>VXAC01006191.1:233427-578585 GCA_013399225.1 Rhipidura dahli | reverse complement strand
AAGCCCCGCGGGGCCGGTGCGGCGCGACGGCGGGCGCCGGAGTCCTGGCGGCGCGGTTCGGAGGAGCTGAGGGCTTCCCGCCCCGCCGAGGCGCCGCGCCGGGAGAGGGCACCGAGTTGCTCCACTCGCCCGCGTTGTCGCCGCCGCCCGCCCCGCCCCGCAGGGGGCGCTGCGTTAACAGGAATGGGGGCGCGTCCCGTCCGACGGGGCTCGCGGGGGGTCCCGGTGCCCTGAGGCCGCGGCCGCGCCGGTCACCGCCGTCGGGGCGCTGCCGCTGACAGGATCGCGGCTCCGGCCTCCTCTCAGGCGAGACCGAGACAGTTGGCAGCGCCCAGGCGGAGGGAGAAGCCCGAGGCCATCCCGGGGATCTTGCCGAGTGCCTGTCCAGCAAAGCTGTAGGCCAGTGCTTGAGCAATTAATGAGTGCGGTGCTAGGTGGGCAACAATGTCTTAATAACTGCTCCAGCAGCTACTTAAGAGCCCAGCTCAGATGCGCTCCCGGGGCTGGCGCTCAGGTGGGGAGCACCCCGCCGCTTGCAGACAGCTTGGCGGCGGCCCCTCGCAGCCTGTCCCCACCACCCTGCCACCCCCCGCGGCCCAGGTGCGTGGCAGTGAAGGGCCGCGGCCTGGGAGGGCCCGCTGCTCAGCAGGGATCCCCGACGTGAGGGTGTTTTTGGCACCTCCTCCCACCCTGGGCTCTCGGGGAGAGCCTTGCTGTTGGCATTGTCTGATAATAGTAGCGCTGTGATCTCAGGCAGTCGTGCCCATAAACAAAGCAAGAGCTTCTAGGGAGAGGTAGTGTCTTTTATTAGATTAGACCAGCTGATGTAAAGGTCAAGTTTGCAGGCGCGGTTTCAACCCTTCATGTCCCAGAATGCATTTTTTGAAGATAGATCAGTTGGGCTATAAAAGTTACTATTTCTCTATAAGTTACAATTTGTAGAGGCTCCAAAATAAACCACAGAGTTTATTCAGGAATTCAGGAGGTTTCATGTTTATGGATTTTGTTTTTCCTTAAAGCCAATAATTTGGATTTATGAGATAAAATAATAAAATAGCTGGGGTATTTTTTTGTATTTTTTTAAAATTTTTTTTAGACCCTGCCTTTTCGCTGTCTCAATTCACATTAATAAAAGTTAATATGTGTAAGTACTAATTATTTAGGGAATTAACATTGCAAGTTGTTACTAATTCCTGGATTTTTTACATGACCAGGCATGAAAAATCATGCATGTATCACTAGTCTGCAAATGTAAAAACATCAGGCCTTGTCATTCCAACTATATTTGGAGTTTCTTAAATTCATCTCAGTGTGTGGCTAATCTATAGTAAATCAGTGATACATTTGCCTGGAACCTATTCAGGAAATATTACAGTTCTCTCAAACTCCTTTTGCATTTAAGCTACACCTTCTTAAGCTGTATCAGCTGTCAAAAAACCCATGACGTACCTTTACACATCTACATTTGTAGCAAAATGGTGATCTAAAAATTCTGGGTTCAATCCTGGCATTGATGTAACTTCTAGTCTGATTTGTATTTTTACACCAGTGCAAGAGGGAGGTTATTATACATTTAACATTAAAGAAAACAAGGTAGTTACTGTAAAAAAAAAAAAAAAAAGGTGATAAGGGAGTATTTGTTCTTATTCACTTAATTTTGGCAGACAGACATTTAATTTGTATACAACTACAAGCACTCTTGGTTTGACAGAATTACAGATGGATCCTAGACATGGAATTTACCCTGTCTTTACACATAAGCCTTTCATGGGTTTGTGGTGCTCCTTTTGATCTGGCTTGGAACATGCAGTTCAGTGGTCCTAAACAATTATAGCTGCAGAAATATTTTCTAAACTAGCATTGGCCACTTTAACAGTGGCTTTGCAACTATAAATGGAAAATCATTCATGGATAGGATGCCAGTTTGATTTAGAATTCATTTTTCTGTGCAGCAGTCCCTGAACAGGAGTGAGTTTGTCAGGCACAAAAATATGGAAGATCCATGGGAGTTTACACTTGCAGAACAGTACTACCTTCAGGCTACCTCTTAATGTCTGTATGGAGCTCAGCTCAAAGTTTGCTGTGGCACATCATCAGGTGCTGCACCAGTGACATTAATGGGCTCTAATATATGCTTATAGCCATTGTAGGTCTTCTGGATGGGACTACCAAAATGTATCTGTTCTCATAATGTGACCATAAGGAATGTTGCTAAGAATGCTCTGGCAGTAAATGTCCATTAAACTTATGAGAATATTGGTATTTCTAGGTCACTCAATCTCCTTATATGTCAGAGCTCCTAGCTCCCGTAATGACACTTTGCTTGATTCTCTTCAGTCTCTCTGTTATTTGGCAAGAGAACAAACTGAACACAGTGCTCTAGATGTGGCTTCATCTGTGCTGAAGAGATGGCAACAATCATGTCCCTTGGCCTGCTGGCTGTGGCACTCCAAAATGTGGTCGGTGTTCATTACCGCAGGCACACACTGCTGACTTTGTTGGTTTGTGGTCTACTGGGTCTTCTCCTGTGGAACCGTTAGTTCCAGCCTGCACTTCTCCCTAAGTATATCCTGTCCCAGATGTGGGACCTTGGCATTCTCGGTTTTGGAAGTCCAATACACATATATTTTTTGTACATTTATTCAGCTGCTTGAAGTCTGAATAGTAGCTATACCCTCCAGTATACCAACAGACCCCTTGATTTGGTGTCACCTTGTATTTCCAAAGGTCATGGATGAAAAAGTTAAATAATATCAGCCATTTTATTGATCCCAAGAAATATCCATTGGAATCACCTGCTAATTGGATTTGAAACAGTTATTATGGGCCCTTTAAGGCTCATGACCTGGCCAGTTTTTAATGCACCTTGTAGTGTGCCTCTATCTTCCCAATTTGGCTGCAGATACTGAAAAACTCTCAAAGCTCTGGCTAAAGACAAGGGGAGCAACACCTCTTCTAATCTCACCCAGAGAAGCCTGTAATGTAGTTGTAGAAGACAATCAGTGTGACTAAACATAGTTTGTCCTTGGGAAATTCAAGATGTCTGTTCCTTTGGGCTCTGATAGCTTCATATCTTTTTTATGTTGTGGTATCCAACATGCACCAGGACTTGAGGTGAGGCTGCTCCAATGCAGAGCAGAGTGGGACAGTCCCCTCCCTCTCCCAGCCAGTGATGCTCTGCCTGATGCACCCCAGGGCACAGTTGGCCCTCTTGGCTGCCAGGGCAGTGCTGACTCATGTTCAACAGAAAGATGTTGGCAACTTCGCCAGTAACACACCATGCATTTCCACATATGGCACATTCTTTTCCCTTTATAAATCAATATCCTGAGTGTATTCTGTCAAAGTTGACTCCTACCATAAGCATTAGAGAGACCAGTATTGAGGTATTGTTAAAAGAAAGTCGAAAAACTGAAAAGGCTTTCAAAGAGAATACAAAGTTTAGGATTGGTATCTTAAAACATGAAGCTCTACAAGTTCAGTCTACTTTGTTTATTTGATAGAAGGTTAAGACTTAACCTCTTGCCATAACAGTCTAGAAGTATCTACAATTTGTTTATTTTTTCTCATCTGGTATTTGCTAGCTCTTTAAGTCTCACACAGGAAGAGTTTCCCAGGCTGGGAACTGAGAGAAAACAACAAAATCTAGAAGTAAATTACAGGAAGGTAAGAAAGCCTCACTGTGTATGGGATTCTCTGGTAACTGAAGACCTGGTATTGAAGCTAGATTTAAAATAGTGCAAGAAGATATGCCCATGTGTAAAAAGAACTTAGGGGTCTGATGCACAACTTGCATTGGATACCATGACATTGTGTCAAGTGAAGTCAGACTGGAAAGTCTCTGGAGCATTAATATTTATGATTCAAAAATCCTGGCTCTGTGCAAAACTGAGTTGTCAGGATCGCATCTTCCACTGTTATGCAGGTAGCATTTTGTATTCAGTATAGAGATGGCACACTTTCAACAGCTGTTTTCCTGATTTCAAAAACTGTATTGAAGAACTAAAGTGGGATCGAGAAAAGGTGATGAGAATGGCTGAGGATATAAAAAAAAACCTCTTTTGAAAGATTAGACCTTTTTTCACTTTAGAGGGAGATCCAGAAAGGGGATACTGTAAAATAATGGTCTAAGTACCACAGATCAGATGACTGTGTTCTCTCTCATTTAACATGAGCTGAGGAACATCAAGGAGAATTAAAAGGTAACTTTCACAACTGAAAAAAAAGCCCAAACCCAACCTGTAATTACCTCTACATATAAAACTTGTAATTAGAGCATGGAACTCACTGCCAAGTCACAAAGGCCAAAAATGTAACAAGATTAAAAAGAGTATTGTATTTTTAGTGATAACAAGTATATTCAGAGTTATAATTGGAGGATAAAAGTAGTAGAAAGGCTATTAAGTATCAAATTTCAATATGGAAACCAACTTTATGTCTTGTAGAGTGAGTCGATACTGGTATCAGCAGATTAATGAGTGAAGAATGTCAGTACGGAGTAAGGAATATGGTCCAGCTCAGCCTGCTCTGGAGTCTTTATATAGAGTGAGCCAAAGTGGTAGAGTAGTTTGTGTAACAAGGCAGTTCTTAATAAAGTCCTGTATTTGCTCCTGTATTTCTCTTCGTGCCAGTAGTGTTATATTTAAACTGCTGCAATGATGTGAAAAATTTATCTCAGTATTCTGGTCAATGGGATAGTCAAAATGAGTGTTTTTCAACCTATAGTCTATGTATTGATGGAAATAGTAAGACATCACAAAGCGTTCAATGCATTTTGTGTTTGCCCACATGCACCAAATAAAATCAAGGGGGGAAATAAGAGAAGTAATAGCAAAAAAAGAGAGGTTTGCTTCCATTTGTTACTTTGTAAAATTATCAAGTATAATAGCAAAAGTAGGTGAATAAATAATCCTTCCATCAAAATTAAAGAAACACTGGAACAGATGGTCTCAAGATTTTGTGTAGAAATTTAGGGGGGACATTTATTCTATCATTGTTGTATCACTGCTGTATGGGATGAAGCAAAAAAAAAGCATTGTTTTTGTGACTCTGGGGTTTATAGAAGTGTTAGATTATAGATGAAACCGGATTCTGTTCTACCTTCCCTTTTCAAAATTCTTATATGAAAATTTTGAAGTATGAAGATATGAAAGCCTTATCTGAATTGTGGCCACCACAGTTACAAGATTTAGATCATTCCATTGTATCTGTGACCTGACCCAAAAGGCTGTACACCCACTAAAATAATTCAGCAATTTGTTAATAATTAATTAATTGCAACAGACAGTGCCAACATGAATGTGTCTTTCTATATTTGAGAATGGATAGAAAAGTTTAATTGGTTTTCAATAATTATAATGATATAAATTGCTGAAGACTTGCAAAAAGAGATGATATACAGAGCTGTCATCTCTTCACTTGATCCTTCTTGAATCTTGACACCAAATTTAAACTCAACATAATACCAACATTGTAAACCAAAACATTATGTTTATGTGGTCCTATGCTAATTTCTACTCAATATATAGATATATTTCTAATTTTGGAAGCAAGAGGAGTAATTTAAAGGAGACTGAAAGGACAGTTGGTGGGCGAGTTAAATGAGGAACTGTTATAATAATATGGTAGTTGTAATATGAACATAATGGGATAAGTTCACATTTCAAATGCAATAGGTGGATGCACTTTGGCACAACAGTTTGTCAACCAGTTTTATGACTACATAAGTTCCTAATTAAGGCTTCATGAGCCAAAATTCAGCAGTATAAACATATCTTAGCATCACAACCTGTGTGCTTCTACTTCCACTTTCTCCACTTCAACTTCTTAACCACTGTGTAATGAGAAAAATACTATGTAGTTACTGTAATTACAGAAATAAGATCTGTCCTATACAGGAGGGAACCACCAGATCACTTTGTGTGTGTGTGCCCCTGCTCCTGATTGACAAACTACTGGTGTTCCTGGTCTTTGCTAATCTGAAAGGATGTAATTATTAACCAGCAAAAATTCCTCTCCTGTGCACACATCTCATGTGTAGTCCTCTGCAGAACTGCCACAGTCATGGCTACTGTTGTTAGTGTTAGGTACAGAGCAGCACCATTGGCCAGCTGAGCTGATGTCTGTACAGAGGATCCTCAATACCGTGCTAGTGTGTGTAATTGAAAGCAGACGTTCATGTGGAGGAGAAGGTTATGTATTGAGTAAATTTTTCTGTTAAGTATAATTAGTCTTGCCAGAATAGGCTGCCTTTTCTATTTTTTGAACTTAGATTAAGTCTATGAGAAGAACAGTTCCATTTAGCATATGCAAGAAGTTGGTACCTGATTTGTTAGTGTACTGTTAAAGTAATAGTAACAAAAAAACGGAAGGATTGAGTATCCTTAAATGATCTTTGGTCAAGGCTCAGCTGAATGCCTTATTTGTATTATAATCAAAAACATAGTGACTGTCCTTGCTCAGTGTTTTATTCATAGATAACTAAAGTATGTACCATAAACCACGACTGTACGACCAAAGGACACATCGTATGTTATCAGCAGTTGTATACTAACTTTATGATATTTCAATTTCTGTTGTGTTTCCATGGACTTCATAAAGAATATCATAGTCTATGTTAATCAACATCTTATAATTTTAAAAATTGTTTTCTAAATGAGAAAATCTAGCAACAAATATGCTATCATGCTATTACATTTTCTGAAAGGATGATTTCACTAATATTTCAAGTTCCAGGTAAGTCTCTTATGCCAGTCTAAAATGTGTCCTCAGAAAAACAAGAAAAGATAACACAATTTGGTAGCAAAAGCCAAGATACAGAAGACAATAAGTCCACCCTGGTTGAAGAAGAGCATGTATTGCTTGAATTTTTTGACAGTCACTTTTGACCAACTCTCAGTACTGCTGTGGACATTCATCAGAAAGAAGCATATGTCTAAAAAGGCACCTAATAGAGTTTGGCAGCGAGCAACAAACATCCACTTGTGAATGAAACTTTGTTTGGTGATGAAAGTTGTTAAGGCCATATAGAAGAAGAAAAGATCTATTTTCCTGACTCATGGCACTAAGGAGAGGCATGGCTCTAGCTTCTGAGGAAGGTCTTCTACCAGGCTAGTGGTACTCTGGGTGTAGCACCCCCTGAAACAAAAGGTGTGTAGGATTGAGCACAAGATTCCATGGACACCATTGTGGAGTCCACTAATAATTTTTATTTGTCTCAGGTATGTTCAACAGTAAAATGATTCTTGAATGTAGGCAATGTTGATTATTCTTGAGCCTTGAGTATTTAAATTTCAAATGAAATCACAATTGAGGCATTCTGTTTGTGTCCTCCCTGGTTAGGGTAATCTTTTGTGATGGAAGAATACTGGACTCTAAATCCTGGTACAGAGGTGTTGTTTCTGTATTTGTTGTAAAAAAGGACACTTATACTAAGATGTAAAATGCGTATGTCATGTGAGGTGAAAAGGAGCAAAGTTACCTGCATTTAAGACAGATACAGAAAAAAAAAAGGTTATCGAAGGAGCTGGTTGCAGTGTTGATTATGCTGCTAAAAATGTCTTAGCTGGTACTGAAGGTATATAGATAATTAGTAGGTTGATGGAGCTGGAAACTGTCAAAGATTGAATGGCTTGACTGCAAGAAAGTGAGTGGAAAAGCCAGAGGTGTATCCAGCACTTCTTAGGCTAGGAAGTGGTGACTAGGCCTTTTTTTGTGAATGACACTCAAGAAGGAAACTGATGACAAGCGCCACTCTCTCTTCCACAAATAACAGGAGCAGGTAACAGTGTCCTGCCTCTGAAGGCTTTGGGTGTGATAGTAAGTCAGACAATATTTAGTATTCCAGATTTTTATTGAAAATACATGTGAGGAAGCCTGTGGCAGCCATTCTAACTAAGATCAGAGACAAAGGTATCTAGCACTTTTTCTTAAGAACTGTGGCATCTGTTCCTATGTAGAGTTTAGGTTACCTCCTCACATGGAGAATCTCTGTGTCTTTCACTCTTGTTATTCTTGCTTCACTCAGAAGTGCTGATATGTTTAGTTAGGCGGGCTATCAATGAACCACATAATTTTGAGTCAATTTTCCAGGATAAATGCAGTCATCTTGCTGAAACACTTCAATGAGATATCAGCCATGCTTCCAGAGAGGCAACCAACAGGAATGCACACATTTGTATAGTGCCCTTGCATAAATTGAGACCATATAAATACAAACTGAAAAAAGCTGCTCGGAGAAGTGGTTGGTTGAGTCACCATCTCTGGAGGTTTTTAAAAGGCATGTAAATATGGCGCTTAGGGACATGGTTTAATGGTGGACTTGAAAGTGTTTGGCAGTTTATGACTGGACTCAATGATCTTAAGGGTCTTTTCCGACCTAAATGATTCTATAATACTAGGTATTTGATGGGATTAAATAATACACATTAGCAATTCCCTATTTAATTTGTAGTCCTGTTGCAGCTGTACCATTAGTTTCGCTTGCATCATAACAATTCTACTTTGAAGCATCGGGGAAAAAAATTCCAAAAGGCAAAACAAAAGGCAGTCTGGAGTCTTCAAAATGTGTTGAAATTTTCAAGGATCCAGAGGACTCATTATTTTTGGGAGAAAGTAACTCAGGGCTGTTAATCTTTCTGTGATAATTTTTACTTGCTTCTCTTCGACATCATCCTTAGCTAATATAGGAAAAGGAAATATATATCACCATTTTTTTATGGTACAAATGCACACTGAGCTTTGTTCCAGATACAGAACAGAAACATGCTGAACACCTCTGCTTTTACCCACATGATTAACAATTTTGTTGTCTTCCTTTTTTGATGTAGTTTATATTCATGCTACTTCTATAACAACATTCACAGGAACTTGAATTTCCTTTACTCCCAAATTTTATTAAAAATCAATTCTTGTCCTTATTGAATGCAGAATTTTTCTGCCTGTGTTTTTAATTTCCCCTGTTACCTGGTTTTCGTAACATGATGTTTTACATTTTTTGATTCCATATTTAATTACTGTTCTTTGCCATCTGTCTGCAGGGAAGTTTGGTTTATCTGTATTACTGATACTTTAAAAAAAGAAAAATATGAGAAACTCAATAGAATTTCGTACATTTTGAAAATGTGTGAAATATATTGAGTTGAAGGTAGTGTCTCTGAAGTTTTACAAATCTGTCCTGTAGTAAAAAAGAAGAACATGAGTCAGTGCTGGGTTGCTTGCTATACAACTACTTTTCATACAATTTCCTAGAAGATGAAATTTCCAATGAAATAGAAGATTTAAATTCACAATATGAGTGTTGAAATCTGTATTTAGGTGTACAAAAAGTATGTGTCAGAGAATACTTACAGACTTGTGGCACCAGATTAAAATCTAATATTTATTACTTTGTTCACTTTTGTGCCTTGCCCCTGAAAAAGCCACTGCCACCCTTGGGACTAAGGTGGCAAATGCACTTGTTAGTCTGATCATTAAGATAAAGAATCTTAAGGCTGAATATTTATGGTTGATTTAAATTCTGTGCAAGTAAAAAGCAGAAAATTACAGTGATACCAGTTTTTCCTGACCACCTCTAATTCCCAAGAGAAGCTGTTATGTCTGCTGACATTTATTGGCATATTATTATTGGCACTTTTGTGTTCATTCCCATCTCACAAGGATTTCAGGCTCAGTTCTAATTTCTCAGTTAATGGGTTTTCTCCACTGTATTACAAAGGATTTCCATCGCTAACAGAGAGATTTAAATAAGACAATTGCAGACACATCTATGCAATTGTGATCTTACTGTCCCATTGTTTTTTTATGATTCCTATTTCATATTTAAGTTTTCTGGAGCAAAGGGGCCTGTTTTTTACCCCTTTCTTCACCTCAGGTTAAAGAGCTAATAGAACAAAGATTTATCAGTCTTGAGGGTCATATATCTGAAAAATAGATTTAAATGAGTACATCTTTTACTTAGTTTCATTCTTAATGTCACGTGTCAAATGATATTTTATTGCTCACTTTTGGTTTTGGTTTTTTTTTTTTTTTGTGTAGGTCCCTGGTTATCCGTATTGCTGAACTTTGCCCTTTGACAGGAAATAACAATCGATGTAGGGATTAAAGAATAAGTGCAATTCATTGCTTGGTCTGGTTTCAGAGTTATATTGCAGATAACATTGTCATAACACATTGTGATCTGCTGTACAACATGATATAAACTGGCATAATGTACTTTAAGAGCATGATAAGGAATCATAGAATGCATTGAATTGAATGGAAAAGCTTTCCTCTTAGACTAGTTATTACTGTCTTTTCATAATGCCATAATCGTGTTAGTAACAATGAATGTCATACCAAGTCCAGGAGCAAACCAACTTTCATAATGTATGAAAGCACAAGAAATGTGTGAAGGAAAAAGAAATGTCTGATACATTTGTATATTAAACTGTACCCCTAAATGTGCAGAAAAAGGCAAAATATTACGTACTGCTTGCTTCATATAGAAGCAAGATGGCAAAAATCTGGTATTCAAAATTCACTATGTATGTCTTCAGTATATCTTCATACTCCAACAAGATGAGCATTATATTGTGATAGAATATATCAGGAGTCTACTACAGACTATACCTACTAATTCAGTAAATTGCAAATGTAAACTTATTAAATTGCCTTTAATTCCAAATGTTCCTGGTGTCCTCTTATACCAGTGGTGAAGAGCTGAATCACAGCTTCATCTCTCCTCTAACCTCTCTATCTCAAGATACCTGAATGTGGAACAGTTTGATATTGTTTCTTCCTTATTTTCGTGATGACATCTATTCCTCCCAAGATGTGTGTTCTTGTGTTCCCAAGAACATAAAAGGCTCTCCTAAAATATTTTTTACACAGGGTATTGATGCCATACACTAAAGTTTTTTGGCCTTGTAAGAATAACTGGCTCTGGCAAAGTGGTAGTCACATGAGATTGTCTCAAGGCTTCAAATATTTATTGTGTCACAAAGTATTCCTTCTGGATTGTCAAATGTGGAGGAATTTGAAGGAATATGGATGAATTTCCAATGGAATCAGAAAGGTAGTGTACCCCATCCTTCACTGTGGAACCGCTTTAGTTCTTTTCTGTGGGAGAACAATATAAACACCCTGTTCAGATCCCATAAATTAGTAGGAGGAAACCTGTCCAAATGTCAAATTCCAAAACACTGCAACATTCAGTTTCCAGGTTTTGTAATTGTGCAGAAACCCAAGTTCTCTAGTATGTAGATAGAATCAGTAAACAGAAAATGGCAGAAAGAATCACTGAACATAAAAATCTAATCTCCTCTTTTGCCTGTCACCTTACTGGAGGAACTGGGACAGACTATGTCTAGTAAACCACCATGATTATTGTGCTAGTTATGACTAGCAGCCTGGGAGCAGAAATGTTTGACTTAATATGAGCTTGGGCAGGGAGGGAAATATCTTTCTCTAAGCGTCATTTAATTACATTCTCTCTCTCTTTTTTTTTTTTTTTTCAATACCTGCATCAGTGATCAAAACTTGTACTCATTGACAATGCCTTAAGTAAAAATCTGAGTTGTACTAGTTTGTCTGGGACATTATGATTGCAAGTGTACTCTACAAATAGCTATTGCAACTGAAGGAAGATAACCTACTATGGCTTTCTAGGTGCATACTGTTACCTTCTGTTATACTTTATCTTATCCTGGACTTCAGCTGGAAATTTCCATGTACTCTTTCTAGTTCCTTCTGACAAAAGCAGATAAGTTATTTCAAATAATTTATTTAACAATGTGAAGGCTGATGTTGTTTGGAGAAAGCTAGGAAGGACTTTGCCCAGTGTAGAGCAGAAGAATTGGTAAAGGAGTGCTGTTACAGAAAAGCCTTGATGCTGTTCTGCTAATGACACTCACGTTTCATAAAGCAAATTAATTTTCTCTTTACCAACAGGGCACTGGCTGTCCATTGCTACAGCACGCCGTTTTGCAAAACTGTAGGTGTAGCAATCTCCAAAGGCAGTGTGATGATGGAAAACTGGGAACCATTGCACTGCTGGCTGCCATGTGGTGTATCTGTTCTCCTTCCTGGCTCTGTAGTGCTTTGGATTGACAGACCAGTCATGCCTGCCTACGCTGGCTGAAGAACTCACTGCTTCTCTCCCAAGTGCGACTAGACAGTAGATCTGTGAGTATTCCCTAATGTACTTCAGGCAAAAGTGTTAGCAGGACCTGCTGTTTAAATCCTTTAAGGCAACTTACTTATCTTGACCAAAATGGGTCAGGGACTCCTTTTAGGCTTATATCTGGAAGTGGCAGCCACATAGCTGTAGCTCTGCACAACTACACTAGAGAGTCCAGACTGCTGCTGTATCTTCTGTGGCTAGACTGCATCCTGTACCTGAAGTAAACTTATTTACAGCAACCTTTAATATTTTGATTAATTTATAGATACATTTTCTTTCCTCCTTTTAAGTTAGTTGTGCTTTACTTAACAGCATGTTCTCTGAGTCATATTTCATTCTACGTCTCCCTAGGCTTCTTTGGCCTCTTTGGAGATAGAAGACATGATCATATCTCTGAATCACAGATTACTGGAGGCTGTGAGAATGTACAGAATTTATGTATTCTATGCATGCCCTGTTTGTGTGCTCTCCCCTAGGCACCTGCTAATCATCACTGTTGGGAATTGAATACTAGGCTGAAGAGATCTTTGGTTTTACCTGTTATGGCTGTTCTTATCGTTTATTTCTATATGACTCTAGGAAGATAGCAGCTACTCTGACTTTGCAGCTTGTCGTTCAGTAGGGAGATGCTTTTCAGTTTTCTGGCCATGTGCAGTCAAGAAGAGGGGGAAGCTGAAGAAAACTGTAAAAGTGTGAAAAACAGTATTTGGGCTTTCCACTTTTAGAGGATACATAAGCATGAAAGAAAGAAAGGAAAGCCAATGAAAGCAGGGAATACAACGAAGAGGTAGGGTAGATGCTCTTCATTGATAGAGAAAGATGAAAGGAACAAAGAATCTATTACAACCTGTTAGTAAGGTAAGGCAGGAACTGAGGAAGACACTGTACTGTACTGTACAGCCAGCACTGTAGCAAACTACAGTAAAAGCAACACAAAATGTTTACATAGGATTTTAGGAACAAATAGAGATGGTAAATTCTGAAACTTATTTTTGAAACTTTTAAATTTTTTAGAAAATAAAAGCATTAAAGAAATGCATTTTGTGACTATTGTGAGTTCTTGTTTACAGGGCAGTGTTTTCAGTGATGCATTAATTCACCTGTTCAAAATGCTTCAGTCATCGAATCATGGAACTTAGGATTGCAGTGCTTGTGTGTATGTGTGTGTGCATGTGTGCCTTTGTGGTTTGGGTGAAACTGGTATTTTTTCATTTGAATCAGACAAAGGTGGGGCCAGGGTGTTTTCTTTCAGGCATTTATTTATCATAGCTTACAGTTTGCTTTGTTGTTCAAATAGTATGTGACTCCACCCTCACCCATTATTACCCAGCAAGGATACAAGGCAGCTTTAGAGAGTTTCTGTGTTCATGCTATTGAATTCTGGTATCAAGCTGCTTTCTAAACCTTTAGGAGCAAGACTTTGGAGGGTGAATTGTAAGCATTGTATCTTGACTGAAAAAAATCCTGTCTCTTTGGAAGGAAATGTGATGTTGAAAGAAAATTCTTATACTATTCCTTCTTTAATTAGCAATAAATTGTCCCTTTCACTCCATTCCAAACTGTGTTGCTGGCCTGTGTGTGTCCAGGATTGCATCTGCTGTGTTAAAGAATGTATGGGTTTGATCTCCTGAAGGTGTTTCAGAGGAGTATGCTGACAGTAAGTGTAAGCACACCTCCATCTCCCCCACAGACAAGCTCCCAGAAGTGCTCATGCTGGAAGGAAATAGTGCTTTATGCTGAGGGTGTCGCAAGTCACACCTCATGTCTCCAATGCAAATGTAGTGCTCCGGGAAGCAATCTGGTTCCTTCTCTCCCAGTACTCCCTGCAGGGTTATGCAACTCTACTGTCTTTAGTGTAGTAGCTGCAGACAGAGGTAGGTTCATGAAAATTATGGGTGAAAAGGAAAATCAACCCTGTTAACTACTTCTGTGTATGAAACTGGGTCATGAGCCCATACAAATTTGTTGTGCTTGGACCTCTTATTATAACATTTCTAGATTTCCTCAAGTTCCAAAATGGCAGGGGAGAGAGTGGGGTCGATGAAAATGAAGGTAAATTGTCAGTTTCCATGGGAAAGCTGCCAGTATGTTTCCTGCTACTGAAATATATTTCTTACCTTTTTGGAGAACAAAGTTCCATGTTTCAATGGTGGCTGCTGAATATTAATTTATTGCAGGATTTGGCTGTATTCCAGTGTAACACACAGAGAATGTTGTCTGTCTCCTCAGTTGTAAACATTTCTATGTCTACTCAGTAAAGTCACCTGTTCTTTTTGCTATATATAGGCTCACTCTCAGAACAAAGATTCCTCAAAGTCAGTGTGTAGCACCCTAATACAGAGCACCATATCCAAAAGCAGAAGGAACAACTATGCTAGGGAGAGGATTCATCAGAGGTCAGGGAGGAACATTTCTTGTAGATGACTAATGGTAAGGGATGGGCAAATCTTGTGTTGTTTTGAGGTTTTCTGAACCTTGTGAACTGTACTTTTGGTTTCACAGGGGTTGTGAACTGTCCCCTCTTCTACCTTGTCCTTCTCCCTTTGGTTTTTTTCGCAATGGAGGCTTTGTTGAATTATTTTTTTTAAACTATGAACAAGGGGTCCCTTTCTGTATGTATTAATGCTTGAAAAGTCATTCCACCTCAGCACATTCTCAGCAAACAACTGGGTGTAAGCAGTTTCCGTCATTAGCATCTTCTGTTTTTCTCATTTTAATTATATTTTCTTCTCAGAACACAATATGTAAAAGGGGCCTTTAGGGCCTGTATCAATAGAAACTACAGCTTATTCTTTTGCTAGGTTTATCTAGCTCCAGTTTTAAACAAGTTAAGTTTTTTTCCTTTAGTCTTTATTTAATCTGAATTACCTGATATTGTATAATTCTACAGTAGAGGCTTTAAAATTATGTTTGTGTTTGTCTCTGCTCCACTTTTCAGTCACTCAAATCATCTTTAAAAGCACAAATCAGAATCAGAACCCTCCTGGTTTCATTAAGTTCTTGCATCAAGTGAGGTCCTTCAACTCCACAAAATTTAACAGAATTTTAGAATAGAAAATCTTTTTTTTCCATAATAGTTATCTGGAAGAACGAAAGTCCTCAAATTGACTCATAATGAGCTAGTTTTTTAATATTACCTCCTCATTATACCATACCTGTGTGCTGCATGTTTAAAGCAGGTTGATTTATTGTGTAAACTGCTACCACTTTGCGTCTGGTGAATTGTCAGAAACAAAATTTTCTCAGATTTTACATTGGGATGGGCCTGCAAGATGACCTGATATAATTGGTACTTTGGAAAGTTTTTCTAATGCATAGTGTTTTGAATATCTTTATCTTATAAATTGAATAGATTTTTTTTTCCTATTTTTGACATAGTGTTATGGCAGACTTGGTAGATTATTGCTGTGTTTTAAATTTTGCCATTACTGAATGCCAATTATGTTAATGAATTCTAGCTGGCCAATCAAAGAAGAGTCAAAGCTATTTTCTGTCTGTAAAATATACTAATTGAGATCACTATACACAGTTTAATTGTGTTGGTAAATACTCTAATGTTTCATTTCTAAACAGTTCATCTTTCAATGGAGAAAGAAGAGTGGGGAATTCAGTAATTTGCCAAAAATTAAGACATATTTTCTAATTACAGAGATTATTCATTAGCACCAATGCTTACAAAAAAATCCCTCAAGGCACAAATATAGATTTTTTTTTTAAAAGGAGGTAATGCTTTATCTAAAATAGAACTTAAAACAGAAATCAAAGCCAACTTTGATGAAAGCTTTGTGCATTTTAAGCTGACTCTAGGGTATACAACAAATAGATGTGGAGTGTTGCAAAACTCAAATGTTGAAGCAACAGAGAACAGTCTGAATAGTGCTAAGATATAGGAGAAAAATTGTCCAAAAGACCTTGGGGCAATTATAATGAACTAAATATGCAAACTATGCTCTGTGTGCAGCATTTCTGCACTGTTTACTACCCTGCCATAGAAGGATTTCTCCATGAAGAAAATTGCATTCACAAGAATTATAGATTTATAATAGAAACAGGCATCTCTCACTATGTAACTGGAGAAAAATGGAAGGCTTTTAGTTGAATTCAGTTCTTCATGCAGGAATATCCTCTTCATTTGCATTACTGTACCAGAATTAATATTAGGGCCACCGGCAGAGAAGTGATTTACTAAGAGTAAAAGGATGGATTGGCAGATTTATATTCACTAAGCACTTTCCCACAACAACTCCTCTGATGACAAGCCAACCTAGCAAGTTTTGGCTTGCAGTTTCGGTGGTTTGCAAACTGTTTCATTTTGAAAGTATGGGAGTTACTCAACACTGGGGGCCAAATGATGATCTGAATTGTGCTGGAATTACACTCATGCTTCTCTGGTTGCTATTTTGGATCAGCTGCTAATGAGCACTGCCGTTCAGATCGTGATCTGGTCCGGTTTCCTGTATGTTGTGGAAGGCGGCGGAAGAAAGAAAATGAGATTCACCTCATCCGTGGTAGATCTTTGAATGTGTCTGTCTTTTTTGCATTAAGTCTAGGAAAAGCCTAGGGCAGATAATTTATACACCTACTGAACTGCCCTGTTAAGATGTGTATCTCTGCGCTGACTGCAGGAGCAGTCTGGTTACCCAACTACCTTAGACCAACACTTCAACCTTTATACATCTAGAATAAGGCAAAAGCAGTCCTACCCTAGGGAAATGGACTGGAAAGGGAGATTGTGTATTCTTCATCAATGTTTTTGAAAGAAAATGTTCCTTTATATTAGCAATACCTTTGTATTATCTGCCCTATTATAGGCAGATAAATGTTAAAAGCTTGCTAAACCTCAGAAGCCATTGTAATGTCATCCTGAAATAGGAAATTTTAAAGAGTTTTTTGAAAAGAAAGTGGAAGAACATGAAATCTAGTGGAAGTACTGTTCTCTTCTTTTTGCTGATTCTTCCCAATTAAGAACAGAAATTGAGTTGCCTTATGGAAACTGCTTAACTACTTTTAGGGGTACCAGAAAGTGAGAATTTAACTGTATTTTTTTGGGTATTTTTTTTTTTTTTTTGGGGGGGTTTGTTTTTGTTTTTTGGTTTGGTTTTTTTTTTTTTTTTGGTTTTTTTTTTTTTTTTTTTTTTTTTTTTTGTTTTTTTTTTTTTTTTTTGGTGGGGGGTTTGGTTTTGGTTTTAGGTTTGTTTTTTTTTTTTTTTTTGGTTTTTTTTTTTTTTTTTTTTTTCAGATGATTGCAATGGATTGACTTTATTTTGCTGGAAATGTGAGCTCTGCTTGAAAATATACAGCATTTCTGCTTCTCTCAGCGTCTATCATGGAATGACTATGCTGCAGGCATTCCTTCATCAAGGCTCAAACAAAGCCTATTGGGTAAGTGAAGAAATAAAGAGCTACTGTAAGAAAAACTCCAAGAGCGTGTCAATTGTAGGCTAGCCAAAGAAGATCTAAGGGAGGCTGGAATGTTTCTTGTATCAAAGAACTAATTACCAGTGGGTGGAAAAGGGAAAAGGATGGTCATGGCCCAAGGTTAAAGTCATAAATCAATTTAGACTTTGAATCTGAAAGACTTTCAGAAAAGAAATGGTGCTCTGGGACAGTCTTCTGGGTGGCAAAGAAATAACTACTGGTAAGATGAGCTTTAAGAAAAAGCCACTTTAAGAAAAAGTTTATACAATATTATGTAACAAAAAACTGCCCTTGGCGATCCAAATATTGTCTTTTGATAATAGATTTTGAAGGCTGTAGAACACAGAGCACTCCGGCATTCTGTGCTTCTAGTCAATGCTATTACTAAGTGCCAATATATAGCTTAGGATACTTTCCTTTTTGATGAAAAAGGCACCTGAAAATATTGAAGACTTATCACAATGTCTTTGGAATTCTGTGAGTGAGAAAATGTTCTACAGTTTGATGGAGAAAATGAAATATTATAGTAAAGCCTTATCTGGAGTAAGAAAATTTCTTACTTATTTTTGGCCGTTGTTCAACTGCAGAAGTAATATTTGTTACACAGATGAGTGCACATAAAACTGGAATACCCCCACTATTATACCGTCTAAGTCAGATAATAGTCTTGGGTTTTAAAATTGATTTTTTAACATTCAGGTTATGTCATTACTATGGCATTGTTTTGCACAAATAATGAACATAGTTCAACTGGAAACTGGTTCTGTAGTTTAAAATAATGACAGAATTTGGATTAGTACTAGATAGTTTAACTTCTAGCTGTGCAGGAAGAGTTGTGTTTGTGTTCTAAAAATCACATGTGTACATGCACACACACTCTGCTGGTATATGCTCTTAACCTATCAAAATATTATCAATTAAGATTAAGAGTCAGACTTCAATCTGCAGGTGCAAGGGCACTTTCAGACAATAGCCTGTCCTTAAATCACCCTGTTGTTAATAAGTGACTTTTTCTAAAACATACACATACCTTCAGATAACTCAGAACAGCAAACAGAGGTCTTGACAAAAATTCTGTAAATTTGAAATATTTTGTAGGTATGCATGTGTCTGTAGCACAGCATTATGCACGTATTTGGGAGGCAGACACTGCAGTAACCACACTGAAAAGGACTACTGGAGTCCTTTTGCCAGAGACTGGACAAGCAATAGCTAAGCTAACTGTGCTGTATAGCAAAGTCAGTTCAGTTTTGGTTTCTTTCCCCTGTGTGATATGCTGTTGTGATGCATATGTGATGGTTAAAGGTTAGTGAAGTGTTACTTTACTATTCCTGAGCATACTGAAGATTTGTCTTTAAATGGGATAACTTTGTCTACAGTGGTTGTTCTGCTCAAAACAGTATCTCAGCAGTGCACACCTTCTTCTCCTCATGTTTGTACCTTTCTTGGGTCAACCAGATGTTGTTGAATCCTGTTGGAATGTTTTAAATTGTTTTCCCCAGATATCTGTCTCACCTCTCTGCCACTGTCCTGTTCAAAAAAAATCAGTAGAAAAGTGTTTGCCTGCTCCAAGACACTATCCCACCATTTTGGTAAAACCTATGGTTGTAGACACTTAAAATAAAAAGCTTGACTTCTTGTTAGTTTTCTGGATTTATTCAGTGACTTTTATTTATTTCTCCTTCTAAGTCTTTTCCAAAGACAGTAATCTCCCAGAAGATGATAGGATAGTCAGTTTGGAGAGCAATGCTAAAATAATTAAAACAAGATTTAACATGATTTTTTTTCTGTTAAAGACCTTAATAAAAATACTTTATGTCTACTCTTTAATTATTTTATCAGTCTTTTATCTATGTAAAGTAAACACATACCAAAGAATGGGGCTTGATAGTGTATCAAGCTCTATGCCTGTGTTCTCCAGCAGAGTTTTAATATGACTTTTGTTGTTAGAGAAATTAAGAGTATTGTTAGACAAATTTTAAAAGAGAAATGGGAAGGAGGTTTTAAAGGGCTGTATTGACAAGTCTAGCCACTTCACATTAGAGTTTTCACTACTGTATTCTGTAATCAGTCTCCAAGATTAAACATTGACTGACAACAGAAAGAATTATCTGGAGCTCAGACTTATGAACAAGTTCAGTGAGTGATCTGGAGCTGAGAATTCTGAGCAGAATTCTGAACAAGTGAAGTAGGATTTTCTTCTTCACCCTGAAGTTAAATGTTTCCCATTTTAATCAACGTTTTTTGTGTAAAATAAGAAGATGGTTTAAAGAAAACAAATTCACCTCTGGAATATTCAGATCTTGAACATTTTCTTAATTAGAGTGCTGTATTTCAGCAACAGCCCTGGAAGCTGGAACAGCCCAGGGTCCCCCACTGGGATGTGCATGAGATACATGTGATTTACAATAATCTCTTAGCAACAATATTTCTATGAATTGATAAATAACTGCATATTTTTGCTGTTTAAAAATTATGTCCTTTGATAGTGTTCTGTAGGAAGTGTCACAGAAAGAAGCAGAACAGTCTTGAAAAATGTTATATGGTTGCAAACCAGAGCAGATAATTTTTTCAGTCTCAGTCTAAAGAGGTAAACTGTAATAGGTATTAAACCCTTTGTGAACAGCACACATTGCAGTACTCAGATAATATTATTGCTGTGTCAGAATAACACATTTACAGTAGAGTCTATGGCAGTGTAACAAAGGGTCTGCCTGGTGTCTGTAGTCTGTAGAGTCTACCTGGTGTACAACTCCTCTAGCTAGAGCACCATTAAATAAAGTGATGCAAATAATACAGCCTCTGATCTACATCTTTGATGTAAGAATAGTAACTGGAACAAAAGTTGCTCTTATCTAAGTCTGAGAGGAGTTAGACTCCTCTTCCTGTGGCAAACACTAAGTGCTCAACAGGCCAGAAACCTCAAAAAGTCTAAAAAAATGTAAGTTGAGAATGGGTGATTTCAGAGACAACTGAGCATTGGTTACGAGCTGACAGTCCCCCTTGCTCAAATCCATCCCTGATACATAGATATTGTTGGCAAGATGAGCTTCTTCCTCTGCCAAAGACACTGTTTGTCACTGAGACCTTCTGAAAGGTGCAAACAGCAGTTTTGAACTTTTGGGAAACCCACAGCTATTATTTTAAAGTTGTTGGCAGATACTTGTCAAAATCATCCCACACCTTAGTGCCACTAAACATAGCAATTTAATGTTTTGGTTTTAACAGTGGAAAAAAATGAGGAAATTAAACCTAGGAGACTAAGGTATATAGAAAATCACACACCAAGTGATCTTAAAAATGCAGTTGTCTTGGTACCCCATGGAGCCACCTTATGGGTCTTCACTTCTAATAGCAGAATGAGTCAATACTTGGTGTGAAGAAAGGGCCCTTCCAGTTTTCAGCTGTCACCTTTGCCAAATGAGACATAATTCACTCCCCAATCTGAAAGCAAGAAGTAGAGACAAAAGGTAAGGAGTGAGTGGGTTCCTTGGGATCAACAGTTTGAATCCAATGACAGAGCCTAATGAGGGAACCCAGATCTCTTGACCTGCAGACAGTTATTCTGTGCATGATGCTGCCTGACCTCACCCTTTGTTCTGTTGGTTTTTGAACATCACTCTTTCATCCTTGCCATGTAACAGCTTGTAAGAGATACTTGCTTTTATATCATTGGTGAGGAAAACATAAAGGAGTAGTACAGAATTAGTTGGTCTGTTTATAAAATGTCAGAGCACAACACCTGGAGAGGTAGTATGCATTGCAGGTGCACTATTTAAAAAAGATTTAAAAATGACCTACTAGATATTTATCTGAGACCTCCAGGGTAATAAACTACCACTTGTGAAAATTCTTCTGCATCCTAAATCCATTTTAAATAGACAAACTATCCACATGTTCCTGACCTTGTTGATAGTACTCTTGGATACACTGACAATGATTGCTGAAGTCTGCTCAGAGCAGCAGCAGCTTTTTCTGGCCTTCAAGTTGTTTCCTGAGCAGGAAACATGGATTGTGGGTAGATTTTTTGGTTTTTCCTCATTTTTCTCATTCTGTAGCAGAAATTGAGGGTTTTTCTCTTTAGATATTTATCGCCTCATATTTCAGTCAGTTTGACTACCTTAGAACAATACTTTACCATACATAATACAAGGGCTGTTGGATACCCACACAGGGATCCAGAGGCACCAGGAAGATATGGTAAACAGTCATTTTCAGCCTGTGATACAGTCTCAAGTCTTGTGATTCCCAGAGCCTGGCTTATTATCATGATGAATCTCTTTTGCAGTACAAACCTTTCCACTAATGGCATGCAAGCTGAGACAGTAAGACAGAATTCCTCTCAGAATTATCCAAAATCTCCAGTACAATCTAAACAAGGTACTTTCCAGTATTAAGATAACACACAGTGTGCAGAAGTGGAAAGCATGACTCATTCCACTGTTTATCCTTAGTGTGAAAGATTCATGGAATGACCACAGTACCATGGTTCTTGTGTACTTCCCATGTGCTGTCCTGAGTTAGGTAGAAACTTGATACCTGAAATATTCTACTTGATATTGAAAACCTGATATCCTTCTATGGAAGTATTTATGAAAGCATGAGTATGGTAGGACTGTGAAGACACTTCACATAGGATGCCATTACCCTCACTTAGGCTTTGTGTGACTAAGAAGGCTTTTGACTTGGCTTCATAAGGCTCAGGACATGATGGCACTAGGAAGATGGCTTATAGTTCAAAAATTATTTCCATAGCTTTTGCAGAAAACTTCATATATGTCTGCAGGACTTCAGTCTAATTAATACTGGGTTTTTTTTTCTAATGTGTTGTTACTGAAAACTTGTAACAAGTTAACTGTTAGTTTCCAAATTCCAACTGAGCATAATGACTTCCCTGATACTGTTCAGTTGATGGCATTTTTGCTGAATGAGCACTGAGGATGTCTGCTGAGGATGAAGAGTAGCTCCACCTAGAACCATGTAAGCAAAAAGAGAAACAGGTCATATTGCATAAAGACAAATAAAATGTAAAAATTGATAGTTATTCTTTGTTTCTTTTTCTTTCCTTCTCTTTCTTTCTTTCTGTCTCTCTCTTTCTCTCTTCTTCTTTTCTTCTTTTTCTTCTGGGCAGAGTAGTATGAAAATACTACTTATATAAGGAATATAAGTGAATCAAACATGTTGTTTGCCCCAGGATTTCTTATTTGCATTAAGGTGTACTAATGCTACATAAGTCATTATTTCCGTTTCTCTATTAATATAAATCCATAGAGATTAGAGTAAAATCTCAGAGCTGTCCATTAAACAGCAGGAAACATATGGTTACCAAAATGTAGTTACATCTTCATAAGTTTATTTTTTAAACTCACTGAAATCAAAATTATTCTATTGGATGTATTCCCATTTTTTACACATAATTTTACCTTGCTTAAAGTGCTTATAAAGTAGAAGCTTCCTACTATAATGTCCTGAATTTTGTGAACAAAGTTGACAGTCAAGAAAATTACTATATAATGACTAAGTAGCTTCTGTCCATCCTGATTTATTTCTGAAACATGGTAAAAACATCACAGATGCATATTACATTGTACAGAGACCATACATATGCATTAAAGACACATACATTATACATTTTAGTGATGTAATTGTGAAATATGTTCTTTTTACATTCCTAATTATTGAGCAGAACAGATGGCAAAGACTTAGTTCAAAGTAATATATATCCATTAAAATAAACGATGTTGCCAACCATTCATCAGTGATAGAAGAGTTCACTACTTCCTTGGAATATAATTAGGCACTACTCTAGGCTGCAAAAAAATGTAATTATTTCAAAGTTTATTTTCTGTAGTCATTTACAGTCAAAATTAGTTAGAAAACTGTTTGAAAGCTTGCATTATCAGGTGCAATGTATTTAACATGGGTTTGTCATTTGACAGCATGAGGTGTTTTGCCCGGAATGTAACTCTGAGCAAGGACTATGAGTGACATTTATTTTGGCTCTGTGTGTGACTCATGTTTACACCATTGTAAGTAATTGAAAACCAAACTCTTCCTTCTAGTAACAGGTTTCAGGAAGGATGTGTACTGTGAGGAACTCTCAGAAGACTGAACAGACTAGTCCCCAAGCAGTACTGGGAATGATCTCTGCTGTACCTTTTGGAAGGGCAGAATTTGCAGTACTGGCAGGCTAGCACATTTTGATAAGTGCTGTGGAGTGATATGCTGGGCTAAAAGTCTTCCAAATCACTTTATGTAATATTGCTGACTCTGATCAACATTTGCCATCCCTAGGCAAAGTGCCTTGCAGCTGTGTTGTTGCTATTTCAGAAGTAGTACACGGTTCAGGTGACATGCTGAGCAGGGATGCCAGCCTCCTTCTCCCTGCAGACATTAGGGAGGGTAGTAAGTGCCTCTGAAAAGTCATCCAGAAGCACTGAGAAAAGTACCAGTCACTTTAAACTAACTCCATAAGCAACTATATTTTGGCAGTTCAGTAAAGACAGAAAAAAAATTGATCCCTTAATTTCTTAACAATCTATGCAGCAGCAGATGTTAAAATTTAATTGGAGTGCCATACAGCTCAATGTTTTCTTAAAGTGCAAAATATCAAGGATCTCACCTGGCTCTTCCATGGCGGCAAAATGCTAGAGGAAGCCCCTAGCTCTGAGGCTACAGCCACACTAGTAAATGAAACAGTCTCAGGTAATTTTCCCAGGCTCTAGAACTCAAATTTTCTACATCATTAAATTGCTAGTACAGTCCCCAGCATGGTTTTTGGCTTGAGCTAAATAGTATTTCCCTAAGCAATTCCTGGGCACAGGACAGAAATGTTCATGGGCCAGTCAGACTGTTGGCAGCAGGCAGTTTCCATGCAGCCATCTTCTCATGGGGGCTGGGAGAGCTTCTTGACCTCTTGGCCAGCATCTACCAGCTGCTTTCAGTGCCAGAAAAAGGTTTCTCTATATTTACTTTCCTTCTACAGACAGCTAAGTTAGATTAGTCAGCCTTAGTTAGCAAGCTGGAGATAACAATAAAAAAAAAAAGTTGAACCTTAGATAAGTCAGAGGAGGATTTGTTAACATTTGTAATAGGTGATGATCTATGGGAGCTTCTGTCAGAAGTTCCATCCAGGAGCAGCACAGCAACATACCTCATTCCACTGTCTCCAAATTCACACAATAATCAGCTTGTACATGTTCATAGTGAAACTGCCAGTGGGCCTTGTGCCTTAAGCACAGGTTGCAGTTTGCATCCAGACCCTGTATATTTGGTATAAACAGTCTTTACTTAAACAAAGTCTGAAATACTCTGTAGATGACAATTATTTTTTCCAAGCTGGCTACCCATATGCACGTCTGGAACTAATGAACAGACTTGAATGCGAGACTGTCTATGACATGATTATAAACAAATCCTGCTGTATTTAAAACACAACCTGAGCATAAATATAATTTTCTGTACTCTGGTAATGAATAAGACACTGTACAACACTAACTCCCCAAACTTTGCATAATTATTGCTTTGCAGAATGATCACTACAATATTTTTTGGGTTATGGGATTCTTTTCACCCTCTGGTGATATTTGCTCTTCCTTAATCGTATGACTACCTTGTCTTTGCAAAAAGGTGATTGCAGGAATTCCAAATCTTCTGTCTAAGTGGAGCTAACTACTGAAATGAATAAAAGTCCTTTCTGCTGCTGCTGTGCTAGTGTAAATCCTCCACTGACTGTAAGGGGGAGTTTTGCCATTAATTTCAGTGCTTGAAGAATCAGACCTTAAGTAAAAAACAATAAAAATATCCATAGGTTTTATTTCTCAATTTCTATTAATTATAAACAAGAGGGGTAATAGGTGGGAATAAAGTCAATGGGTTTAATGTGAGAGACAATCATTACTGAGATGTCTGTTCTTATTGCACAGAAGCCCATGGAATGTTCTGAAAGGGTTCCCACCACTTTTAGAGCTGATTGTTCTTAAAAAGGAAAAATAAGTACAATACAACTGAAGGTGATTCAATGCAATCTGATGCAATGTGAAATGCTACAATACAATGCAGCACAATGCAATACAAAACTTAGGCCACATAAGTTTCTATCTGATCATTCTGCTGATATTACTGAATTGTTGGGAGTGTTTTCTGTACCATCTCAGGCTTTTCTCTTGATTCAAATTACCTTGAGAAATGCTTTAAAAACCTAACCGAAAAGATTTTCCTAACACAGAAAATTTAATGTCACTAGAATAGCATAAGTCTCTCAGATCCACGTTAATCTTTCTTGTGCAAAACTGAGTTCAACAGCCCTTAGAAAAACTCTTTCTTCCCATTCTTAGTCTCTGTAGACATCTCCTAGAGAAGAGTCTGACTTTTCTGTAGGCTGATGATCCTTGTTCTGCAGGTAGCTAATTGAGGTATATATAATTTCTTGTGTGAGACATATATAATTTTTTATCCTACCATCATTCAGGTTTGGAGCAGAAAACTCAGTATGCCTTTCAGCAAAACTGGCTAGGTTTTGTACATTACATCTTTCTGGCTAGTTTGGCATTGGGGAAGTCTTGACAGATTGGTATAGTGAAGAGCTTGTGCGGACCCAGAGCAGCACTTGGAGGAAAGGGCCCATTCCCACAAAGAAATAAGCCCTATTCCCATGAAAATTGCTGTGGGAACAAAGAAACCCCAAGGAGGTTTTAACAAGACTGCAGTAATGACAGAGCCCTGCTTTGACTCCCCTTCCATTTTTGTTCAAGGAGGATGACAGAACAAAATCAAGTATGGAACATGCACCCAGTGTTACATGATATATCCAGAAATCTCTTTACCTGGTCTAATACTTGATGTATATATAATATCTATGTCACATACCCCAAAGCCACTGATTATGCTTCACCTCTGGAACAGTTACTGGTTTTGATTAGATGCATCTGTTTTTTTCTTCTTTTTCTTTTGTACTTTACACACTTCAGGAATGCCAAAGAACTTGGGCTACTTTGGTCACTCCTTCCTCAGAGCAGTGTGCTCACTGAAAGGCAGATTTATCATATATAAGAGCAAAAGTGGATTGGAAATGGAAAGAGGAAATTTATAGTACTGCCTCCATAAGAATAATCACTGTTTTGAGCTATACTTTGTCAGAAAAACTCTTTGGAAGAAGACTTGCAGAAATGGTAGAGAAAAAGTTTCAAAATGTTATTATTTTTTTTCTCTGATCTGTGTTAGATGGTACATCTAAGAAACCATTCACATGTCTCCTGCCTGGTGTACATGGATTCTCACTGGACAGCTCCCATGGAGATGGCAGATGCCACCTACCTTGCTTGCACCTTGTATGATGTGTTATGATGTTTGTCTTTGTGGTTTGGTGCCATAATTCTTAAAAATGGAGACAGAAACCTTAGCATTCAAAGTTAACTGTTTCCCAGAAATACAGTTTGTACTGAGATCTTTACCAAGCCAGACAGAATAATCAGATGAAGATGGATGGAGTGAAATATGCAGAGAGATCATTAAATGTGCAAACAGCATCACCAAGAAATGTGCTACACAGCTGAAATTAATTACAGCTTGTATTGATTTTAATGGCAGAAGAACACATTTATTAATGAACAGAAGGAGAACACTGTCCTGCAACACATTGCTCGGATCTTACTGTGAAGTGCAAGGTAAGAAAATTCTGGATTCATTTTGGTGTTTGTTTACATTCAGACTGAGACATTCAAACCATGACCTGCAAGACAGAGATGATTCACTGTGTCAGTAAAAGACCACAGTGACTTTTATTTCTAGGTTGTAAGAGAAGTATTCAAGGTGATGTCACTGCAGAGTTTTTCAACTCTGATATGAATTGGTAGGGTTTTTTTACGAAAATGAGCTCCTGTGTGACCAGAATCTTATCATAGCTACACTTGACAAGTAAGACATGTTTCAGATGTCAACTTTTTTCCTTTTCAGAAAAAAGGAATATTTCCTGAATGTCATATTTTTTAGCCCCAAATTTCATCTTTGGCAGAAGTAGGATTTATACCATTATTTCCTCCATGCTCCCAAGAGAAGGTCTGCTTTTTAGAAACAGAGTCAAACAAGTTCTGAAAATAAATTATCCATCTTGCTTAAGGAGCTCACATAGCTGTTTCCAATGTAGTCTTATGTGGAAAGAAGGTTTGATTTCCTTGAACTGTCACAGCTGCATCTTCTTGAGCATTATACTAACTTAAAGAAGAAGACAGGAAATATTATGAGATTGTTTATATATTCTGACATTGACAGAGCAAATAATTAGTAAAACCATCTGAAATCTGAAATCTGGAACTGTACCTTTCGGAGCATATGGGAAAGCTTCATTTCTGTTACTTGTGATGTTATAGAGTTTTGATTTTACCAAGCAAACCTCTGTCACACAATGGTTGAGGTTGGCAGGTGATCTGGTCCAAGCCCCTACTGAAGTAGGGTCACCTAGAGTCAGTAGCGCAGGTCTGTGTCAGACAGCTCCTGAGTATCTGTAGGGAGGGCGGTTCCACAGCCTCGCTGGGCAACCTGT
This sequence comes from Rhipidura dahli, assembly GCA_013399225.1. NCBI lineage: Eukaryota > Metazoa > Chordata > Aves > Passeriformes > Rhipiduridae > Rhipidura > Rhipidura dahli. The sequence continues at coordinate 550,467 of VXAC01006191.1, read as the reverse complement.
GACGTTTAGTAACAGTAGTGAGTAACATGCACCGAGTATTAAACTAATTACTACCTCCTTATTTATGAGCAAATGAGGTGAGGAGAACATAACAGGTTGCTGTCAGACAAGCCAAAGAACCAGCAAGCCAGACACTGGTACAAAAAACCCTAACAAACCAAGTGGCCATATCTCTGTTGTACATTGCTATTATTTAGATTTTTAGGCCCTGTGACACTTTGGTATTTATGACTTCTTTCTTCCTGATTTAGTGGTAGTTTACTATCGTCCACAGTTTTCTTCTCTGTCTGCTGCTTTCTCTCAAGCATGGATTTTGAAGGATGTCTGTTAATGTTCTGAAAGATTCTACCTGTCTTTCTTCAGAAAGATTCTACACTCATTCACATACTTGGTGAGTGTAAAGGTGATTTTAGAGATGTGGTTTGCTCACCTCCATTAAGAGAATGGAGCCACTGAGTCAGTGTTTGCTACCAACCATAAAATAAACTGGATTGAATGTTTTGTCCTCTTTGGTTTTTCAGTAAAAGATACAATTGATGTTTTGTTTAAGATGGCATAAAAACCATATCGTTTTCATCAGTATTGATCACCAGAAACTCTTCTTACAGTTTTGTAGTTTTTTAAAATTATCATATAATCAAACAGGTTCATATTGCTAAAAGGAAATATTTTATTTCTTATAAATTTGTTTTAGTATAGTACCCAATTTTAGAGGTAGTTGCATCTGTATTTTCAACATTCTCTGTGATCATTTAGAGCAAATCAAACATTGCACTAATAAAATGCTTATTTAAATTTAGACATAATTTAAAAATGTCTTATAAATTAAACTATAGCTGTAATTTTTTTCTCCATATTTTTAAGAACTGAGCACATATGCTGAGGAAACTCAGTAGCCTTTACTTGGAATTAAACTCATTCCTTGTATACATGAGTTGAATCATGCAGAATGAACTATGCCATGCATTGAAACCAGAGGTATTAAAATTGTCTAAAAATTGTTATTCCAAGATGAGCAAGTAAAGGTCAAAAAAAAAAAAAAAGGTAACAACCCCAACCAAAACTTTTTTCCAAATGAAAATAAGTTAAATAATTTAAAATCAGGAAAGAAAATCTATATGTTTAGAAAAAAACCCCTCAAACAACAAAACAAAAACACAAACACGATGTTTCTCTCCTACCCTGTTTCACACATACCTACAGATGGGTTTGACTGCTGATTGTATTAGACTTTGTGCTGACTTGGTGTCCAGCAAGAACACTGGCAGGCAGCACCATATCAGCAGTCAGAAATTATTTACAGGCACCTATAAAAATTAATGGCTATTCTTAGATGCAACTTTCTTTATTATGGGAAGACTGTAACATGAAGGGTCTGTGACCTTGTGGATAAATTTGTTACTGTTTTGTAGACTTTCACTCTGTGGACTTGCACTCTAATTAAAAGGAAGATTGGAAGTAAGTTTGACAGTGCACGCTGATAAGGACACACTTTACAGGAAACACCTGGTCCAACCCAGAGGACACCAATATTCAGATTAATCTGGCACGAATAGGGATCAAGCTATCTCTTAGTGTGCTAGATTATTTAGCTAGGAATCAACAAAGCTAATAGGTTCTTAAGAGCCTCTCAATCTATTGAAAAAACACAAAAGCCACACTAAAGTGAAATGAGTAATCTTAAATATCCAATGCTTCATCCAGAGCCTACTGACTTTAATGGAAAGATATTTGCTGTCAGTGGGTTTGTAAACAGTTCCTTGAAATGCTTATGCCAAATCTGACTGTTTTATTCCCTCTGCTGTATGATCAGGCCAAATTTTATATTCTTCTATGTCTAACAATGTTACAGTGCTATTAGAGAATCCGCTCATGCACATTCCAGTGCCTAACAAAGGGGGGAAAAAGAGGCAAATTCGGTCCTGAATGAAGAGACCAAAGAGCTGAGGGAAGGCGGAGATCAGAACAGCTGTGTGAAATGGAAGCTCTTGTCATATCAGATGATGCTGTGGGAGATGATGGCCAAAGTATTTCCATGCCCCTTAGTGAATATATATTAGATGAGAATCATCAGCTTTAGATACTCTTCATGAGCAGGATGAAGGGTCAGGGCTCTCAGGGCTAATATACTTTGGATGGACATAATTGACTGTACTTTGACTGTAACTTGGGCTCAAAGGCTAAGTTTGCACTGTACTTGAGCTAGTCCCATGGGGCAAGCAGTCCCACGGGTTTCCTCAAGTGTGATATGGTCTCAGGATCCAGCTGCACTTATCAGTCTTTGTAAATCCCACATGTCTGAAAATGTGGAAGCGCTTCCAGGGTAGACATTGGCTGTCTTGTCTGAACAGATTGATGGCATGGCATTGATTGGACTGACAACACATGAAAGGGAGATGAGCAGCATAAAACTGCAGTAAATAAATTTCCCCTTTAATGTCCCACATGCTCTAAATCCAGTCCAAAGAACGTACCTGATAAAAAAAGGGTAGATATGATGAAAATGATTGATTCTAGTTTTAAACCTGCTATTAAAGCACAGAACTATACTTGGGACACCTTCTGGTGTAGTGAGTTGAGCCGGTCTCACATCCCTGGCTTCATTAACAGGAGAATGAACCTATACTAAAGTGTTGGAGATCGTCAGTGCCTTGTCTCCCTCTCTTGAGGGTCTGGGTTTCTCCAACTGCGCCAGTCTGCAAGCAGGGGCTTAGCTGTTCCTCATCTGAGCAATACACAGCTCTGAGGAGAATGTTTAGAACAGTGCTTGGACAAATTGTGAATCATTAATCATGTTTTGAAAAATATATTATAAGGAAGGTTTTCAGTAAATTACACACATTAATTAATTAGAAGTTTAAATACATATGGGACATAATAAAAGTAGTCCAGCAAAGGACCGTGGAGATGATTATGGTATTGGAACATCATTTCTGTGAGGAAAGGCTGAAGTTGTTCAGCCTGGAGAAGGCTCAGGGGAGGTTCCTATGTAAAGGGTAAGGGTAAAGAAGATGGAGCCAGGCTCCTTTCAGTGGAATCTGGTGACAGAACAAGAGACAAAGGGAGAAAACTGAAACACAAAATATTCTGTCTGAACATCAGGAAATACTTTTTTTCTCTGAGAGTTGCTGAGCATTTAAACAAGCTGCCCAGAGAGGTTGTGGAGTCTCTGTCCATGGAGAAGTTCAAAAGCTGTCTGAATGTTTTTCTGGGGCAGCTCTAGGTGACACTGCTAGAGCAGGGGAGTTGGACACGACCTCCAGTGGACTCTTCCAATCTCAACCATTTTGTTGTTCCATGATTCTGAGTACATGGGAGTGATTATGCTCATGCTTTGCAAATTCTCAGTGGAAATAGAGAATGGTGAGTGCATAATCTTTTCCTCCAGAGTCTTCTCCTTTAAGTACAGGTGCAAAATAAATGATAAGAAAGCATTATTTAACAATGGTACTTCCAAAATTTAAGTATTAATTTCCAGTGGAATCAGAAATGCAGAACTAAACTCTTTATAAATGAATTAACTCAGTTACATTGTTCACCATCTATATTCATGTCTATGGAATAATGTATTTTTGCCGTTGTTCACCATTTCATTGTTTCATTTATCTCATCTCTTCCTGACCCATGTGGAAATCTAGTAAGAATAGTGGATTACTCTGTAGAATTGATTAGTTGACAATAGGGGTAAGTCCTCTCTTTTATTTTCTCATGGTGCATTTCTAAATTTTCACGTGCCTTGTCAGTTGTCTTTTTTTTTAATTACATTTCTCAGGAAAATGTTATACTAAAATGACTAAATTCCACAAGACAGTAAACTGAATGATTGAGCTGAATGAACAAAGCAAATTATATAGTAGGTTAATGACACGCCCAAAAACTTGGGTGAAAAGCTAAAGCAGGAATGGAATACTAATCAGAAGCTGCCTCTAACCAGCAATTACATATGCTTGTGAAAAATACTACTTCTACGTTACATTAAATCCCTTTTTTTTTAGTAGCAGCAGCAGAAGCCATGATTTCTTAATGCTTAATTCTTATGAAGCAAGAGAAATATTTGATCCATAATAAGCCATTATTGAGCATGGAGGAACTAAATACAGAATGTATTTCATGCAGCAAGCAGTGCTGTATCTAAAAGGCTCTGAATACGAACCTGTGCTTACTCAGGGTGTGGCTGCGAACAGCAATTTGGGGCAATTTGGCATTTCCCTCCGTGTCAATAGTGTGCTGCTTGTTTCTAGCAGACAAGTGTCTGTGCTACAGAAACCACCATAACATCTTGCAGTAACTGCTCCCCTTGTTGGCAGCGGCAGCAGAGCACATGGAGGGAGCCAATGTGGAGATAATTACCCTGGCTCCACCGAGGTCGGGCCTGGGAAATGTTTGTGGGGGAGTGTCTGCTGGAGCTGACTGGGCTTTAGCTGACATAAAGATTTCATACAGAAGACTTCTACCACTAGAAATATCTTTCTGACCCCTTTCAAGAAATCTGTAGTAACCTATTTATTTTCCAACTGTGCACTGGTTACAGATATTACAGTGCTGGCGCTATTCTGGAGGCTGCGGTGCTCTTACTCAAAGGTTTAACTACTGCAGAGTCAGCTGTGAGGTACTGAAGTATTCTCACTCATGAATACTACAGCAGATTTCTGAAAAGAAACAAAGAAAACTCACACCTTTTACTAGCAGAGCTTCAGAAACCCCTGTGCCACTCATGGCATGCACAGGGAGCAGGAGACAGTATTTCTCTTGATACAAAAGACAGGCAAAAGATAGTGAAGAGCAAATAGGACTCTAGTAAGTGAAGTGATCTGCTGAGGATCACCCAGAATATTGACTGAAGAGATGGGAAAAGAGCACGAGTCAACTAATATTGCTTTAGTCTCATATCCAGTAGATCATGGGATTTTCATGCACATCCCACAATGGTATCATGTCAACTCACTGCATGTTATTCGTATATAAATTATTGTTGTAACATATTCCATATGTGTCATGCTTGATCAATACAGAACAACAATATTAACAGGTTACTGGTTAGATCCAAAATCCACCAATATGAGTGTACCAAAAAGTTTTGGATGGAGCTTATGATAAACTAAAAAGGACAGTCCCTGCAACTCTCTGCCATTTGAAAGATGAAAGAAAATAACAATAAGAGCAAGGTAAGAGCAATAAATTTATCACTCCTTAAAATAAAATAATATTTTGTTTTGTGGAAAATTTGTGAAGTTCCCAATGTCCTTGCCTTGACAGAAAAGCATCTCTCTCCCAAAGTTATGGAATCCTAAGGGAGTTGTGAAGACTGGCCTCCTAACTTTATAAAAGATAAATTTTTGAGGACCTCATACAAAAACCTTGGGATCAGAACCCAGATTTTTGAGGGCTTGCAGCTTTCAACTTGCTCTGGTTTCCACCAGCTGAATTTTGCCTTCTGAGAACCTTCCAAGTTACTAGGAAGAAGGTAGGTGGGTGAGCAGAAACTGGGCAAGAAGTCTGTGAAATGTTTTGATGTCACTGAACTGGCATCTCCCGGGGGGAGAAAATTGTTGCCTGGGGCAGCAGTGGGGCTCAAAGACTGAGACAGCTGGGATGTGATCAGGCCCTGTGCTACTCCACATCTGTAGGCCAACACAGGAAGATATTTTGTGCAGATTGATTGTTATTAACATGATTTGTGCATAACCAATCATTCTGAAAATATTCATGGACCTTCATTAAGGAGTCAATGACTATATGAAACTAATTAATAAAGAAATAATATTCTTAGAAATGGAAACTGTCAACATTGGTTTCTTTTTTGATTTATATGTATAATATCATACATGATTATTGTAATAAGTTAAGTTAATGGAAAATGTCTATGATTTATAAATGCACTTCTAACTAGTTCCGTCTGAAAGAGATAAATATGTCAAGAAATTATACTAATTCCCTTCCCTAAATATGAGAAGATGTAAAGATATGATTTAACATGTCACACTTGCAATCAGAAAAAAGTCCACAATCAGGAATCTGTAATAAATATTTACATCATGTTTTTTTGAAGACAGAGAGAGTGCAAACGTATTTGAAGCAGACTAAACATGTCTGGAATAAATTCTAAAAATAATTTCCTCTGAAGAGAGGTTAATTCTTGCTTCACAAGGCAGGGCTACAGCTAACAGTGTCTTTCCTGACTGTGAGCTTCTAAAGTAGGGTTTTTAGATAAGCAAGTGGTTTACTGTAACAGACACATACATATCTGAAAGCACAGAAGGCATAAGAGTAAAGCCCAGATGTGGGTTCTGTATCTTAGTGTGAGTGCTCTGGGTTGTAGAGTGCAAGTCAGAGGCATATCACAGAATGCATGTATGGGGAAAGGTGTCGTTATGCTACAGCCAGGTTTGGATTATTGCTAGGGGTGAGAAATGTGTGAGGTATCACAGAGCCAGAACTCGCATGAGAGTCTGTAGAATATGACTGTGCTGTGGTCCAGCAGGCTCCCTCTCTGCCTTGTGAGAGAGCTCAAGAGAGAAAAGGAGGCACATGTGGAAATCTTGTCACCATTCTCCTGCAGTGGGAGTTCTTCAGTGCCTGAGGGACTCATAGCTCATGGATGCCACAGGAGATGGAACTGGCCAGTTTGCTTAGACACCATATTACTAATTTAATCAGTCAGTTAAGGTACTTTCCCAAGACAATATTACCAATTTGAAAAAAAGGCTATGTCTGGTAAAACTCCTGAAAGTAAGGCATATTTTCTGGACATATTCAAAGTCTTATATCTGATGCCTGCATATGTCACAGAATAGAATTTCTCTTTATTTCCTGTTCAAATCTTTAATCTCCTGCATAAGATAGTGAACCTCACCATTGTTCAGCGATTTTGATTGCATCTGGCATGGAAAATGGGTTGGAAGCTCTCCCTTGCATTAAATGTCTAGGCAATCCTTGTTAGCATGTGTGATGCTCGTTTTTCCAGTAATTGCCTGTGGCCTTGCAGTAGACCTTCCTGAAGTAAGGTGGCCTGTCGGCTGTAAAAACTCCGTGCTTTGGTTTTGCTCCTCTTTACTGTGTTTGTGTGAGCGAGGCTGATCCCAAGTGAGGCTGGGAAAAATCAAGCTCTGTCAGCAGGTTTTCAGTTATTAAGTTAATGTCTTCTGTTAGTATGGGGCAGCTGGGCTGGAGACACGGGCTGTGCTGCCAGACTTGAAGCAGGAGAACAAATCCATAGTGCAGAAACTCAGACCAACCAAGGGTCTCACTCTGAAACTGTGAATTTGGGCAATACAAGCAAAGCAGGTTCATCCTTTAGAGCAGCCAGGAAGTTGCAGTGATGAGGAAAGAGAGTTCAGATGGACAGTGGTCAGTAAATTGATGGTATTTCCAGAGTGACATGGGAAGAGCATAGCTTGGGAAGATCCGTGAGGAAAGGAAACAGAACTCTTGGTCTGCTGGCCTTCAAAATTAGTAGAAAGCTTACAAAAGTCTTCAGGCCTTGTAGGAAGGAGGGAAAGGTGATGGATGCTGCTGCATCCATCTGCTTCTCCATGTTAGCAGCAGAGCTTTGAAATGTGTCCTGTGGTCTGGATCCCACAGAGAGCACTGAAGGAAATGAGGTTTTGGTCTCAGGGTGCGATATGAGAAATGTGAGGTAAAAGGGAAGTTTTTACTACTTTGCTTCTTAACTCATCATTGTGTGCTTTTAAAGGGAGACGTTAAGAGATAGGGGGAAATGACTAAAATAACTCATAATTTGTGCTAAGGTGTGATGCACTTATAAGAAAATTTCTCACCCCTATAATTTTTCTAAATCTTTATGAGCAACAAATGCTGAGCCAGATTTCACAAAATCAGATAAAATACCAAAATTGAGTATTTTGGAATTTTTAAACTCTAAGTAGAAACATGTTTTGAAAAATACCTTGTCTCGACAAGAAAAAACACTACAGGAACCTCAAATATACATTTTTATTAACCATATAAACATACAAACAAACAATGAAACACTGAACTGTTTGTCCTGTGATTTTTTTTAAATTAAAAAAAAATTACTTAGTAAAGATGAATTTAGCAATTATTTTGGAAACCAAATAGAAATATGTTTCCACAGAAAACTGTTGTTTGTACTTTTTTTTCCTTATTTATATGATATCATAATATAATAAGCATTTTTAATTTTTTTGAGATTGCAGTATAGCATTTGTTTTTATTATTCCTGTCTATAACTGTGATGCTTTTTCTCCTACTAGATCAACTACTGTAATTTTATTTTAGCATATTAATTTTTGATAAGTTAGAACACCCATTTAAAATTAATTTTTATAAAAACTTTAAAAATAATCTTTCTTCTGTCAACTGTCTTCAAAGACAAATAGAATTTTCTTTGTCTTCTTTCTTTATATTTGTAGTTTTTTGCACTACTGTTTTTAATTTGTAATGAGCAATATTTGTGCAGAGACATTTTGTTATGAAGACAGCTGAGCTCTGCCAAACATTATCCTACTAGCTCAAACTAGAATTGCAATAAAAAAATCCAGACTATGCCCTTTTGAGTGGCCATTTATTCCAAGCAGTGATAAAATAACTTCTTTCTGGATGGTGTTGCATAACTCAGACTATTTCTCTACTAGGTTGGGTTTTGGGTTTTTTTTTCTAAAATTAGAAGAATTATTATATGTTTCTTCTCCAAAGTTTATTTTTTTCCCCTGGAAATGTAATAAAATTCTGAAAAAAAATTGGTATTGTAAGTAATAATAAGTATTTGGAGACTCGGTAAATACAAGATATTCAGATGACACGTTGAAGGCACTGTTCATCCATTGCCTCCTCTTAGCACCCCAGTCTTGAATTATTCATTGAAGATACGGGAATTTTGTCCTGATGGAGGAATATAGGAATCTGACAGCATTTATGTAATAGAGATAATCAAAAGTCCAAGCTACATAGATAATTTGTTTAATACAAAGGCACTCTTGCTGTTCTTTTTTAAATTTATTATTATTTTTTTATTATTTCTAATGGAAGTGACAGTGGCAATAGAACACTGTTTATTATAATTGCAATCTGGAACACCATTTAAAAGCTATCAATGCTTTGACACTAGATACAGATCTGTTACAAAAACAATGGATTTCCAAGTATTCATAATTTCTATCTATCACAAGTATCAGAAAATGCATAAATATATATTTTTCTCAAAAAGCTGATCTGCTTGCAGCTGATTTACTGTAGAAGACAGCAGCTGAGGAAATCCAGGGCTTTCTGTTGTGCAGAACTGACTGGTTTATAGTAGCAGAAGAGTGGATTAACCAATGTGGCATGACTTTTCTCTCAGGAGACCAGCTTCCCACTCATCTTGTTATGGTGCCGACACAGTGGTCAGTTGAAAGGATCTGCAGAGAGAGCCCAAGCCCTTTGAAAAGTCCCTAATTACAAAGAAGCAATTGCAATAGCAAAAGTTACATACCTTTGAAATTGCTCAATTAACAGAATTGTCATCACAAAGAAATGAAGTATTTGTGACTTTGATCTTGAAGTCTTACTACTGAAGCAGTTTTAAGTTTGTGGTGCTTTACAAAGAAATGTCTGCTCAATAATTGTATCAACACTTCTTGTGATACTGACCATTGGAAATGAGAAAAAAAAATTCCGCATAAATTTCCACAATTCAAACTGCAGAATTAATGTCTTGGTTAGATTTGTTCTCACTCATACTCAGTTTCTGAGATCCCTTCAAACAATCTTTTGATCAGTGGTGGAAGTTAGTGGAAATACAGAATTGTCTCACTGTTTATGGAGACTTTATGTGAAGGTATTAGAAGTACTGGCATGTCAAACCAGTTGGAGAACAATTACCTATCAAATCTGGTAACAAAGCCCAGCAACTTTCCTTTTCCTTAGTTAAAATGGGTGTTTGCAATCTGCCTGTAGAATTAAGCGATTTCACCAGATTGAACAAGCTCACATTTGACAAAATCAGAATTCACTTTCAAATGTGCACAGCAACAAAGGTGTGCTGTGATGGAGCCACTTATCCCTTCCCACTGCAGCCCTCACAGTGCTGTGCTTTATGGCTGCAGCTTGAACAGTGTTGATAATACTCCAGTGTTTTGGCTGCTGTCATCCAACCCTACTTCAAGGACCAGTAGGCTGGGGATGGGCAAGAGTTTGGGAAGGGACACAGGGACAGAGGCAGCTGACCCAAACTGACACAAGGGAGATTCCATACCATATGGCATCAAGCTCAGAAATAAAATCCAAAAGAAAGGAGGAGAAGTGGAAGGAGGTGTGTCTTTTATCGAGGTGTTTGTCATCTGAAGCCACCACCATGTGTACTGAGGCACTGCTACCCAGGAAGGGGCTGGACATTGCCTGGTGATGGGAAGTAGAGAATAAACCTCTTTGCTTTTCTATCTAAAGCTGAGTTTTTCATCTTGTTTTCTCTCCCTGTCCTGCTGAGGAGGGGGACTGGCTTGGTAGCATCTAACAGAGAGCCAACGTCAACTCACCATGGAAGGGCAACACATTTTTACAGTGAATTATAAATTGCTATTCTAAGCTTTACTTCAGTCATCATAAATAGTGTGGGACTTCATATTCTTCAAGTCTTAAAGGATATGACTTCCTCTGGAGTCTCCTGTTGAAAAAAAAAAAAAATGCTCTGGAATGTATAACTTGGAGAAAAGCGAAGACAATTCAAGTTTATGAAGAATCACAGCCAATAGCCAGGAGACAGAAGAGGCTGCAGTGATGATCGGGCAGCCCTGGAAGCCAGAACTGGGCACTCTGAAAGGATGAAGAGCTCAGAGGAGGCAGCCAGGAGAACTGGCAGTGTCAGGACAGGACACACCTAGTAGTGCTGCAGGGTAGAGTTACTTCCAGTGTACTCTACAGGAACTTTTATTACACAAACAATATATTTTTATCAAAAATCAACCTGGTGGCTGTAGTGCTATTAAATTCTACATACTCTCTGGATAAGCTAAGAACTGGTCTGTTATCAAAAGTGAACTATCTCTTGAGTAGGATGCTTAGATCAACTGCACAGAATGAATGCAAAATCCTGAATGTACAGAAAGAGAAGGCTCTGTAACTTGAGACTTTTGATATAAGACATTCTGAAAAAGTGCAGTCATGAAGTCTGAGAAGCTCTACAGTTGGGCTTCCCATGTGGCTGGTAGACAAGCACCTTATGATAAGTCCTGTGCCATAGATTTATTTTGGCCAGTAATTTCTGAACAGACTTATGAATGGATTCATGAGATGGGATAGGAAGAGTACTTTGAAGAACAAATAACCTGAGATACTAGATCTATAGACAAAATAAAAAATATCTTATAAAAAATAAACACATTTTGGGGCAAATCTCTAAATAAGCCAGGGCTGTAAATATGTTTAAAGTATAGATTATCATCCACCAAAAGGGACAGTTCCACCCATTCCTCATTTCATGCAGTTTCTCATTTTAGTCCATGGAATCCAACTAATTGTCATTGTGCTGAGTTTTTTTTCTTTTTTTTTTTTTTTTTTTTGAACTGACACCAGTTCCTGACTAGTTTTGAGTGCAGCTGCCCAAATGTTTACTGCAACCCAAGGGGATATATGGTGTCATGAAACTGAGCAGGCTGGTGGTAAGAAAAGGGCGGGATGGCTCTTTTCAGTCACGGCACTGTATATTGCTGTCTCAAACAGATCATGAAACTGGACTGTAAGAGAAATTTCCCTCAGGACATAGACATGCTGTGGGATGAGAAAATCCAGCGTTTTGGTATTTTAATGGTCTGGAAGAGTGCACATATCTTCTGCTGGACTGAGACCAGTTTTGTCAGCTCAAAGTTGTATTTACTCTAGTTGAGTTGTGCTAGCTGAAACACACGAAATACTATCTCTTTCTTTTTGACTAAATCAGTGTGTTCAATAGTGATGAAGCAGGCTGCTGTGTGCAGAATTTTGATTGTATTTCCCAGGGAAATAATAATGAGTTAGGCTAGATGTCTTAGTGTAAAGTAATATGAAGTTGGATTCATCTATGGACATCAAATTCATACAGTGTTAACTATGCAAAATACCCATTCAGATTATTTGGCAGCAGATTTATGGGGACAGAATGGTATGCCCTCTGATAAAAACTTACTCTAATCGAGAGTTTGATTATGTGAATACGTATGTTTATATTTAAAACTAAATAATATAAATTTTGACACATGGGCCTTAAAAAATCATGGTCTTTTGATAAGTATAATGGCACAACTAAGCCCATAATTGCAAATCAATCTCATTTCTAAGTATTTTTATTAAATTAATTATGGCATATAAACAAAGAGAGAAAATAAGTTTTAATGGTAGTGAGCTGTATTTTAGATGACTACCTGTTAACCACAGTACTAACCTACTGCACCATCTTCTTGGCTTTGCTCTTTAGACAAAGGCAAGTCACTCCTGCGTATGCCTCTTCCTTTCTTGCTATTTTTGGTATGCCTTGTTTGTAGACTCCTCAGTACAGATGTTATTTTACCGTGTTGTGTACATAACTATTGGCAGATTGGAGCCTGGCTTTTAGCTGGGCAATCTAGACAGGGATAAATAATGTTAATACTATGCAGTTGCCTGACTACATTGTTTTTCATGGGTTGAAGGATAATGGCTCATCAGGAGTCACACAGCTTTTTTTGTACAGACTGGGCATGCAAGTAAGGGACCTAGCACAGGTGTTTGCATCTGCCGAGCAGCCCTGTGCCAGCCCTGTGTTGTGGATAACGTTCAATGACTTAGGAATGGGAGGTGCACAATAATTGCTCAGGATCCTCATGAAGGGTATGTCCTATTGTAATTCACTAGATAGCAGGTAGGTATGGGTGAGAGAGATGATTGCTGGAAAAATCAGTTTCTAAGCTCTCTACAAGAAACCTTCAGTGAATTGGGTTGAAAAATGAAAGCACTAGGTCAATGGGAAGGAGAAAGAAACATCAGTCCACTTATAAAAGCACTTTTTGCTCATTTAGCAGATGATCAGCTATGCACAAGTAATGCACAAAACAGAAACAGAGGTGGCTTCCTATCCTAAAATAAGGCATCATTATGGAAGCAAAAATAATAATGACAACAGTATAAACTGTACATTCATAAATGTAAAATACTTCCCTTTTCTTCAGAGGAAACTTACATTTTCTGTAAAAATGTGTGCTTTGTGTGTTTCATATGCTTTCAAAACTTTTCACTACAGAAAGCTTGATTAATTATTTCCAGGGAAGAAAATAATTGCCTTTTCTCATCTGCAAAACCTATAAGTAATTTTATAGGAATTTATGTTTTATACAGAATGCCTTTTATTACCAAGAGTTCTTTCCACAGCAGAACTGGAAAGAAAGTTAATAGGCATAAAAATCAGAGGTAGAAAAGCAATTGCTTTTCCCTGCCATTGAATTGGCTGCTCTCCATGGCAGAACATATCATGCTTTCTTCAGAATGCTCCTAAGGGCTCAATACACTGATCTGTTACTGGGAGTGGCATAAAAGTGCCAGTGATTCAGTTCCTAAAATGCCCACACAGCATGGGTTGATCTTCCTGTTTCCTTTTCTGATATTAAGTCTATTAACCTTTGTTAATTTTATCCTATAAACCCTAAATAATATGTATTACACCCAGTATATTTGGTCTGCCACTATGTCTCTGTTACACTGATTCTGGGCAAGACTAAATTTTTAAAATCTTTCTTAGTAAATTAGCACCTAATTTTATTGCTCTTTCCTGAAAATGCTCTCCTTTGAATTTTTTTCCTGTTAATGTGGATGTAAGAACTGCATAAGCTGCTTGAATTTCTTTTTTAGTTATAGCTGAACAAGAAAGGAATTTTATGCTTTTGCAGACTCTGTGATGTGTACATGCATAGGTAATCTCAGAATACCATTTCTAGTCGTTTATAGCTCCAGCTGCTATAAAACCTAAATAACTAGGCAATCCTTGACTAGGCAATTGACTAGTGAATCAATATTTGACCTTCTCAGAACGTCAAGATCAGAGATGGGGAAAAAATGTGCGATATGTATTCAGTCCCTTTTTCCATAAGTTGTTTGTTCAACCAAGTGTTTTTTGACCTTTGCCTGTGTTGTTGGTGATAGATAGTTATCCAATGACCTGGCTCTTTTATTTAGGACTAGTAGCAAGAGCTGAAGCCACTGTGCATTCTGATTTGCAAAGCAGAGATACCAACTGGCTGTATGGCATTGGACCCCTTCTGGTTATGTAAATGTCCGGCTGGTTGCCTGATGGTCCCTCCCTGTGGAGGCCTTTCCCCTCACCCACTGGCACTGCAAATGTGTCTTCCTTTTTCCTCTTCAGCCACAGAATGAAAGCATCCTCCATCCTCAGTAAAAACGAATAACAATCAGAACTCAAAAAACTGAGGAGACTCAGGTGCTTGGGATCTTTTATATATATTGTAAGCAGAAAATGTAGTTGCCTTCTTGGGTTGTCAAAATGAGGTCCCTTGATAATGTAATTGCATTTATATCATTTTATGGCAGTTGCTGCTAAACAGAACATTTTTCTCCTGCCATCTCCCTTAATACAAGGAAAAGCATACTCTTAATGCAGATTTCTTTGATATACTGCAGTATCTCACAAATCTCCATAGGAATTTAAGTGTTCTGCAGTAAAACTATTTACTCAATTCTTTAATGAAACCTAACCTTCATTGCTTTCCCAACCACGCAAATCCTAAGGAATATCAAAATGAAGAAACAGATAAGTGCTTTTAATTAGAGGGTAGATAACAATATTTTTTCATTTATACATTTCTCCAGAATATAATTACTCATTTCAGAAAATGAAGTTGTCCATTGTTGCATCTCAGTTAAATGGATGTTACATTCATGGTGATAAAATGTTACACTAGTCATCTGGCACTAGTATTTTCTAATATAATTGAAATCTGAATTGTATATAGCATGAAGTCTTAACTATCATTGTAGATAATTGCAGTGATCTTACACATTTGTCACAAAGAAAATATGGTAAAATAGCCTTAGATGACTTAGAGTGATGCATAGTTGACCTTATTATATGGTTTCTTGAAGTGTGACAGCAGACTAATACTTTCATGTGAGCAATGCCGATAGTAAAGGTCAAGGAATGAAGATGACAATAACAAATCTGACTTTCAGCGCTGTAAAGTGAAAGCCATTAATGATAATATATATTATTACAGCCAAGACATAATGTAGAGCTTGAAACTGTGCAATGTAATTTATTTGATTTATTTCAATTTACTCTTATTTTATTTGTGCACTTAAGAATAGGAATTGGTTATATAATAGGGAAGCAGGAGGATAAATTGCTTCCCACCCTCTTTGTCTACAAGGCAGTTTTTATTTTTTTCCTATCCTCTGAATAACTTCATAAAACAACAAAGCTAGAAAATTATTTGCATTTTTCCTGTGTTCCAGATAGGTCGTATAAACTTACTATGATACAAAAAAGCCTTATGATCTGTATATTAGAAGTAATAGATGTAGGAGAAATTGACATTTTCTCAGAAACAGTTGAACACATTTTACAGCAGCTGTATTCTGAGCAGTACTGTCACTAGACAGACTTTTTTTCCAAAGAAGAATGAAGGTAGAGACTGGAATTTCTGAGAATTTTGTTGTTGTTCTTTTTTTTCCTAAGTAACACAGTAGGCTTAGTCTAGTCTAAAGGTTAGTGTCACCCTTAGAAGAAATTTTACCAATATGTATCCTAAGGGCTGTGGGCACACACATCAGGTGTTTCCCCTTGGAGGGACTTCAGGTATTACAGCATCTGGCAAGCTTTGTCTGTCTCCCTGGCAAAGACCACATGTGGAGCAGAGTGGTGTGTGGGTCTGTCAGTCAGCTCAGTTTTCTATCAGGCATTTCAAAATAAACCTACTGTGACTTTTTGCACTTAAAATGAGCTGGATTAGAAAAGATTAAGCAGCAGTATTTATATGGTTTAGGATAAACTGCCTCATTGTCTCGTTTTGACTGAAACAGAATAGGCAACACCCATAGGCACAGCTTTGTCAGAACAGATAATGAGTTTAGAGTCCGAGTGATGAAGAGCAGTTGGGAGCAGATCTCAGTGGCACAGGAGAGAGTGGCTGTCCACAGCCAGAGTCCTTGGCTCATGGCTCTGTGCTTATTAACACCATGTCCAACCATTCCTGGATCACCTGGCAGTTTAGATTTGAGCCACTCAATGCCAAGTTGCATAACCACATTTCAGATGGGCACTGCTGAATCTGCACACAGTAGTTGTTTTCATCCTCAGGAGGTCATCCTATGTGGCAGTTGTGACACTGTTATCAGCATCCTTCTGAAGATCCCATTGTCTGATCTCTTTTGACAATACTCCAGGAATGCCATTTCCTCTGCAATAATTACAGCAATGTTTGGCTTTTTGAATTCTCTCCCCTTCCTTCAGTGTAAAAGCAACAGCTATGTAGGGCCAAAAGATAATACTTCCATCCTGAGAACAAGCATCTGGAGGATGTTTCTGTACCACTTCAGGTTAAAGATCAGTCCCAGTTTTCCAGCTTTTGAAGTATTAGCAGAAATCCTACACACAATCAGTGACAATTTGATTGAGTATCAGACACACACGTAAGCCGCAAACTACTACAACTCACTTCATTTTACTGACTTTTTTCTCAATTTTTACTCAAGCAATTCTGATTAGGAAAAAGTGATTGGTTGTCTGTGTGTATATGCATGTGATTTCTGTAATGATAGTGGTAATTTGGAAGGCTGAAGGGAGGTGAGAGGAAAGGGATGGCATGAATATTCGGGTTACTGTGAGTACCAGGCATAGTTTGTAGCAAAGCCTAAGCAAACCCCTGGAGCAGGGCAGAGAAAAATGTCCATGTTGTCAGGTCTGGAGGAGGGCTAGCAGGGCCAGTCTGTCTTTTTTAGCAGCATGACCAGACCCTGGCTATCTTCCCAGGGAAAGAGGAAACCAGGAAAAAAGCACCCTCAAAACAACAGCCAAAAGGTAAACAGCAAGCAGCCCTGGAAGCAAGTTTCTCTGCCTGAGGTGTGATGATGAGATTTATCTTGGGAATATGGATTCAAAACCAGTTCTCGCACCACCAACCCTTTGCTACCCAGCAACCTGTTCTTATCTCCTGCAAAAGCTTGATCAGCCTCAGAGACATCTGCACTTTTTGAGGCAGCAAAATACTCTGGAATCCCTAATCCTATTGTACTCCCAACTATCTTTGTATCCTAATTCCAGATATAGAAAAGATTCGCATAAAATGATTAAAAAATCTGTGGCTATGGAAGTATATTAAACATATCTGGGAATGTTCTAGGCGCCAGGGCAAAGTACTAGTAAACATGCTTCCCTTCCAGCAGAAGGCAGACAAATGGTTTATTAGCAATTGTCACTGGCTAGTTAGAGCAGCTAAACAAAACCAGAGAATTTGAAGGGGTTTTAGGAGCTGAAATGTGCCAAATCCATGCTGGGGAATATTTTAATGGTTTACTACCACAGAAGGTCAAATTCACAAGTAAAATTTAATTTATTCACATAGAAACATTTAGGGAGTTCAGTGTCATCCTTGTCTCTGTTGTACCTCCATGTAGAGCCTTGATTCTGTGTGGTCTGCCTTCCTTTGCTCTCCATACTAAAGGATTTCTAAATGAATGAGTTGAATTACATTGGGTTATTCTTCATGCTGCCAAGCCTAATCATTCTGCATATTGGATCTCTTGGACAAAATGTCCTATCCTTTTGCATGGGACCATTTTGAATGATAGTAGATGTCATTCAGATGACATAAACACCATTTACATGCACCTGGTTTCAAGTACGACCAAACACAAATGCAGTGTTGATGTTTGGATTTGCCGAATGATGACACTGGGTCTTAGGCAAAAAAAAAAAAAAAAAAGGTGAAAAGGTGTTTGCAAAATCTGAATAAGATGTAGAGTCACTGGAGTTGCATTAACCTCTGCATATTTTGTCCAAAGAACTCCAGCATGTCTACTTGTGGGAGGATGCTTGGCTGTGCTTTCATTTGGGGTGCTCTGTGCATACCTAATTGTGTTATACAAGTAATGATCCAGTGAAGTAGAATCCTGGCACAGAGCCTAACTGCAAAGTATTTAACAGTGCAAAAGGTAGAAATAATTTAATTTACTTTGCATTATTGGGAAGAACTTTTTCACTTTAAAGAGCTTTTATTGATTAGTAGAAGAAATAGAGAGAAGAAAACCCACATACAGTTGGCTTCACATGCATCTTGCAACCCTCTTTACTGGATAACCCAGCTCCAGTTTGCAATAGGATCACTCACAGATTAAGAGACTGCTGACTCTTTTCTCTCACTATGGCAGGCAATAATTAATAAATAAATAAAAATATTTCACTATATATATGTCAAATATAGAAAAGATACCTGCAGATTTTAAGTAACTCTATTGCTAATAGTGTTCCTTTAACTGATTATTCAATGAGCTTACATACCCTTTAATCTATTTATTTGAAGGGTTCACTTGCCCCTGCACCAAAGTGAATTTATTGTGCTAAAGTTGCCTGTTTGTTTGTAATTGACTTTGTTCCCACTATTCAAAAGCAGCTTACCATACACATCAAGCACCAGTTTTTCAGATTTAAGTCCTTATTCTGAGCCCAGCACTGAGGCCTTATTTCTTGCCTGGAAGACATGAAAGAGAGCATTCAGCTACCAACTAGCACATCTGCCTTCTCTGTGTGTTTGGATATTACAGTTACTGAGCTGGGCTCCAGAGGGAAGTATTTTTAGCCCTCATCATCAGAGAGGAGACCGCTGGGGGTTGAAGTGATTGAGGGAAGGCAACAATAAATCTAATCCAGAAGGATCCTGATATAGGATGGGAAAACAGAATTCAGATGGCCTACTGACAGCTCTTGTGGTGAAATTCAGTAGGAGGGATGTAGCATCTCATCTATTTTAAACAAACAAATAAACCCTAAGACTGAGGCAGTTTCACTCTTACAGTAGTAAAGTGTGCCTTTCCACTCTGAGCTGCATTTGCTGGGAAGTCATAAATACAAGATACATAACTGCCAGCTACCATAATTTAAAGTAATTTCCTGGTTGAGCAGTATTAATGGAAGAGGTACTGCAGTCATTTGCATTGTTGCAGTACTAATGTTGGAGTTTATTCATATTAAAGTTGAAAATGTCAATTGTCTTGGTCATGGTAGTAATATTCTGAGCAAGTACTCTATAATGTTTAAAAATTGTCTAAGTAGTAAATATGTCTCAGCTTGTTATGACTCAGCTCATAAAAGACAGAATATTTTTATGCTATGAAAGAATGCTGATGCCTTTTTTCCAAATTTCTCCAGTAATGATTTTAATAGCACTAAACCAGAGAGTTTCTGATTGCTACTTGTCATCAGCCCATCTGGCAGAATAAAGCAGTGGCTGGGATATTCAAAGGGGCTTAGGAGGGTGAGGCACACAACGTCCTTTTAGCTTGTGCTGATGAGGTCCATTCCTATTGAATGCAAACTGAGTCACTTGTCTCTATAGCCATACTCTTGCTATGAGCTCAGTGTGGGCAGATGCCCTTACCAGATTAGTTACTAAAAACAGGCCATTCCTTTTAATGCTTATTATCTTTACTAATGTCATGTGTCCATGGGCTACATTGAAATCCGTCACTGAATTATCCACCATTTACCGCCTTGTTAATGATTTTTCTCCCATGAAAAGCCAAGTCTTTCTGTAACTGGTGTCTTAATTTGGAAAAACTTCCTATATGTTGACAAATTAGCAATAAACCCACAAAGAACTAAGAATTTTGGTATTGTTTTATAGTCTTTGACACTTGGAACCCCACTCTGATGTGATAGAAAACTGCTCTTTAGTTTAGGTTAATAATGATAGGGCACACAGCTACACAGTGCTTGTCTGAGAAGCACAAGAACAAGGCTGTCTAATGCCTAAGCTGTACTAATGGGCAGCTGTAACCTTCCCCATTACTGCTCCTATTAAACACATCTAAATAATTGTATATACAAGTGCTTGGTTTCCTTGCCAAGAAGTGTTATTATCTGCTGTCAAGCCACAGGTGGAAAGGTACTCTGTCTCCATAAGTCTCTTTTCCCTTCCTCCAAAAATTAGCCTTTCCCATATATCTTTCTGTCCCTGGGAACCTGAACAAACCCTTACAACATGGTGTGTACATCAGGCCTGGAACTTGTTAGGAGAAGGTCTGGAGGAGGACACTGAGTTCTGAAGTCCAATCCAGAGTTCTTCAGTTCCTTTTCCTTTTTTCTTTGCCAGTCGTGCCCTATAAACATCTACCACTGGGAGGAAACAGCAAAATAAGGATTCTGAAAACATGGCTGATGTCTGTAGCAGTGGTAGAACTTCACATAGTCAGACAAGACTTAGTCAAGTCAGTGTGTCTGGTCTTTAAAGACTCCTGCTAGATCCTTGCAGGTTCCTGGGATGTGATTAAGCCAAGTTTTTGAGACTGAAATGCCCATATCTTTATTCAGCTCACAGTATCCTTGCTGGTAATGTGTTGCTATGAACAGAGTGTTTTGTTGAAGAACCGGCAGAAAACCTTCACTGAGCATCCCAACAGATTTCATGTTGCTGTCATGAAGGTGCATACTCAGAAAAGCTAAACACTGGAAGAAGTCAAGAGTTTTAATAATTAATGGTCTCCTGTAATTTGGTTCCTGCTAGAGCTGAAGTTATTTTTAACACAAATGCTGCAATAGCCTTATTGTGTTTAAATTTCCCTCCTGTGATCATGATGAAGGAAGGCTTAAAAGTGCATGTGGTGATAGTGTAAGACCATCATGCGGTACAAAATGAAAGTGCTGGCCATACAATGAAGAATAAATAGTTTCCATCCCAAAGGTTTACTTCTTCTCTCATCTTCCCTCAGGTGTTTCCAGACACCCTGAATTCTCACAGCTACCCAGACAGGAGGACCTTTTCTTCTTTTTCGGTCCTGGGAATAACATTACTCAGATGAATCCAACTGGCAAGATTTTAAAGTGTACAGTGAATTTTTAAATTTTGTCATATAAGAAAAAAGAGATGCATATTTTCAATCTACAGTGTTACTCTATGGTCATACCCAGACAAACCCAGCCTTTGTTCTCTACAGCCCTAAATATGCTGCCTTTTATGGGAAAAAAACCTGCTTGATAGAGTATCTATCTACCATTTGCTAATGGTAGAGTCTTCAGACTTCTGATAAGCAGAAAGACACTGAAAGTTCTCAAATATGTTAAAAAAAAAAAAAAAAGAAAGTTCATCAGCTGAAAGTTATTTAAGAATTTTAGAAATGACTATTTTTCAGTTTAAAAATTTACAAGCATTCAGTCAAGGAGCAGAAACATAC
Source organism: Rhipidura dahli (assembly GCA_013399225.1). Lineage (NCBI taxonomy): Eukaryota > Metazoa > Chordata > Aves > Passeriformes > Rhipiduridae > Rhipidura > Rhipidura dahli. The sequence goes on along the minus strand of VXAC01006191.1, from coordinate 529,107 downwards.
CATGCAGAAACACTCAGGCCAATAGTGGGCAGTTATTTTAACAAAATATCCTTTGGAGAAAATCTAGAAAATAATAAATAATTTTTTAAAAATCTACAAATAAATATATTTCCCTTTATAAATCCTCTGTAATTATAGCTATGTCAGTGAGTGTGGCCCATTAAAACCGTACAGATTATTGAGAAAAGCCCTGAGTGTTGCCCTTATCAGGAGAGACCTGTAGTTCTTATGAACAGAACCCCTAGAAGGTAAAAGCTCTGTCTCCAAAATAAAACATTGCAAAGTGTTCAAGGTTTTTGGAGATGAGTAGGGAATATCAGCTGCTGTAGCCTATGGGTTTTGGAGTTCAGCAGTACAGACATACAGGAGTTGGAGGAGTAGGAGGCTGCCAATACAGCACCTGGCTCACTTTACCAGCCTGTGCAAATGTCCAGGTAGAGAATGACTGAGACTTGACCAAGGTTTCCAGGAAGAAATTCAAATAATGCATAGAGTATGAGTAGAAAATGCTGTATGTATTTTGCCACTTTTGTTTTGGAACGAGTCTTGCCTGCAGCATGACCTTAAAGTCCTTTGTGACTAAGGATTGTAAAATTTAAGCATCGACTCTATAGCAATTAAAGTAAAATGAAAGAATTTATTTTTCAAGTATTCATGAAATGCCTTTTTTTCCCATTCTCTGCTCTCAGACTTAAAAAAAAAAACCAGGTATCTTTCTCCTTAGTAAACAAAACCCCAAAACATATTTTAAATAGGTACCACCTTCTGTTAAACACCACCTCCTTTTTTACAACCTCTAGCCTCCACCCTCAGAGAAAACTCTGCACACATTTAATAAGCCATGGCCTCTTTAAAACTCTTTGTATGTTTTAATGCCACAAAGTCTCAGCTCTTTACTGTCCTGCTTCTGGCTGGGACTTTTAGCTGCAGTGCTATATTCTGGATTTAGTATGAATATAGAGTTGATAATACATTGATGTTTGAGTTCTTACTAAGTGGTGTTCACTCAAATCAGGGACTTTTCAGTGTCTCATTCCCTGCCAGTGATCAGGTGCACAAGAAACCAGGAGAGAGCATGCCCTAAGCTGTCCAAAGGGATATTTCATACCATAGTATGCCCAGTATATAAACTGGGGGAAGTTGGCCCATGGAAGCTGCCAATCACTGCTTGGGAACAGGTTCCTCATCAGTCAGTGAGTGATGAGGAAATGTTTCTCTTGTGCATTATTTTTCTTCCTTTGTTATTTCTGTTTTTATTATTATTATTATTATTATTATTATTATTATTATTATTATTATTATTATTATTATTGGTATAATTAATGTTATTATTTTTATATTTTATTTTATTTCAGTTATTATGCTGTTCCTATCTCAGCCCATGGCATTTTTTTTTCTTTAATTCTTCTCCCCACAAGTGAAGAGGGGAGAGTGTGCAAGTTGCTGCATGGTACTTAGATGCCACTGGGGTTAAACCATGACATTTACCTAAGTTCTTAAGATGACCCACCAGCTCCAGCACACACATGTATGATTGTGATCCTAATAGGAATTATCCCAGTGTATGGTGATGTAAGGAAATTGAATTCTTGGCAAGGTTCTGGTTTTTGTCTATCTCAAAGACCACTCTGCATCTCTGAATGCAGTTTCCAGACTGTTTAGATTTCAGGGAAGCTGATTTGGGAGCACTATTGCTTTTATTTTTAAGATTTCCCTCTAGTTAGTAATTTTTTGGAAACACACATCTGAGTTTTCAGCAACAGAAATTGAACCACAAGGTATTTCTGATTCCACTAGAAGTTTAGAGGTCTCTGATAGGACCATTTTAATATTCCTGGCTGATGGTAAAGAGTGGGACAGGAGTGGGATTTATGAAACTTCTGAAAAGGTTACCTTTCAAAAAAGAAATGCCATAATTCAGTTGCTGAAGAAATAATTTCTAAGACTAGTAGTAGATTTGTTACTCTATTAGTGTATTCATTAAGTAAATGATTAGAAGAACTGTTGTTATCCTCATAATGCACTAGCACAAGACACACATTTTTAATTGACTAATTTTGCCATGTGGTCCTTAATTCAACCTGAGAACATTTTTACACCTGGTGTTTGGCTAAAATATTAGTCCTGCTTTTCAAAATGTTTTCATAGGGCTCACTGTACAAGGGAAAGGTACAGCTATTCTTATCGTCTAATGATACATATGAAATACAACATAAACTAGTGTGAATTCAGTTAGATGGGCACTGGTCCTGATTCCAGCTCATGCAATCCTACTTCTGTAGACTATAACAGACTGGAAGTCCTGAGTAAACTTACAGACACACCCGCAGAGAGAGAAGGTCTGCAGGGGCTGCTCCAAGAAATACAAAATATTCTTTTAATACTTGCAGAGTAAGAAAACCCTGGGGTCCCTCTGGGCCCTGTGAGCACACCCAGGCTGTGACCACCTCCACCAGCCTCCCTCTGGCCCCACCTGTCCCCCAGAGCTCCTGGAAGGGGGTAGAACAGTATCCATCAGTGAGAGCCTCTCGGGGGTCACCTGCAGGCCCTGGATTGTCCCACACAGAGCCTGGCAGAGTCATCCTCTCAATCCTGAAATATATTACCTTCTTTTTTTGAAGTCTGTTTCCAGAAGATATTTCAAATGGGCTGGTGGAATCCTCACTGTGAAAATAAAAAATGTCCCAAGACCAAAACATTAATGTCTAACAGGTACACACTGAAATATTACTTTTCACCCCTGTGTCTATCATTAATAACAAATAACTACTCATACATCCCTTTGCAGAACAAGACATATATACAGGAATAGTTCTAGTAATATGTTCGATTGCCTGCTTAATTTATACAAGCTCTGTTAATCTATCTGCTCAATAGAGACACAATGTACAAATTCCCTGTGAGTAATAATTTTAGAACATTGAGAATTTATCTAGGCTCAAGAGTCATTTATAAATTTTTCATCACCCACAAGCATTGATTACTTCTAAGTGATTCATTTTGGCTGAATGTTTTTATTTCTTCCCAAGTCTTCAAAATTTGGGGACAGCAGGTTTGATGGATAGTGGCCATTATTTGGGAATATGCTGGTGATTCTAAGACCAAACCTGGTGGTATACAAGATCAGCAGCAGAAAACCAGCCACGATTCCCAGGCCACAACAGCAGCAGGAACAGCAGTAAGAACAAGTTTCCTCTGCTGGTTCTTTTGTCAGATCTGTTCTTCCTCTCTTCTTCTACTTCTGCTTCCCATGTCAGCAACAACTTGGTGCAGAATCATCTCTTCATTTTGGGGATCTCACTGTTGTCAGTCAGATAAGGTCTGTGAAACCCATAAGATTATTAAAGGCACAGTCTGATTGGGATATTTTCTTGCTCTTCCTTAGAGTCTTCACTCCTAGTGGAGATATGAACCTAACTATATATTTTTTTCTTTCAGAAATAATTATTTGTTCCATCTTTGCAATCTGAAATTTCTTGTGGATGTAAGACTTTGTAAAACAATCAGTTACCAACCCTTTCCAGGGGTTTAACTGGTCACAGTCAAGCTCTTTGTTACACTTCTTTGCCATGAAAATCACCACAGATAAGGAAGATTATGAAGATTTTTATCCCATACTGTGTAATATCAAAATAGTTTGGGAGGATCATCATCACCTAGTGCAGGTCATTTACTGTTCATGTGCATTAGCTGTGAAGTTGACAGCCTCTAACTGGGGACCTCCAGTGAGAAAATGGCACAGTAATGTTTGTAAATGTTCGCTACAAGATGAAACAAATTCTCAAAACTGGGATCTGTTCCCTTTTGCTTGACAGCAGAGTACATGTGTGACTTATCAGAAAATGCTCTTCCAAAACCATACAAATCAAGGATTGTTTCACATCTTGATCCATAACTGAAGAAAAGCATTTATAATTTTTATTCATAATTATTGGTCACTGATATTTCCTTCAGTTATGAAGTCTTTTGTGCTCTCTGCTTTAAAAATGATTATAAATGGAAATGTGATTTGAAAAGACCCTTCTTACAGTGCATCATGCACAGCATATTCATTAATGCCTATAGTATCTTGCAGTTTTCAAATCCTCTGCTTTGACCAACTCCTACCATTGCATGATTCTGGAACATGAGAAGACCTCATTTTAAAAAACACCATGGAATATTTTATAGTTCACTTTTTATAAATAAAGTAATTTATATGACTATAAAACCAAATAAATAACACAGCTGTCTGTTTTTAGAATTCAGAAGCATCTGTTTGCACATTTTAGCTGCCAAATCCCTGTAGCATCTTTACATAACTGATAAGAATGACCATTTCCACTTTACTAGTCAAGAAACACCTAAACAGACAAAGACTCTACTTTCCCTACATGCTACTGACAGTGAAAAAAACAAGTTCAGGAATCAGTTGTCCAAGGCCACCCAGTTAGATCTGGATTATAATCAAAGCATGTCACGTCTACAGTGCCGTGCCCAGACCAATGACAAAATTAAGGGGTAAAATCTTAAATGACTATTACAAAAGAAAAATTAAATCAGCCTATAATGCAGATGCTGTTCTCATCAGTTATGTTTGCCAATTTTGTAAATAACCCTCTATTTTTACGTGTATAAAATAGACTTGGTTCATTTTATAATCTTATTAATTTTTATGTTTGATTTTATTATCTATATTATGTCTTTAAATACTATGATAATTAAAAAAGGTATTTACATTGGATTTTTTTCCATTCAGTAAATATCAGGGATTTTTAAAGGCTCTCCTAATTAGGCATTGGCATTAAAAAAAGAGTGAACGCTACTAACATAAAATAAAGAGTGAAAGACACTAACGCATAATGCCTAAAGTAGGAACATGGTTAGATTAATTTTTTTATATTTGCACATTTTTAATATAGCAAGCTTTAAAAACTGCCATAAATAGATACTACAAAGCATAAAATAATATTTATATCTTTCAAAACAAGCTAACTCTGCCTTCTTTTCCCATTTTGTGATTTGCTGCACAATGCTAGAAAATATTCCTGCAAGAAAGCACTTTAATTATGCAAACACTTTAATTATAAAGCATTCTCAGTGAATGCAAATATTGCTTCAGGTACGTAATGAATATGCATGTGTATATATACACATATACACACCTATGTATTCACACTAAAAATACACTGATTAATAATAAGGGATAATATTCCACCTCTGAATCAGTTGGATTCTGACAACTGACTTCCACACAGTTAGGATTTCATCATCAAACGGAATGCTTCCATCCTTCTTTTTGTTCCAGAATGTATTTGTCAGCACTGCCAGCGGTGTGCTGGTTCCACCCTAGCGGGTGTGGTGATGCCTGTGATGGTCGCTTTGGATGCTGGCCTTCTGCTGGCTCCAGGGAAAGGACTCCTGCATGCGCAGTCGGCTTGGAGGCAGCACGGGCTCGTGGTTTTGCAGCTGCACAGTCACTCAGGGGCACAGCCTTTGTGTGCAGGTGCAGCTGTTCCAAGGACCAGGGAACTGAGCCTGGAGAAGGTGAGAAGTGACAAATTCTGGGACAAAGAGGGCACTTTTGGCCTGGCCTATTCTCTCACGTGGCTAATGAGGCTGCTCAGGAGAGGCTACATCAGGAGAGTCAGCCACCGACTCATGGAGGTTGCGGAGACATGTCCTGGAAATTGCTGATCACAGTTAAATACCTGCACAGACACTATACACTAACATTTATGTAACATGCTCACACCTACCAATGTCTTCAGTAACATTTACCATGTTTATTTCTGCTCCCTGAAATTTGCCTTAAAATAACGTTGACTTCATCTTTATTTTGCATAATTAAAAATCTGATGTTATGTACTCATGTCTTTCTGCCTTCTTATGCTTATCTGACTATTTGAATGACATTTTTGTGGTTGCACATTTTTCATTCCCACGCATTTTGAGAAAAAAAAAAAGACTCAGCTAAGCAGGAAATTTAATGAATTATTAGAGTGTAACATAACTGTGAAACCTATGTATGGGTTTTATAATCTGCTCAGGCAGAGCATATGACCAACAGAAAGACAAGGAAAACAAAAACATTGAACAATACTGAGGGAGTTTTTTCTCTAAAAATGGAAACTAAGATTACCTATTTAAGGCTGTGTGGGGAAATACAAATAAAAAGTTTTACAATTTGTATTTCAAATTCTCTGGTGGAATGTACTTACTCAAGAGGTACAAGTTTGGAACATGTAGGTGAAATTTTTCTCAGTAACATGTAAACAGACTAAGAAAATTTCTTCCTAAACTTGTATTTGTAAAAAAAACTGGATTTGATAAATCAAGGAATGAAGAGAAAGTAAAAGAAAGAAAGAAAGAAAAAGAAAGAAAGAAAGAAAATGTCTGAGACAGGAATTATATTTGCTCCCATTCTTGACAGTGGAAACTTGAATAATTGTATCTGGCGCAAGTAATAGAAAACCTAGCAAAAACCCAGACTGCTGAGCTGAAATGCACAGGTGTTAACTTCAAGGAACAGCACCATATTAGTAATGATATAAAAGAGTATGCAGGGACACAGGGGTAGCTATCCATGCCAAATGGAATTTAGAAGTAAAATGTTAAACCATTCAGCCTGAATAGAATGGGCTTTGATGGGAGGCAAAGCTTTTTCTGCATTGAATCATATAGACCTGTAGTTAGTAGTTTCTAAGTCAACAAAATCTTGAAAATCTTTTTCAGGGTTCAAAAAAGAAAAAAAAGGAAGGGAGAGAGACAAAATACCCTCTTCATTGCTCAAAGAATGCATTTAAATCTTACCTTTATAAAAAGTATGTAACTTTATAGTAACAGAAAAACAGTTATAAATTATTTTTTATGAGCAGTAAGCAAGGCTAAATAATCAGTAATTTAAAAAAATCTCAGTGTTCAATTTGACTTTTCAAGGCCTACAATGTTCTTATGGTTCAGTTTATGTTGCTCTTAATTTGAAAATGCAAATATAAGTGTGGGTGGGTCTGTTTCATTTGTGCCTGATGAGAAGGTAACAGTGTCATATTGCAGATTCTGTGATTTTCTCTCATCTCTAAATGCTCTTTTTCTTGCTTAGACTTCTGTTTAAAGAATAATGTGAAGCAAAAGCCAAACTTAAAAATTTATTCTAGGAGCCCAGCCAATACCAGAATAGCAACCACCTTGCCTTGGTGAAAGTAATCTAGAATTCTAGAATAAGATTCATTTTTCTCTACAATTAAAATCCTAAAGGCTTTTGAAGGACTTTCAATTGTCTTGGAGGAGATGGACCTGATGGTGTGATCTGTCTTCTCCAGGTTGCTGAATAACAGAGGTCTGTTTGCAGTTTTTTCAATCCTTGTGGTGATCAAGACCATTTCTGGATCAACTGCACTGCGGATCTAAGCACGTTATTGACTGCTTCAAACTTTTTGCTACATCAATCTCTCAAGGACCAAAGATTTACAACAGGTCTAGTTATACGCCTTCCCCAGAATACTCAATATGCTGAAATGCTCAGGTATGTATAATATAGTAGCATATTTTTATCTGGTATAGTTAAAGCCAATTCTATTCTGCCACTTGGAACTTCTATGTACTAAGAAATCTGCACTGGAAAGAAAGCCACATTTTTTGAATCATCAGAATATAGAGGTACAAAGCTGAGAATCTGACTCAATATTCTTAGAAGCCAAATTTTATGTATTCAGTGAAATCAAGCGTTTAACATCTAGAACCAAAACCAAATGAATTCACATACCATGAAGTCAGTGTAGGGTTATTCCTCTTGTCCTTATCCGTAATACTGTCCTTACCCATTATATTGTCAGAATGCAGGCAACATGGAAACATGGCTAATTTCCTGTGGTCCACAGTGTGTATAGTAAGAGCAGTCTACAGAAAAGCAGTGAGTAAAAATCCCACTTGTTTGTAAGTTGTAATATGAGAAGAAAGCGTTGTGTTGTTACAGGCTTCTGAGTGAAGCCTACAGCTCTAAAATTCTGTTCAGGAGCTCTGCTGGGGCTGGGGCTTTCCCAGAGCTCTGCTGGTGTGAACATTCAGCAGTGCAGCTCATATCAAAAGTGCCCTGAGTGCTTTTGGCCCTAACTTCATGTTCATGAAATTTGGATGAACTAAAACTTGAGCTTAAAAGAGCAAGCTGGCTGTCTTTGCAATACTTTTGGGTTGTGCCCATTTCCTAAGGACACTGTGATCACTTTTCTTTAGATTAGGTGACAGAATGGCATTTAGGTGCAAACACAGAAGGTAAAACTTTCTAGCCTTAATCTGTTGGATACATTTTTCTGCTTATACTTTATAGTTGGCTCTTTACTAACAATAAAAGTTTCCTTAGGGAAAACTTAGGAGGATCCTGTCAACAGTAGTTACTTCCCATGGTCCTAGCACATCCGTCTTGCCACAGGTACCAGTTACCTTGTTTTACAAATTCAGCCTGTTTGTGGGTTGTGATTGAAACCAGACCATTAAAATAATCTACTAAAGTAAAAAAGAGACTAACCTGAATGCATGGATATTTAATCACACAGTTCTACTGCAGAGCGTTCCTGTACAAATTGCCAGATCATTATGACTGAGGAACCAGTAGCTGTAGGACGAGAGGGGAAGTCCAGGTGCAGGCAAGGCTGGAACCTTGTTAATGGGCTGCTGTGAAAGGATTCATTGGAATATGAATATATAACCACACTTTTGACACTCTGTAAAAATACCCATGATAGAAAATTTGCATCAAGGGATAACTCTTTCAAAATGGAATCATGCTGTGGACTTCATTATCGAATGAGCAAAAAATGGCTGCCTGTTTCTGAAAATTAACTTGCTATTTATATGCTATTTCTCATAATGCAAATTTTCATTGTTCCTGGAAGTCCTAGCATTAGAACAGACCATTAAAACCAGTGCTTTCAGTCACTATGTTTGATTGCACTTACAGTAAAAAGCTGCACTGGAAAATTGACTGGAATAGCTTGCAAAGAGAGACTTTTTCTGGTTATCTCAAGTGGATTAAGGTAAATTTGAAAGAGGGACAAAGGAAACATTCTGCAGAATAAGAGTTCCCTCATGGGGATCTACTTCAGAGTAGCCACTGCACATTAAAAGTGGCACTCTGATTTATTTTGAAATAACTTCTACAAGTAAATAAGTCTACGTTTCTTTCATAGCTCTTGTAACGTGAAGGATCCTTAAAGAGGGTGTGAATGTGATTAAATTCAGCACCCACATCCCATTATAATTTACACCCTCTTTTAGGCTGCAGGGCACTGCCAGAAAGGTGGAAAGAGGCATTTCTATCAGTTACAGGCTATTTTATTTGTCAATTATTCTGATTGCAGTAGTGATGCTCTAACAGCAAAGAAGCGCAGAGCTAGAATAGGCCCTTACGATGCATGCTTGGGTGTTTCATTGGTTTGGGTTTGTGTTTGTTTCTTCCCCACCCCAAATTGTTGACTTTTTTTGCTGTTAGAAGAGGACTTCTATCACGTGGAAAAATCCTTTGCACCTGCAGGTGCTTCAGATCTCTAACTGGGGATCCCCATTCTAAAATGGTCCACACTATTATTACTGGCTGTGTTGCCATAGCAATGCAAACTCTGTTTGATATGAACATTCTTTTCTACAATTACTACAGCTGATGAGCACAATAATTATTATAGCTTCCTAAGGTGCGCTTAAAATAGCAGAAGCAAGGGAATGCATTCTTGGAATATATGGTATGTTCTTTGCAGGCTGTCCTGAAAACACTTTCTCAGTGGGAAAGTTCAGCTTGTCTTCCGATGTTATGGATGAGCTATTTTTGATTTTTAAGGGTGAAGGTTATATTGGGAAAAGATACAGCAATAAGCGTAAAAGTATTCATTTACTGTAACACAGCATGATTTATATTATCACTGCTTAAATCATCTTATTATTGCTACTTCTGCATATCCCCAGCCATGAAGGAACAGGCTCCAGAGCAACTATAAACTGATGTCATGCAGTTGAATGACATAAAAAGGAGTTTTCCAATGTCAGAAAAATCAGTACTTGTGGTACACTACTGAACAAACATCTTGAAGCTTCACGGGTGAGAAGCTGATAAAATAGCCAGAATTCAGAGATGGCAAAATGGAAAAAAATCCATTGAAATACAACCTGAAAGCTTTTGTAGCCGATATTTGTAACGGTGGAAAGTGTTTTCAGGATCTTAAAGGTTCACAAAATCGAACTAAGCTTCTGCAGATACTAATTTTCTTCTTAATATGTATATTTAACATGAATTCTCAAAGGAGTTTTAAGATACAACATTTTCTGTCTAGATTTTCTTCTTGGATTAAGTGATGTCAAGCTCTAATACAAATGCTGCTTTGCCAGGAAGCTGCTTATCCTATCTTACCCTATGAAATGCATTACCACTCCTATATTGCATATGATTTTAACACCACATTTTCTCTCTGCTGAGTGAAGAGTCATCAACAGATTTAGCAGAAAGAACAGTTGTAAATGAAAAGTAGCATATTGAAGAAGGAAGGCATCAGCTGGACAGATCAAGATATTGCCTTCAGAAATGATGAATGTTTATTAGTACAAGACAAGCAGATTTTACTGGTAGGATAGAAATCAACTTGCAACTGAAGAAAATAAATGAGTAAAAATTACACATTGAGAATTGTTTGGGACAAGTGAAGGGAGAAATCTGGCAGTGCTAATGATTTGGCTATCCATAGTTGCATCTGCCTAATTCAGATGCCTTCTCATTCCGATAGGTTTGAATTCTGAAGCTAATGTCTAATATTTTGTGATTTTTGGGAGAGCTAATCATTTCTAATGATTTTTATTTGAGTATCTTTATTAATAGGTCTTCAAAACTCACCATTTGCTGTTTATCCTTTCCAGATTAGGTAGTGTGCATGATATTCATGCAAGTCTTTAGGTATAAATATAGAGGTATTGAGATACAAGGGGTATTGAGATATTGACTACCAACTACCACATGAAAGTGCATTGAGGTATGAGTTATCTATCTCAGTGTAAAATTCTGTATGAGAAAATATAAAGGTGGTCCCTAATTCAAAGGCAAAGTATCTATCTAATACCTGATATCTTCTGAATAATCTTATCAATAATCTTGTCTGCTCTGTCTCTTCTGTTATTTAATATAGAAAAAATTACCACAAAGTAGGTGTAATAGTGTAAAAACAAAGCATTTCAAGGCAGAAAGAAGTGGGAAGTATCTTTTCACAGTGCCAGTATTTTGTGCTTTACCTCTATCCTAAAAACATGTTCTCTGTGCTCAGGGGTAGCACTATAAAGCTCAAGCAAGTGCTGCTTCCATTTATGGCTGGTTGTATGTGCCTGCTGGAATACAGAATGCTGAAGATAATTCCCCTCCTCAGGAACATTTCAGCATGTTTCATTTTCTTTCAGGATTCATTCAATGTGTGAAAAATGGTAGTAAGTGTAGTAATAAGTCAAAAAGAATAGTGCAGTGACAGAGTACGTCAAAGAACACCTACACTCTTTTACAGCCAATTATAATTATCATGAAAAGAGAAAAAAAAAATACTAAAAGTTATATATAGGTGAGGGTGTTCATCAAAATCAATACAACAGGGAATTGTGTTCTGCCACTTGAGGGCTGCTTGCAAGCCAGGCTGTGTAGACTTCTGTAGACCAAAGTGATCGTGTTTTCCATCTCACTCTAGGGGACTGTGGTTGTCCCCTCAAGGAACCAAAGAACAGGAATCTTAGATTTCAGGAAGTTTTAGAGATTTGCTTCTATCAAAGTAATTATAATTTCCTTACTTGTGTTATATTTTCATGAAATATATTCACAAAATGCATTAAATTTATCGCTTTACATTATATTTTGTAGATTTTAGTAGGCATAATCAGTACTTAAATACAACTGTCACAAGCAAACAATTCTCTCACCACAACATCCTTAGGATTCTGGTACCTTTTAAAAGATCCTGAGTGTACATGGTCTTGTCATATGTGACAGAACAGACGTAATTCTGATAATTGCTTTGTCCTGCTTTTGTTCTGCTCCTTCTGAGTGCTCTTTAAGTAGCCATATGTATTACTAGAGAGGTTTTCTATATACTACTGTTTGTTCATCTGACTTACTAAAAGGATTTCAATAATTTACACAGCTGAGTCATCTTTTCCATTTGTACATTATTGGCTTCATATATTTCTTCTTGATTTCTGAGAGCCTATATCATTGTGGATTCTCTGCTTTGGGGATCTTTTTCTCATACAGCATGTAGAATTCTAGTAAAAGATTATTAATTTGATTTTTCCTTTTGCTTTCCTAATTTCCTGGTCATTGGCAAAGTGCCTAAAATGTCAATATGCTTTGAGCTCATTTCTGTGTTAATGTTCTTGTTATGTAGGCAATGACACACACCTGGGCACAGAATCTCCATGAAACATGACATATATCTGATTTTTGACTTCCAGAAAATATCAGACTGTTGGCTTTTTTATTCACTGTTTGAGCTGTGTGAAAAAGCCTCAGGATTTGTTTGTTTGTTCCACAAGTTTTCTAATATTAAAATCCTTCCAGGGTCAGTACTGTAACAATTTTACTGTGAACACTTTTATGCGTGCAGGGGGTGTTGAACACAAAGAGAGAGTTATGACTGCCAGCAGAGTTTTCTGTCTGAGCCAGGCATCCATGGTTATGTGTGCAATATAAACTAACCTGACATTATTTCTTTGGCACTTTGGTATGAGGCCCCCCGTGCTGAAATTGCCTCAGTGACATCTTCAGAAGGAGCAGACAGAGTGGTCTAACACTGCCCAGCACCGTGTCACTTATGGTGGCTAAAGTAAATATTGTCTTTGTAGGATTCTACAATTCTATTTCCTGTGTTCCAAAGCAAAGTTGTCCTCACTGTAAATTAACCTGTCAAACTCCTTTACCTTTCACCCAGTCTCTACGACCTCCTTTTCAGACCTACTATTTAGAGACTTCCAGTACTTTGCTCATTTGCCCATAAGAACCTCTATCACACAATAGAGCCAAAAGCTGATGTTCACCACTGCCTCTCAGACTCGTTTTTCATCAGCCTACCTGGCACTGGTTTCAGAAATCTAGTAAATAACTATATTAACATCCATTTAGCTCTAGAATACCTTTATCATGTTTCTTAACTCTCACCCCAAATTATTTTTCAAAAAATATGTAGATAAAAGTAATTTTTAATGTAAAATTTTTTGCTCTCTTAGTTTGAGTATAAGGTTGAGACCACAGTTTGGTTTTCTGGAAGGTGGTTGGGCTGAAATGAAATGAAGGGTCAGGGCATACAGGGGTTGAGAAATATCCAGACTTTACAGAACTGAATGGTACTGGTGATCTGGCCTGCAGAAAGGGCTCTTTCAGACAGCATTGACCAGCACAGCTGCCACAAGTGCTGTTTTTTAGACAGGGCAAAATGGACTATTTGTGGTTTATAATGAAGCCGTTGCATGTAAGAGAGACTGCAAACCCCAGAATTTCAGCCACACTGTGACCAAAGGGGTTGTGGGAGGGTTGCACTGAACCCTGGGTCTGCCTGCATCCCACTGCAGGTGTAGGTGTTCCTTGCTGCTGGTCTCACACTGTTCCAGCAGCATACCCTTTATCCAGCTGGAAGTGTATTCTTTTTCATAGCTTTTGCCATGCAAGTGGCTGTATTCAAACTCTTTAACTAAATTCCTTAAAACAATATTTACTTATTCTCTGCCCAATTCTTTCAAATAAGTGGCAGGTATGTTGATGGGTGAAGGGGTAAGTTATGCAGCACCTATTGATGCATTCATTAAGTGAATGTGGATTCTCTTTTCTCTTGTGTTTTGATGCATGAATAATTATTCAGACTAATTCTGTCACAAACGGAACTATGTAATGTATTATGTGATAGCACGTGACTACTTTATAGGGTTAGAAGAGGCTGATGTATGGTAAAGTTAAAGAATTTGCTATTTCATCCAGGACAAGTACATAATTTATAGTTGCCTGGGGGAATTTTTAACACATGCATCATTTATTTGCTTGATTATCTGTTAGAAAAATATGTGTAGATTACTAACTTTAGGCAGCTGCTCTTCTTTTAGTTGTTTTAGGGTTTTTTTCCATTCATCAGCTGTTTTGCACTATGTTATTACTTGCAAGAGTGAAAATTTTCTGCTATGGCCCCAAGAAAAGTGCTCTTAGTTTTGAAATCAAAGGAAGACAGTCTTCATTAAGTGCCAAGACAGAACTCCTGTGGTGTTTTGGGAGTGGGAGGATTACACAAATTCACTTAACTAGGGTGCTCTGGAAAATCTACCAGTTTGAGGGGAATAGTAAGGGCGAAATGTTGATTAACATTGACTTCAGCCATTGTCCCTGGATTATGCAAAATTAATGCTGGTCTTCTGTTGTAACCCACTTGTCCCTTATCCAACTCTCAACTTCTCCTGATACCTATGGTCATGAGTAGAAAATTTCACTGCTTATTAAAAATGGAAAATTTTAAAAAATCTTTAATATATGATGATGTTATTAATTTTATGTGTAATTTAATTTAATAGAGCCATCTTTCCATCTCCCTCCTTTGAAGTATATTTGCAGTTGGCTAGAATTTCTTTTAGAATATGTGTTTTTCCACATGGAGTAGGTGACCTTACTAAGGACCACAATAAAATTTGACAAATGGTAAAACTGACTAAGGTTTTGTAGTACAAACTGGTTTTGGCCTTGACTAATTTAGAATGCCTGATCTGATATTAGATTCTTTAATTTGTGTTAAGTGACTGACAATGGTTGAAGTATTGTAGAAAAGAACATGGTTATGGAGACAGAAGCCATCTGTACTGAAATCAGTAGGAAGAATTATAATAAAGGAGTAGTACTAAAACTTTCAAACTCTAGGTTAGGAAAGGTCATGCAGTGAAACATTTGTTGAAGACGTTAGAATTGAGTGCCACTATGTGTGGATCATACCTGTGGAGAGCCAAATGCTTATCAGACAGATCCTGGAGGTATTTGAAAGCCATGCAGATTTGCCACTTAAGTACATGGTTTAGCAGTGGACTTGGCAGTGCTCGGTTAATGATAGGACTCAATAGTCTTAAAGGTCTTTTCCGACCTAAAAGTCCTTAGGTTTCTGTGATTCTTGCCCTCTTGTAGCACATAAGTAGCAAAGCTTTAGTGCTCTCTAAAAGCTTTAGTTTTTAAAAGGGCAAGCATTCAGATTGCAACCCAGAAAAAAAGTCTGGTAACACAAAATGTAAATATGACAGGGACTTCTTCCGAGTGAGGAAGAACTTTCTGCTTCATTCATGTCATTTGTCATTTATAATCATGATGTTACCTGAGAAGATGACCTTTAGTATTTGTTGTATTTTGAGAACCAAACCTGTGCAAGGCTTTTATAAATACTTGGGAACTTCACTCTTGAGCAATGTTAGTAGACTGTTGGCTTTTGTGCAGTCACTGTGTCCTGTAGACAAATAGACAAATAATAAAGATTCCTTTTTTTATTTTTCCTTTTGACAAGGAAGCCACAGATTCCTGGTTTCAAAGTGATTTCACCTGAAGTAACTGTACCTTTCCTAAGCTGGATATTAGTTTAATTGAAATGCACATGCTTTTCCAGAAGAGAATGAACCTTTACAAATAAATAAAACAAATAGAAAATATTTATGAGAAGAGCTTCTGTGTTATTCTTTCCTTCTTTGGTTACTGAACAAGGAAATAAGCCATATATTATTCCTTAAATAAAAATTATGGAAAAACATGACAGTTTTAGCCTTACTCACCTGGATAAAAAGAAAAAAAAAAAAAGCCTCTGAGAGACCATAATTTCTGTAATGGTTATATTCAATGAGTTATGGAAAATGTCAAGAATGCTTTATTTTAATTTCCCATTTTGTTTAATGCTTGGATGGAGGATCTAGTGATGTTCATGACCTCTTTTAGATACAGCTTTCAAGAAAGGTTATCAGCATGCTCAGTTTGCAAAACTCGAATGTCCCTTGATTGCATGTTCTACTTTCAGTAAGAACATGACGTGTTTGCAGCTTGGGATGTAAAGACTTAGCCAAACGGTGAAGGAGTTTAATAATTGTTTAGTATTTTGTCAGGTTTTTGTACTAAGTTAATGTGAAAAATAACAAAGGACAGCAGGACCAAGCTGTCTGAATAACAAATTGCTTTCCTTTCCCATCTCTTTTTAATTATTTTGTAGTAAAAATTGAATGAAAATGCCAGATCTCTATTGTATCTGGTTTTGTGTCTGGAATTTCTAGCTTGAGAAGTGAACAGGAATAAAAGTAGAGTAGGCAGGGTAAAGGGTGACTTTACTAAGTCTAATAAAATAAAGGAAAACATAAACCCATCTTTATTTCAGTTTCTAGATTTTGTTAATATTCTAAAGCAAGAGAAAATGGATCATATTAATTACTTTAAAAATTAATATATTAAGGCTGTTTGCATTGTGTTCATTTAGACAAATGTGCTATTTTTCCACCTGTCAGTTGTTTGATGAAATATCCTGCACCCTTCTGTTCTGTGTAACAGGTATAATACATGTAATGTAATACATCTTCAGTGTTAGATATTATACTTGCTAAAGGTTTTTGTTGGTGAAATTTGGGATATTTAATGAATACTTTCGTGGAAAATATTTTAGCCATTATTTACACAACTTAAAAATTTTAGTTATGCTACTAAAATACATTACTGTATTTTACTTTTCTGTCCAAAATATTTTTTCTAAATGTATATTCTAATTTACTGAACATTGATGTCATCTCTTTCTGTTTCTGAGACTTCCTCTATGTACTGTAGGAAGAAGCTGTAAATACCATAGAAAATGGAGAAATCATGACAAAACCTAACTTTATATCAGCATTCTTGAGCATCTGTGGATAGTGAAGAAAACCACGCCTGTCTCCTCTGAGCCAATGTCTCCCTCAGAGACCGAACTGCCAGCAGCCATCAGGATGGGACACCACATCGTCGTCTTGCCTGTGGCTGAACATTCCTGTCTGTTGTGGCACAATCCACTTGCCAGGCTCAACAATTGGGGGTAGGATCAGATCATCTCCCTGACCTGGAAACTGGCACTCCAAAAAAAAAGAAAAGGTATTTTAGTCAGTTCAGTACCACAAAACTGAGTTGATAGATCCATCACAAGGTTATGTGAGGTGTAGATGAGGTGGAGAAAAAATATCTTTGCTTTTTGATCACCAGTTGTAGCAAACAGTTAGATCAGATAAACAGTGTTGTGAAAATGTCTCTCTGCTTAGACATTCAACTCCCTTTGGAATAATGTATCTCTCCATTGAACAATGCTGGTGAAATTAGCTTCTGTAGACTAACATAAACACCTGCTACTTAAATGCAGTAAAATTTGGAAATATTCATCATCATTCACTCAGAAGACCTGTGTTTCTACATAGATCATTACATTTAGTTGCCTCTGAGAATGCAAGACCCTAAACAAGGATCTGTCATTACTGCCTAGGAGAACCTATCTTTCTTAATCACATCCAGATGAATAGATACCTTCTGAGGAAAGCCAATCTAAAATGACTGGTAGCCTGGAGCAGCATTCTTAAGTTTTGTTTTTCCTTTTTTTTATCCATGACCATCAGGGACTGTCTCTGATCTCACACAGAGAGAAGAGAAGAGAAGAAAAATGTGCAGTGAGAAGTTTAGTGGATCCAGATGCTGAAACAGAAGACACCCAGATGTATCTGCATATGGAAAAAAGACTGATAATGGCTCAACAAAACTATGATATGAGTAGTCAGAAGAGAGGAGAAAATGGTCAGACATGCAAAAGTCATAAGGAATAGCATAAGGCTAGAGACAGGTACAGTGTGAATGAGGAAAACTGAGTGAAATTAAAGTCAAAGGAAAATAAGCTCTATATGTTAAGAAACACATAAATATACAAATACATAGTGATACAAAATAAGTAAGGATGTACATATATATATTTCCCATATGAAATAAATAGAGAGTGAAGACAGAAAAGTATTATAGATTAGTGCTCTCTCCTAATCACATTTTTTTCATGTGAAGATCAGTCTTAGAAGACAATTCATCTAATCAAAATAATCAACTCTGCTGATGAATCTTGCAAATCTCCCAAATCCACTGCTTTTTCGGAATTTTCCTGAACTGGAGATTACTTTTGACCTATATGAAAATTTATATTTATTGGCATCTACTTTACTCTTATCTATCTATTTGTATTAAAACTTAAAAGTCTGAAGGTTATTTGCTTCCAAAAAAATTTTTGTCTTCAAAAATTGGCAATGGTTTGAAGTACATTTTCACTTCTCTGACAAACTGTTATGCTTGATGTCACCAAGGAAAGGCATAGAGGAGTTGCAGTCTGGAACTTCTTGAGATGCTTGCTCCAGGCACAGAATGTGTCCTGTTACTTGTGTACCACTGGTGGTATTTAAACATGTGGCATAGAATAATTCCAGTCATTTACATGCTGCATTCAGTAATTCAAGGCATCTATTAAGGAACAGAAATGTTAGCTTTATGTAGACACAGTTAAAAAGTCCTCAGAACTTATTGCTTGGAGTGATGAGGAAAAAAATATTAGATTGTTGCAATTAAAGACTTTCTTCTACTGGATAAAATAAAAAAGATGTCTAGGCTTAATGCATGAAATCAAGTGCATTAAAATGACATTAGCAAGTCGTATGACTGGACAGAGCCAACCATGTGGAGCAAGGCAGCTTGTGCTGGTGACGTGATTTCCACAACTCCTGCACTTAGAAACTCTTCATGCTCACCTGGTCCTTCGAATGACAAGAGCCAAGAGCTCCAAGGGCCAGGTGGGCACATTTGGACCCTCTTGTTCAATGTCCCCCACATGGAAGCCAGTTATCACACTTTGAAAATGCTTCATGTGCTGAACCAAACTTCAGTGAAAACCTTAACTAATAGGGCACCTTTCATATGCTTCAGATGGGTATAAAATTATATTATTGGTATAAAATACAGTGCAAATGATTTACTAATATGCACTCAGGTGCATGAAGGAATTGCAAGGGCTATATTTCTGAGGAGAACATGGTGTAGGATTGCTTGGACATAGCTATTAGCTTCACCTGGACAATGGCTTCAACTTCCAAAATATCTTCCTAAAGCTAGGATTTTACTTAGCTTCACTCCCAGCTCAGGAGAGTATTTATTCTGTATAAGTGGATTGTGGGAAGCTGGACACATGATGTGTTTTAGAGTGCAGCAAATTAATACCTCTTATTGGATTATAGTATTCTCTGACTTGTGGAATTAATTTTGAGCATTCCAGAAATTTTATTACAGATGTCTCATCTCTATTCTGAATTCTGGACATTTTTGAAATAGTTTTCTCTTTTGGAGCTTTATAGCAACAGCTGTGTAATCTTAGCAAATTGGTTCAAAAGAGGTCCACATTAACGTTTTCATTTCATGTGGATTCATATCCCCCAAGTTTAGCTTTGAGTGCTCAGTTCAAACAAACCAAAAATTCAAAGGAGAGCTCCACCCATATCATTGAATTTTGTCTGGGGAATGTTTTTCCTCTTTGAGTCATAACCAGCATAATAATGAGTAACAACTGGTTTCCATCCAAACAATGAGTGACCTGTTTTTGCTAAAAATTAGGTCTTTATCTGGGAAAGCTATAAATCTTGGTGACAATCTTGGTCTCCCACATTTAAATTTCAGTATTTCTCTGCAAGTTTTATGTAAATATTTACTTTTTATAGCTGCAACGTGCTTTGCATATCTTTGTGAATATATTTATTTATTTATTTTTACAGGAAGGATGACTTATTCACTTTTTCTCCTATGATATTTTTCTGTGTGGTATGACTTCATCATCAGCTCGAACACTGAGCATGGCTTCTTTCACAGTCTACTGCCAAAGGAAATATTTACAAGTGCAACTGGGGAAAGAGAGACTCTATGACTGCTATAAATTTATAGCTGGTTACAAACGTGTCATGATTCTCAGTGGTGCCATGTCTAATTTAGAGCAAATGTAAACCTTTGCATAGACAGTGTTCTGACATTCCAGTTAAATCTGCAGAAAGTCTAGTCACTTGGATAGAAACATATGACCTCATTCTAAGATCTGAGTGTTAGTATCAACTTGCCAAAATTCTTTGGGGAAGAGTTAAGAGTCAGACATTCTTTTACAAGGGTCTCATCCATACCCTAGTTCTTTGTTTATTTTGGTTTCAAAATCTTTTCAATAAATTTATCCCATATGTATACTTAAACTTTAAGGGATCTCATATGCATTTCCATGGGAAGTAAATTTGGGGGGTTTTTCCCTTGTTTTCTTTCCTTAATTTTTATTTAGCATCCAGAAGTCTAATTTTTGAGAATTAATTATTTGTGCTGCTTGATTTTTGTTTCTGGCATTTTCTTAATCTTATGTATTTAGATTTTAATTAGTTAAGATTACTGATTTCTTCCAGGATTCTAATCTTGTATTCTTCTCTAATATCTTTTTCTGACTGTGTACATGTTTCATTTGTGTACTAATTAATTTCTCAATTGTTCAGCAAGTTACTATCTCTAGAAAAGGCAGATTTTAGTTTGTAATAGTTTAGTGAAGATACTTTTGTTGCATCTTAAGATGATAGGAAAATTTAAAATTGTACGAACAAACAGATTTCTGAATTAATATGATTTTACTTAATTAAAATAATGAGTATATATATTGTGAAGTGAAAATATATCATTATATATAGTAATAGCTTAATAGATAATGAAGCCTTAATTCCTTTCCAAAATGTCATGCTCCACGAACAGCCTTCAAACTCTTCAAAGCAAGTCTCTGGGCAGATTTGGAGCAGCATAGTAGGCCAACTTTCTTGCCACAGTAGGTCTCTTTAACTCCAATGGAAGCTTCTGAAGGCCATGATGATACTCTTTGTCCTCATGATTGGATGTGCCTCATATGGAGACACTGGACTTTGATCTACTGCCCATATATATACATATATTTATGTGAAGACAACTCATCTTTCCGCTTGTACAGCTTCTGCAAAAAAGAGTAGCCAGAGGTGGCATGTTGCTACTTGAACAGCATTTGGAGTTTTTTCCTGGCCTCTTTCTTTCTCAACAGAGCTTTAATCACTGAAAAGGAAGTGGCACTATGACGGATCAATTATTCTGGAGATAGCAGCTTGGTTTTGGACACCATCTTCCTTCAGCCTGTTGGTCTGTTGGGTCCCTTGGGACCACTGGAACCGCCAAATGCCATGTGAGAGTTACATTTGCAATTTGGTTGTGTTATGGAATAACGACTGTAATTTCCCAGGAAAAATGGCATTGGAAAGCAGCTAGCCAGAGCCAGAACATTAAATCTACTGTTGCTGCTGGCTGATATCTGGTGAGCCTTCAGGAAGAAGGGGAGATAGATGGAAGCACTATAGGTGAAATGAACCGTCATACTCAGCGACAGGTTGTGTACTCCTGCTTTTGTACAGCTGTGCAGTGAACAGAAGAGTATGATATCTGTGCTGCTTTTAATTCCCTTAGTAACAGTAAAAAACACAAACTTCAGCAGTAGGAAAATACATGGATGTTTTCTTATGGCTCCCGGCAGTTCTGTATAGACTTTTCTAAAACTAATGTCTCATCTTCACTCCCATTGCCATCTGTACTAACCAGATTAAACCAGTACAGCTATGACTCCTGATATTGTAAAAATGTCTTACTTTGCAGTGTAGTCAAGCCCTAACCCCTTGAAGGGGCAAAAAATGACAATAGTATTTTTATGAAGAGCCATTTTATTAACAAGAAGGATTGCATGAGCATTTAGCTGTGTTTACTTTTGTTTATCTTTTTCTCATTTTATTGTTATCTTTCAGAATCTGTACAAATCTCAAAGAATTACTACTTGTTTTCTGGAAAGTGTTTTCTCCAGTTCTCCTACTCCCTTCCCATTTTTTGTTATTTAATTCTGATCACTGGAACTAAAAGCCCAGAGGAAATATTTTTATTGGATTCATATAATAAATTGACAGATTTCTCATTACTGCTGTGTACAGATGTTCAGCATATATTTCAGATTATGTGAAAAAAAAGCTTTTGGAAATATTGCGTGAGCAATTAAAAT
This sequence comes from Rhipidura dahli, assembly GCA_013399225.1. Taxonomy (NCBI): domain Eukaryota; kingdom Metazoa; phylum Chordata; class Aves; order Passeriformes; family Rhipiduridae; genus Rhipidura; species Rhipidura dahli. Next base: position 507,007 of record VXAC01006191.1, on the reverse strand, counting down.
ACCGCTTTGATTTCTGTTGTCAACAAATTCCTGTAAGATTTGAGGAACCCTAAGAATGATTTGGATTGGAAATTCTGGGGGAACAAATAATTTAACATATTGTTTCACTATCAATAAGAACCTGGATTAAGTTAATGGAAGTCAAAAGAAATTCATTTGCATGAATCTTAATACTTAAGAAGTGTCTGTTCCTCAGCCAGAAACAAGTGTTGATGTCACAATTCAGTATTGTGATAAAATCTGACAGTCTTTTTTGCTGATTTTTTTAATAAATAGTTCGTTGCTCCTTAAATACATATAAAAGCAAGTTATGTTGAAAATGAGTACAATACATTTTTGTTCTTTTCCTGTCCTATTCCTTAGTAGTTTTGGAAAGTTAACTATAAATAGGTTAATATTTAGAATGAATCATTGTTCATTAAAGAGTTTTAAGGATTAAATGTTCTAACACAATTATGTATGATCTATTAACCATGAAATATAGTCAAAAAAGAACACACATGTTTCATAAAAGTCCCGAAGAGTGGAGTATTATAGACTAATAATAGAGGAATATTTAGATAGAGAATTAAATTTAACATCAAAATGTTCCAACTGGGAATTTTATTCTCTTTAAAGACTTCAGTAAAAGGTATTTGTTAATTTTGTCTCTCTCTTCTGACTTGTTTCCCCTACAATTATCGGACAGGTTTATTTTTTTTCTGACACTTTTTATGCTTTTTCTAGTTTTTTTGTTTTAGTCACTTACTTATGAATTACGGAGAATGCACACAGAAGCCGTATAAAGTTTTTCAACAATTTCAATGCTAGCATCTAATTTGCTTGTAAGTTTGCCAAACTTTTACTTTTTGAACTAAAATTTTGCCTCCCATGTAATTTCACCGGTGAGGGAAGGGGATAGAAGTTCCAATCAAATGTGATTTGTCTGGGGCTTTTTGAGCATGGGAAAACTGCATCTAATTGCCAATGTCATTAAGTATTGCACTGAGTTATATTTTCTGTCAAAAAATACAGTGAGGTCATTCTGATGTCAGCAATACAATTGGTGGATACAATACCTGTGGATATTTGGCCAAATTGTGAACCTCCTTGAATCTCAAGAGTCTCATTAGAACCACATTCACAATAGAGACTGTTGGTGTTGGGAAACTATTTGAAGATTTCATGTGAATTGGGCATGCTAAAATCCAGGACTGGAAGGTGTGAGTAGAATTTTCCTCAAGAGTTGCCCCTTTCAGCTGTCAGGGACTATTATCATATTAGGTGCTGAAAGATGGATATGAACTTGTCCTTTGTTTCCTGTGTTGCTGCCTCAAAAGGGAAGACGCACCAATGTATGGAATCAACAGTTGTAACAAGCTGGAGGAAGGGTAGAAATGACAAGGAGATTAGGGTGAAGAATAGGTGAAGGCTACATGAAGATAAATATTTTGCTTAGGCATATCTTGGACTCTTAACAATAGTCCTCCTGTCCCTCGATATGGAAATAACAATGCCAGTAAATCTCACAGAGGTGCTGTCAAGAGTTTTCATGATCATTTCCAGTATATTCAGGTATTATACACAGCACAAAAAAAAATCACAAAGAAATAGAAAATAATGTATTCAGAGGTGAATGATGTACAGTAAATACAGGCTCTATATTGAGTGATAGAAACCACAAAGTATCAATTACAATATTCAAAGTATCTTTCCATAATAACCACTAAATAAGTAGGCACCCTATGGCAAAATAATTGTAATCATTGTATTAAAAAAAAAAAAAGCCTCCTTAAAAACTGTCAGATACTTATGAAGCCTTGATTCATAAACTGTCCTCAAATCTTAGCAAAAAAGCAAAAGGAGCAGTCAAAAATCAGTAAGATATTTATATGTTCTGAAGTTTCCAGTCATCAATATCAAATGTCTTTGTAACTTACCTTTTGCATACGGAGCAGGCAAGGGAAAGACCTTTGCTTCCTGGCAGGAATTCTGTGGGTATGTTACTGTGCTTCACACTATTGCATAAGATTTTCCAATCTTCTTCATCTGAAGACAGACTTTTTTTTTTAAACACATCCCTTAATCCACATGTGCTTAGGTTGCTGTAGAATATCTAGAAGTCTTTTAGAGGTAAATGATGGTTTTTCATTTTAGTATTGATTAGAAAATATTGCTATTTTAATTGCAGAAGTATGTATTGTTGACAAAACAAAGAGAGCCTAATGTACTTTATATGCCTTCCATTGACTGATTTCCCTTTAATTTGTAGCACATTTTCTTTACACTAGTTTGTGTGCTTAGATGTGTCCTCATTTGACTTTTGGCTCAAGCAAATAACTCCAGAAATGAAGGATATGCCTACTGAGATCACTTCCTGCTGAAGTCTGGTTTCTTGGCTGGGAAACTGGCTTCTCTTGTTCCTGCTGGAAAGTATTTACAATGGGGATGTTGTAGTATAGTGGCAAAGTTATTCCAGGACATGTTCATGAGTATAAATAGACATATGAATAGTTATGCTAAAGAATTACGGAAGGCAATGAAACTAAAACCTACTCATAATAATTTTCAGTCTAGGTTTTAAATTGCTGTGTTAGGAGTCCTACAGCCACTCATCACTAAAGGATGTTGGTATCCCAGCCAGGGAATACCATCCTATATTTCTGCTCATGAAATGGCTTTTGTTAATAGCCAATTATTTAAATATCTTGAAAAGGTGTAGTGATACACCAAACCTTATTCTTGTGAAAGGTCGTATTTATGTCAAAATTCCTTTGAGTGCTCTTAATACAGGCAGGGTCCCTGTGTGGTCTGTTTGCTCTCGTGCTGCTGGTCGCAGAAGTGCTGCATGCAGCAGTGCTGAAACTCGGGAAAAGCAGTGTCTGCAAGGCATGCCTGCCCTGTGGAGCAGGGCCTGGGGCACAGGCACAGAGGTGGGGAGCCGGAGAGAGCTGGGGAGAGAACTGGTGTTTGGTTGCATCATTAGACTGATTATTTCTCACCTCAGGACTGGTATGAACCATTCTGCACCACCTTTCCTAAAGGTGATACAAAAAGTGGTTTTCAGGAGTTGAATTGTGATTGGCCCTCTGCTGTCTTCAGGTATTTCTATTGCTGAGGAAGAAATTTTTATTAACTGTCCTGTTTGCAAGGCAAAATACAGAGATCTTAAGCAATTTGTAACCCATTTAACTTTTGATATGAGGACCTGTGTAGTTAAATTTAATGGAACCTATTTTCTGTAGTTGATATTCTGGCATGTTTTCTTATTACTCATTAGAAAAATGGTAGTGTGACCTTTTCTTTTGACTCCTTCCATACCTAATCATAATATTTAGTTATATTCTTATTACCAAAGTTATTTCCTGTGTTCTGCTGCTTGTCCTGATATCTCTTATGCTCTTAGGCATCATGTACTTCTTTTAAAGCTCTTGGTAATTGCAAAAAAATTTACAATCCAATGACAACAAATAATAGAAATTTTTTATTAAAGATAAATTCTTCTTACTTTTTCTTTCAATTGCTGCTCTACCTTTCTGAAAAAAACCACATCCCAACAAACAGTTCTACAGGAAAATAATGCAGATAATATTGATTTGTCAGGAACATTCCATTAAGTAAAGATTAAAAGTTAAGGACTTCCTTTGTCTTTATGAATTAATGTCTTTACAGGGCACTGTTATCCAAGATATAGAAGAATGTGCAAATAAATATGCAGTTTTTGCTCATATTACTGTTGTCATCATTGCTATGTTTTTCCCAGAAACAAATTTGAAGTCCTTCTGGCTTCTTCTCCTCCTGAGTTCACCAGAGTCTTGGGCAGCCTGACAAGCAGATGAGATTGCTAACTTATAGCTGGTTTGTGCTCATTGTCCCCCCATGCTTTTTGTGTATTACCTTTCCCTCATACAGAGGCACAGTTTTAATGCATTGCTGCAAACCTTGAGTCAAAATGAGGAGCTCCAGCCTGTGTCCTGCTGTACATAAGACCTCACCAGCCAGTGCTCCAAATCCCCGTTGTGCTACCATGGCATGTATGTGCTAGACAGCATGACAGACTGTTGATATTATGTATGTTGCTAAAACACTGGTATTAAATTTTGATAAAGGAGATAATACCATCATTTATGTCCAAGTTTATACTGGAGAGAAAGGCAACATATCTCCCCAGTTCCTCATGAAGTGTATTGAGCTTGATATTTGAGCTGTTAGCTCAGTGCAGCAGAAAAGTCTGTATATGGAGAGAGAGCCCAGTGTCAGTAATAAAGCCACTGTGCAGTTCTGTAGAGAGAACTTGCCCTTTATGTAGGTATTCAACATTAGGAAACGCTTGTTCACAAGAGCAAAAAGACCCAGTGAAAAGGCATCTTTTCAGCTGGCATATTTTCAACTATTTCTGATGAATTAAACTGACCTTTAGAAATACACGTCTGGGCTGGCGCTAAAGCCAGAGTTTCTACTTTTTTGGTGTGTGTATATATGAAGGAAACAGCAAGCAGGGCTACGAGCTATTGTTTGTGGCCAGGCAGGTGGCTGCAGCGGGCACGCTGCGCGCGGGGCGGTGAGTGACGGCAGCTCCCCCGCTACGCTCCCTTCCCGCCCGCAGAGCAGGGCGCCGGGCTGCGCAACCAGCGCTGCCAAGGTGTTAGAGGCATGGAACACTGTGATCTTTCTTAAGGCAGCTCTGGCATTTTAATGATCTGAAAGGTTATGCTGAATTATAACAATGTCTGTAGACAGCCCACTAAGGGAGAGAAGAGGGGGGAAGCCTTTGGGTGTTTGGTTGTTTTTTTTCCCAAAAAAAAAAAGGTTCTGAGTAATTTTTATTTTAAAGACTAGTGCTGATGTGAAAATTCTACTAAGAATTCAGAATTTTGTTACCTAAGTGAAACTTTATATACATACACAGACTTCTGTCTTCTATCCATTTGTCTTATAAGTATTTGCTGTGTTACAAACAGATCAACTTAGAGACATAGGTCATACTTTTAGTGCTTAGAATGAGGATTATACTTTCAGAGAAACTCAGAATTTGTTCATAAACTCGAGGGATTAATTATTTTTTGAGAAAACTTCAGTGTATGAACTGGTGCATGTGTTGAAAATCCACACTTGGAAAATCTTTGAAAAACTTGAAAAATACTTTTTTGGAGCAGTTAGAAGCTGAGGCCCTAGCTGTTTTGAAGGTGGAGCTTGTCAGAGGAGAGAACTCCAACAGTGTTTCCAAAGCTTGCTTTAGAACAAAAGCAATAGAAAGTGTCAGTTCCAAAGCCCTGATTCATCCTACTTGATTTTAGTCACTTGAATTAAGTATTTGAATTAGCACTAATATTAATTAGATCTCCCTAAAGAGAATACTGAGAGTAAGAAGCACTTCAGAGTTAGTGACTTCCAACAGGAAAACCTTCTGTAGGTGCTTTATTTAAATTTCAGTCAAATCTGCATACAAGTCCTTTTTCTTCTCTCTACTATCTTCTTTTTTTTTTTTTTATTCCACAGATGGACTTCTGACATTTTTATACCATCAAATATGTGATGGAAAAGAAGTGATCTTGTGTCTAAAGTGTTATAGGTTCACTGACAAGAGGACCAGGTGTAGGAACTTGCCACAAGAATGGGACTATTGCCAGGAAGTAGGAACGAAGAAAGAGCACAAGGCCTTTAAATATTTATTTGCCTGGTATCTCCTAAATACATATGTATGATGAAGACTCAAGGCTAGAACAAATACTCAGATAAGACCACCAAGCTGTCAGCTAAACTTCAAATAAATGTTAAGCACAAAACTTCAAAAATTCATTTGGACTTTTGAACTACACTACAGTATAACTAACGTTTTCACATTAATTTTTTTGTGCCAGAAAATAATAACTGCTTTTCTTGGAACTAACAGTAGCTGGTAGGTATATAAAAATTTTGTCAGTTAAGAGATGTCTGAAGGATGCTTGTAGTTACCTGTTGTCTGTTATGTGACAGACTGGGAAGAAAGAAACTCAGCTGATGCCAAAAAAAAGCCTTTAATCAATTTGGTTAGACTGAACAATTAAAAGCAGGAGATAAAAAAAAGATTAGTGTAAGAAACAGCATAAGTATTGCATGGTTGGAATGGAGCAACAGATGATTTCAGGATTAGTATAGGTATAAATCTTTTGCAATGGTTACTAAACCATGTAGCAATGATAAAGAAAAAGAATGTCCATGCTTTTATTTGGCAACTGAAGGCCATTGTGAAATGTCCAACTAGTTCACTCGAAGAATCAGGAAAAGAGTGCTGCTCTAATGTCCCTTGTTTGGTGTTCAGTTGTGATGGAAAGATTTCAAAAAAAGACTATACCTAGATTTTTTGACTTTCTGAAGCAAAAGTTAAAAAACCTCATGATTTTGTGATCTGAGGACAGAAGTTGGTAAAACTAAGGTTTGTCAGATTCTGCAGAAGCATCAAGCAGACAATTCTCCATCTGAAGAAAAAAGACTTAGTACAATATTGAAACATAGTATTCACTTACAAATTGACTGTCTTATATTCTATTATTAAAGCAAATATTTGTAAAATTTAGAAAAAAATGTTTAATATACTCTTAAAAACATAGACTAATGCTCAGGAATTTTTTTTAGTTTTTTATTTTTTAATTTTTTTTATTTTTTTTACGTTTGTATGCTTTTGAGCTAATATGTACTGTAATTTTTTGAACAAACCTGCAGTAATAAGTTGAATCCTAAAATGGTCAGGCAGAAATTAAATTTCCTTATATTGCTGTCTATCTTTATAAGGACACAAAAGGGAATGCCAAAGAAAAGAAATGATCTATGTTTATTACTAAGGAAACCTGTACTCTGCCTACATGAGTAGTTGATGAAGCTACTATTGCCTCCTACTTGATATCTTATTTTTGAAATCTGTCCTTTCAACTGTCAGGTGCCTCTTTTGTTTTCATCACTGGGAATAGCAGAATATTTTAGATGATGCAATACAATAACAATCCACTTTATAGAAAGCCAGAGGTACACTACTTAAGTGAAAAATCTGCATTAAAATACTGGATTTTTTTCCAGAATCATTAAGCATTCTGGATACTACAACTTCTATTTATAAGAATAATTTATCTAGATTTTGACAAATAATTACAAAACATTCAAGATGCAGAGCAGCTCTGCTAACAAAAAAAAAGTACCTCTTCTTGGGTCATTAGTGGTGCCTATTCTGAAGTTATCAATCAATGGAGTTTGCTTGGTCTATAAAACAATCACCAGGAATAAAAAAAAAAAAAAAAAAAAAAAAAACGAANAAAAAAAAAAAAAAAAAGAGCGGACTAAGGCTCTTTACCTGTAGGTCATGCAAAGAGGTAGAGATACACATTGTCTCTCTTAGTGCATGCAAGTGGAGATTGCAGTAAAACAGTGTTTCCTCAGATCACTGTCTACATTTAAAAGAGACATGTCCAATGACAGAAGGGAATGTCAAAGAAAAGAGAGGATCTGTGAGTGGATATTCCCATCTAGTCAATCTATCTTCCAAAAAATCTAATATAAGAAAGGAAATTTAAGTCAGCCTTAGGACTATTCAGCCTGCTTCAGAGCAGAAACTTTAAGACATTTTCTCAGGGTTAAGATGGATAAAGATCAGACACAGAAAAATGCCCCAAAACCTAAAACCCAGCCTACTTGGTTTATTCTGGGAATTTCTGGGAGCTCCTGAATGAACAGTGTCCTTGGCTGTTATTCACACCAAAGAGTTTTCCCTGGGACCTCTCTGCAGCCATTCTCTGTCTCAAGAACAGCCCAAAGTGCCTACAGCAGGTGGTAAAAGCTTTCTGGTAATCTTTTATTCTGCCTTGTTTCCAGGTAATAACTGAGGAGCACAGTTCATTCTATGGCTCTGTGATTTTCCTGGCTCTTCTGCAGTATTTGTAAACTGGAAATTTTCCTTGTGATGTCTTTGCACACATGCTTCTTCCCACCTGTCCTCAGCCCTTACTCATGTTCCCAGCTTGGAGCTGTTGTGGTCCCTGGAGAGCTGCACAAGGTGAGGCCCCATCACCATTATTGTTTCTGATTGGCTGTGTGAAGGATAATTTTTAAATGGCTCAGGATGCATTTGTGTGTTGATGCTTTCAGTTGTCTGTCCAAAATTTGCAAAGTAGATCTACATCCTAGAGATAAAAATGAAAAACATAGAAGAAAAAAAATTATGCAACTCCAGATATTAGCATTTCAGATTTAAACTTATACCTCCCAGGAAGATGGGCAAATAAAGTGGGCAAAAATTGTCCTAGGCAAATTCCAAGAAAATACTTAGCATTCTGCTAAGGGCAAGACTGTCACTACAAATCTTGATTAATCCAAAGATTATACATTAAGATATTCCACCCAAAATTTTCCTATTCTCCAATAGATCATTAATCAATATTTGTAAAATGCTTTGAAGAGGACCTGTTTAAATACTACATATTAGTTATTATTATTATGGGTAGTGTTGTTGACTTGAAGAGTTCCATGTGATGACTGTTTTAAAAAAAATTGCTAGTGAAATAACACCTGAACAGAGCATGAAAAGAAGCTCGAAACATTCAATTAACATAGAGTTTGACATTCTTCTTGAAAACACGTCTTTCTTTGTGCATCTTTCTTATAATAAATGAAAACATCTCTCTGGGACTTTTAAGATTCTGGAGAACAAATGGAAATGAGATTCAGCATTCCTGCTTTCAATTTTACTTTTTATTAATTGTCGATCAGACTACAATCCAAGATCCAGATTCAGTGACGTTTTTAAGGAGAGAGCCCCAAACAATCATGAAATGTGTGAGAGCACATCTATACCATTCTGGAACAACAATAGGGGACCTTCCATCCAAACCTCACAGCTCAGCACTCTCAGATGAGGTCTTGAGGGCAATAAGGTGGAGTTACACCAAGTTAGATCACTTCTGTGCCCTAGCAAGGAATTCACATATCCTTGCCATCAGTACTTAGGGATAGTATTCATCCAATTTTGAAAAAATTTACTTTGCTCAGTGTAAAAGTGAGAGATGGTTTTAGAAGCCAGGTTCGGATTTGGAACTGGTCTTCTACACAGGAGAATGAGGATTCTTACTGGGGATTAATTCAAACCCTTCTTGGTTTCTGCCATTCAGTGACTTCATTCTCTAGGCTCCTAGGTGCTCTTCCTTGAACATTATTCTACCAGAATAATATTTTGAATTATCATTGTATTTACAAGTAGAATTTTCAGACAGTATCCATGGAAAAATCTGAAATTAATGACTGAGTACATATGATTCATACACCCACCAAGCATGATTTTAAATTCAGAAATCCCCTTTTGAAAAACAACTATTTCCTAAATTAAGAGAGAAAAAATAATCCGAGCATAGACTAAGCAAGAAATAATTTGTTAATTATTTGTTTCTTCATTAATAAAAACTTTTGTACAGCTTATTCCAGTTTTCTTAGGTCAGATTATTTTACAATAAGATTACAGGACGTTGGTTTTTAGGATACAGTCTCTTCTTATATTCATTCATTTTTCTCTACTTTCTTTTTCTTCAGTGACTTGTTAAACACATTCCTCTGTATGTAATTTAGTAACAGAATTCTTGTAATACATTAAGATGCAAAGAATACAGACTTTTTATTTGAAATCTTTGTAAATAAGTTTTCTATTTTTGTAGTTCTGTGAAATAAACACTTGTTCAGGATATTCCCAAGATAAAATTTGGTCCTAATTTATATTATGTAAGTAGTGTCAATCTTTACTTTTAATAATAAAACTTTTAACAAACCTTTTGCTTAAACAAAAATGCCTGAGCAAGGTTTAATTTGGGGGGTGGGGGGGGGGGAAATGTTTTAACCCAATTAAAGAAGATAAAAGTTGCAAAGAATATTTTGCTCATTGACATAATGCAAGCATTTACTTTTCTGCTCCTGCTCTTAAGCATCTTTAATGAATACACCTGCTTTATTAAAAAGTTTGCAGTTTCTCAAAATAAAGCTTAAGCTCTTAGGAAAAAAAAGTGTACTGATGTCACAGTGGTAGTAATACCAGTCTATTACTGATCACATAAATTCCAGAAATTCATTAGAAGTTCAAATGACCTATTTGTAAAGGAGTCCCATGCAAAAATAAAGCTTGATTTCAAAGCTTAAAGTCTGTAAAGGGGTCTGAAAAGAACATTTAGTCATTTAGTGTTTAATTGTTTCATCCCAAATTAGGTAACAGCCTTGCTGTGAGACGAAGAAGATTCTGCAGTAGTTAGTCCAGCTAAAATATATGACCTTTGCTCCAGACAAGGGTTGACAGATAATTAGATGCAATACCTCCTAGAATAATACTTTGGAATTGAGAAATCAAAATTGCAAAATGATACTTAACGAAGCCCAATGATCATTAACTATTTAATTCTCACAGCACTTTTATGAGACGGTAATTGTATTTTCCATTTACATTAAGTACTTCATGCAAAATTCATAAAGGAAATCAGCATATTCTAACACACATATAAGAAGATGAGCCTTATTCTTGGCATGATGGCTCTGCATTGGTCTTGCTATCAGTCTTGAGAGCCGCAAAGAAAAGGGACAGGTAAGGTGAGGAAGAGTGAGATGAGGTAAAGGAAGAGCTGGAATTCTGGGGGACAGGCACAGGGGAAAGGATCCCAAGGTTATGGCACATCCCCTTGATGCCAGGGTTCTCATGTGAGGACAGGTGCAGAAAGAGAAAAAATGAGGAACCAGGGTAAACTGTATGAACTCAATTCAGAGGTGTAGCTATGCTTTTTACAGCTGAATGGAAAGGTCTTGACTTTTTCCTTGATATCATAGACAATTAGTTAAACCGTACTACCAGGGACTTCAGATTTTAACTGAGGTGTTACAGCCAACTCTGAGGCACAGAACTTCTTGCAATACTTGAGAAGTGTCAGGGCTACATTGCAAAGCTTTTTAATCCCTTCTCAAAGTATTTCTGCAGGATGCTGTAATCCAGCTCTCAGGGATTTACAGTGTATATACAGCTTTATTATCTCTGTTCCACTGTTGAGCATACAGAGGTAGAGATGCTGACTGACTTGCCCAGGGCCAAACTTAAGAGTCAACATCATGATGAGAAATGTTTTCCCAGCTTCCAGAGTAGTGTCACTGCCATTGCACTCATGACACCTGAAAAGTGGAAAAAGAAGAGATTCAGAAAATAGTATTTTGTTATCTGCGAATTCTCCTACATTGGACTTTTCAATTTACTTTTTTATAAGCAAATTAATGCCTGTACTTCTTAATAAGAAGGAAATCCAACCAACCAAACAAACTCAAACAACCTAGAATGCATTTTTTTACATAAAATTTAGATGTCTCTGATTTGAGAAAAATCAGGATAGTAGTATCACCTTTACACAATTTTATGTTAACAATATAAATAAGATAAATCTTGGTATTGTGCTAGGTATAATTTTCTTGTTATGCTACGCATTACTTACTTCATCTGTACTCTTCCTTTATTACTCTTTTGTGTGGTTGTAAATACATTCTGAAATTCCTAATTGGATATATATATTTTTAAGTGTGTTGGCAAAAAATATCTTCTCTTTACTGCCTTAAACTGTAGCATCCCAAAAACACGTGTTAGTGATATACCATCCTAAGATGCAAGACAGAAAAATCATGTCCTGTTTCTTTACCCTGCCAGTGCAGGTTCCCATTCTGGGAAAGAAGAGATTTCCAGGTTCCCAGTGGGATTTTATATTCCCCTCTAGCCTTGGAATGTCTCAGCAATATCAGATTTTTAAACTACAAAATTTTGTAGTTCAAGAAATTACAAATAAAAAAAATTAATAGGTTTATGGTATCTGATGACTTTTCTAGAGGAAGGTCTGATGGTATCTGGGGAAACTGGGTTTATAGATGAAAGGCTACAACAAACAGTCATGATAAAAATGGAAATTCTTTAAAGTATTCTAAAATGTCATTTTGTAATAAAGGTGGTGTTTGCCACCCATATAGTATAATGGTTTAGTCTAGTGTGATGTTTTATTGTTAGTAATCTGGTTCTCCAGCTGGAAGGTAATGAAGCCTGCCCAAATTTATTTATAAACATATATGTATAAATATATCATGTGCCTGTGTGACTCCTTGTATGAAAATAAACCTAGCTATTCAGCTGAGATCAGTCCTTTCATAAGTGATTCTCAGAACTTGGCTACCATGAAAAAGCCTGATTTTCATATGGGAAATGTATGTGTAATAAATTAAATTCACTTTTGTCTTTAGATGTCATTGTGGATATTGTGGATTTTTCCTTTCTATCCCTTAACAGCTATTTTAAAAATAATCCTGTTACTTCAAGATCTATTTTTCTCATATGTCAAACAGTACAGATCAAACAAAAACTTTTCTACAAAAATACTTTATTTCATCTCTTCTTAACTGTAGTAAACACAGCAGGAAAAAAACCCAAAATTATTATGGAGTGACCTAAACTAGAATTTGATGATTGTTGGACATCAAACCTTCATCTGTATAGGATCAGAGATTCATGTGCATGCTTGCATCAAGTGTGATGAAAATACTACTTCAGGAAATAGCTACCACTCTAACCCCAGTCTATTCTGTTGAACAATGATGTTGTTGATGGCAACTGAAAGTGGCAAACAAATTAATAGAAACTTGTAGAAAAATCCTGGAAAGATATGAGTTTGCTTAGTTGCTCAAACACTGCAAAACAAAGACAGTCTGTCAACCATAATTTGAAAAAACGTTGTGGTTGGTTTGTGTGTGGGTTAACAACATGAATGGTACCTAAAGTCATTACAGAGATTGCAAAAGTGAAACTGAATAGTACATAAAAGCTCATAACTGTTAGTTCTGGTCACCAGGCAATATTCTGTAATATTATCAACATCAACTCTTTTGTATTAAACATTGGAAAGAAAAGGGCACACCCCAATTTCACAATTTATTAGTCTCCAGTTTTGTCAAATAATTTCAAACTACACTCTTTCTCTAAGTTTTTCTGCTTTAGTTTAAAAACAAATGCTTTAATTTTTATAGCTCCTTCTTTATTCTTTTTGCCTGAAAAATGATCTCCTTTTCCATTTGTTTGGTGTTGTTAGCTATCATCACCTTCCAGGATACTTTGAGAATGTGCTTATGTATTTGATGTATGTTGAAAAAGGCACTGCATGGACCATACCTCACCTGCAAAGAAAATTAGCTGTAGTGTCTGTTTCTCTTTGATAAATTTATAAAATGTTTTTTAAAAAGTAAGCTAGCATTCTTTCATGGTAGTAAAGCTACCACTTTGCTGTAATAGAAAACATCTGTCTTTTATTTGAGGAGGTACCAGATATTTTTTTTCATTTGTTTGTTTTTAAAGAATGGTAAAACTCAACTTTCAGGCAGAAAATTTCCAGCTGACTTGGGCAACAGCAAAAATTTATGAGAGTAGCGCTAGGGGTGTTTTGCCACAGCTGTCTGTAAGTGGCCATGTATTAAAAGATCACATTCCACAGTTAGTGCAAGAACTTTGCTCACTGCCATTCCTCTCACTGCAGAAGTGGGGAGAGAACTTTCCTTTGCATTTTAGCAGTACTAAGTAACTTTCCCTTTAGAAATGTTCTTGTCATAGCACTCCACTGAATGACTAAGTTTTGAGACTGAGCTTCCCATGCAACAGTAAAAGTATGATCTGAACTCATCACTTGTACAATATGTTTTTATTTCTTCCTTCAAAGCAAGTGATTCACTGAGTTTCCATCCATCATAATGCATGGGACCTGATAAGACACATCTTAGGGTCCTAAGGGAACTGCCAGATTGAGTGGTTAAGCTACTATCCATCGTATTTGAGAAGTTGTGGCAATCCAGAAAAGATGTTCCTTACTGGAAAAGGAGAAACTTAAACCCCATTTTTAAAAAGAAAAAATAGGAAGACCTGGGGAAGTACAGGCTGGTAAGTTTCATGTCTGTGCCTGGCAAGATGGAGTAGATACCCCTGGAAACTCTGCTAAGACACATGGAAAAGGAGGAGGTGATTTGTGAAGTCAACATGGCTTCTTCAAGGGCAAATTGTGCCTGAAAAGTTTGGTTGACCTTTTAAAATGTGGTTAAACACGATGTTGGTGGATAAAAGAAGAGAAATTTATGTCATCTACCTGGACTTGTGCAAAGGAGGGAAGAGATGCCATCCAGTGGGACACTGGACAGCCTTGATGGGATTTTGAGCAGCGTGGTCTGGTGGAAGGTGTCCCTGGCCATGGAAGGTGGTTTGGAGCTAGATGATGTCTAAGATCCCTTCCAATCCAAACCATTCTATGATATGATTCTATGATAATCCAAGTTTTCTCTTTTAGTTCTGCCAGGATATATCTGTGGGTACACCCACAAATGAGAAACTTTATACTGCTAGCAGGAAGGCTGGCAGATCATAGAGTGGGCTCACAAAACAGGGATTTTCAGGGCTGATTTTAAAGAAGTATAAACTGTCAGTCATTTTGTATTTCCCTGAGCCACAAATCACTCAAAACTTGGAAGGTCATGGGGATTATACCCCTACCCAGTTCTCATATTCTGTTGCTGTTATGCTTGATGCCCAGGTTTAGACCTCATGTGATCATTCAGCTGTTTCTCATCTTCTCATGATCTGAAATAAATATAACCTCAAACACACCTGAAATCAATGGCATATTTCTGATCAGCATTGGAGGCATTTAAAACTGTAAAGAATGAACAGACTGATGCTATATAAAGAAGCGTGGTTTCTTTTGGCTCTGCTGTCCACAGTAAGAGGAAGACCTCCTGGAGGCAGTTTCAGTATTTCTCAGGGTTGCCTGTTTAGGAAGTCTGTCTCTCCTGGCAATAAAAGGAGCCTACAGTTTTGGAGTTTTTCACCAAAACTGGCCTTGGTGAACAGCCTCTGTCCTACACCAAAGCAGGGTGTGACAAGGCATGGACACCTCTGATAACACTTTTGTTCCTGGGTAATTTTGGGAATTACTTATATAACAAAACATGTATGGTTTCTAAGCACATTAAAAGGTCACTCTCAGTTATGAAATTTTCTTAGCCTTAGGAGAAACTATAGGTTAAGACCCTTGCATATTGTAAGAAAAGCCACTGAGGATAGCCTTTTGTCTCTCACTTGGCACTGTATGGCCAACTGTTAAAGGCAATTTAGCAAATCACTTAAACATACCCTATGTGCAGCCAGAGGGTATAAAATGGTAGAATAGATTTTCCTTTGCTCCCCTAGGGAAGGAGCAAGGTAGTCTGACCCTGGTCCTCCCATTTTGTCCCTAAGCATCTACAGAGCTGCATTAAAGAGAGATCTGTAGTATCAGGTCAGGTGGAGATAATGTAATTGAAACAGCATGTCCACAGGCACATGTACATACACATATGATAAACATTTTGAAATATGGATGTCCCCTCACAGGGTAATCCTGTTAAAACTCAGCACTGCTGGCAGAACACTCCACATCCTCTGATTCCAGAACACTTGGTAAATGGACTCAAATACTCCAAATATACTCTTTTAACAATTCCTCGTCTATGTACCATATTATTCAGAACACTGTGGAGTACTCCTGTTATTCTTGGGCCTCCTCACAGATGCAGGGACTGAGACGTAAGGTCTGGAGCCTATAAATACATGCTTTCATACCTTATCACTGCTTCTTTCATTTACATGGAAAAAAATACAAGGAAAAAGGCAGTTTTCCTCAGGCAGCCAGAGTACTTGGACAGGAGCATTGTTGTAGAATCATAAAAATGTAATTTATTTTCTTTCTTTCTTTCTTTCTTTCTTTCTTTCTTTCTTTCTTTCTTCCTTTCTTCCTTTCTTCCTTTTTTTCTTTTTCTTTTTCTTTTTCTTTTTCTTTTTCTTTTTCTTTTTCTTTTTCTTTTTCTTTTTCTTTTTCTTTTTCTTTTTCTTTTTCTTTCTTTTTTCTTTTTCTTTCTTTCTTTCTCTCTCTCTCTCTTTCTCTCTTTCCCTCTTTCCCTTTTTCCCTCTTTCCCTCTTTCTATCTTTCTCTCTTTCTCTCTTTCTTTCCATTTTTAAGTTCAGTGTAGCTTTTCTCTCATAGTGTAGACTTTGTGATAACAGTTCCAGTTCAGGAGGAGAAAAATGTCATATTGGGAAAATGTGTAGACAGATCCATCAGATAACAGATAACTGAGTAGAAAGTGAATTGAGAGTGACAGCAGCAGCCCACTGGAGGTAACAAGCTAAAAAGACAGGAAGCCAGTGAGACATGACAAAGAGAGTAAATGAAATTAATCTTCTTCCTGCTGACAACAAATTTCAGGGCAGCCACAGCCACCCGGCTTTGCATTACCCACAATTATATTATGGTTAAATATATTTCCGAATGAACAGGAACTTGCTGTAGGTTTCAATCAACTGGATTTGTGATATACAAGAATAAAAAGTAGGGTTTTTCGAGATAAGGCTGTAGATGAATTTACTATAAAGCATCAGGCTCATTGTACTTGTCTTCCATTAAAGATTTTTGATTTAAGTCTCTTGGCTTAATGTGAGACAAGCATGCAGTCTATAACTGTATTGCATTTCCCTTGAGAGACTTCTGTGAGTGGTCACTTTTGCAGAGTAGTAAGCAAACACCAATCAGAACTAAATGTCTGCTTAAAGTAAGGCATGGTCTTCCATTTCTTTACACTGTCATGATAAAAATTGATAAAGAGAATTGGAGTCTAGAAGCACAGCACAGGATGGAAAGGTCTGGCTTTAAACTAGGCATGCACTGATTGAATCTAAACTATGAATAACTAGAAACAATCCCACTTGCTTTGACAGGAATAATTGCTTTTATTGGTACTCTTCCTCTGCTAAGTTCACCTGATATTTCTCTGTCAGTCATTCATGACATGAAATTGTTTCCAAAGAGAAAAATTGTTTCTAAAGAACACAGTACTCACTACTAATGTGTATACTGCTCATCTTTACAAATGAGTATGTTGAATTTCAATGAAAAATATTTCCAAATGAGATCTGTGAAACATAACATATCAAACTGATTTTTCTCTTTATATGTAGACTTAAATGCTGAGACAGTTATAGGAGTAGTTTTAAATGTATTGGCCAATCCAAATACGAATCTGTCCCATTCTATCTGGTCAACACAGACATCACTAATTAGTTAATAATCTAATGAAAAAAAAAAAAAAA
This sequence comes from Rhipidura dahli, assembly GCA_013399225.1. Taxonomy (NCBI): domain Eukaryota; kingdom Metazoa; phylum Chordata; class Aves; order Passeriformes; family Rhipiduridae; genus Rhipidura; species Rhipidura dahli. The sequence continues at coordinate 489,852 of VXAC01006191.1, read as the reverse complement.
GAGAGTATTGTATGCCAGTCTTGCTTCCCATGCTTAATTGCTTTTGGAGAGTTGTTTTCTTTTTTTATTTTGTTTTATTCATTATTTCACTAACATACAGCTATTAACCACTGCTTTTGTCACTCAGATAAAATGACCATCTGTCAGAACTTTGGCTATTAAAGTGTTGTTGCTTTCATAGAAAAGATTTTGTAAAAGTTAGCTACAACATATGAGGGATACAGAGGCCCAAAGTTTCACCCAACACCCCTTTGTGCGTGCTCGTGCATGAAAATGGAAATACACTTGCACTGGAGAAATAAAGAACCATTTACTGCAGATGTCAATAGGTGCCTTTATGAAAAGGTTAGACAAATATCTGCCAGGATGGCCATAGGTATAAGCAGATCAAATCAAGCAGATGGACTCGATGACCTTCTTATAATTTTTTTTATGATTCTGCAAAACACAGTAATATTGCACTAGCAGAGATTTCCTATCATAGGATAGCATAATTTTCTCTCACTGGGACAACCACACCTGAATTATCTCATCAATTCATCCAGTGATGGAGCTTTTGGCAGAAATACATTGACTTCAAATTCCCCAAAAATCTAGGAAAGCTCTGAAGCAAAATGTAATCTGAAAAGCACTATGTTTGATTTCTCTTAGTAAGCATTATAAGTAGAGCTCCTTGAGCTGTATGAGCACATGTGATAACAGAATAACAATTTAGAAATTAGGTGGATATATAGGAAAAAAGGTTTTGGATGTAAAAATAAATTTCAAGATCAAAAAAACACCAGGCAATTAAAAAAACCCCTGTAAAACTAATAGAAACACCTCACAGGTATAAATTCTATAATTAGATGAAACTTTGAAAAATATGTGTTTTAAGAACAATCACTTGCTAGAGAGTGACAGATACAGGTTAATAATATTCTAAGGCATATCTTCTCTTATCCTGTCACTGTCTGCTCCAGTTGGAAAGCAAAATATAAGGCAGCCAACAACACAATTCTCAATCTGACTAGGAAACACAAAACATATGTTGGAGATCTTGCGTGAGGTGCAAAGTTGGCAAATCTACTCACAATCTGTGTGTAAATGGCTGACCCCTCATCCCAAGGGTAAGAGATGTGCTGCAGCCAAAGCATTGTAGCAGGTAGTGATTACTTGTAATAGATGCTACATAGGTTATGCAATGATTTAAGAAATTTTTCTTTCAAGGCACATGAAAATAGGAAGAAAATTCCAGGCCTTTACATTTTTCTATTTTTAGCAGAGGCATAAATGACAACTTCAAAGGAACAGCGAGTTATTAAATGAAGCCATACTTAACTTTTGTTTTTGAAGTTTGGGCAAATACTACAGTTTATTCCTAACATCAGGTATCTGAAATGACTGTAAAGTATTAATGACTTTTTACACCAGCTGATAAGCAAAATCCTGTGTATCTCCTAATTATTCAACAGATTTTTCAGCAAATATTTTCCATTTGAGGCTAAGACCTCCCTCAAGTCCTACTCAAGCTTCTCAAAAAGGAGTAAAAAAAAGGTGAGATTATTTAGAAATTATCTAAGAAAAGTATAAAATGTTTTAAATAAACAGGATAGTCTTTAAAAGTTTGTGGAACACCTTACAAACTTATAGACCTTATGCAGCAAAAGAGTGCAATAAGAAAATCCTTGGCCCAGCTGGGTTTGAGACATATTTTTATTCCACGTTTGAGCAACACCAACTAATGGATGAGAGTGTTGTTAGTCAGTAATTGCAGAATAATATGTTTTAGTAACAATATAAAAAGACAAACCTGGTTTAATTTATGGCTTAATTCTGCAAATAAAAAATATTTAACTCATTGACTTGGGATTCCTTGTCACATAGGAGAGTTGAATTTCACTTGAAGGCCCTTTCTGGGACTAAAATCTGGTTTTGCCATAGAGGGGCAAAAGGCAAAGGAGGCAGTCCCTCTATTTCCTTGATTCACAGATTTCAGAGCCTGGGCATTCCCAGAAAGCCTGCTGCACTTTGCTGTTTGCACTGGCAATCTCTAGGAGGGTTTCTGTTTACATCTTCCTTAGCAGTGTTAGGTTAGTGGTTAGACTCAATGGTCTTAAAGGTCTTCTCCAACATAAATGATCCCATGAATGGATGATATACTGTGAAATGGTCCATCTTCAAGATCAAAATATTTTAAACTAAGACATGACAAAAGTACATGTAGATCCATTTAATTCAATATTCAGCAGTTACAAGAGAATTTCACCAAGGTGGGGTTTTTTAGCTAGGCATGAGTTGCACCACAGTTCTGGGGTTGTCACACCATCACATGCTTTTACTCTCCACACAGCAGGTATTGATTTACCCTGCTAAAGTTGTGGGGGGAAGGAGCTATGATAACACGATCTCACTCCCCAGGAATAGCAGTACAAACACGACTGTAGGGATTTGAAACTCCCTCAACCTCTTCCATATTTGTTGCCCAGGATTGTTAGTTTTGGTCTAACGTCAATAAATTTTACAGTTTATTTCATCTGAGATAGAGACACTTTGCCGAACCTTATCTGAATTAAATATAAGAATTCTTCTGAAAAAAAAAAAAAAAAAGCTGGAAATGTTGGCCTGTATGTCCATGCATCATTTGATTTTATTTTCAGTCCAGACCATAACCAAGAAGGCCAGTAAGTAAATAAAAAAAGGAGAGGGGGGGAGATGGAAAAGGTTCATGGTAGGAAATTAGTTTTCATCTCTGGAAACTTCTATATGGCAAAAATTCAATAGTTGATCAAAGGTTCAACTAATTTGCTATTTTTTATAATTATACTGTTTTCTTAGGTCTGTAAAATATGATGAAAAGTTTAAACTTCTAGTTATAACTTTTATTATATTATGCTTGAATTATTTGATAAATGAAGATTTGCCTTTATTGTACCTATCACCTGAGGAAAGAGTCTGTTCAGAGAGTCTGTTGATTTACATAAAAATGTCTTCAGAGAGTGTCTCAAACACATTTTGCCTCACTGAATGTTCAATTTTTTTACACTTCTAAGTCAGTTGAAAGCCAGGTAAATTTAAAGGTAGCCAGAGATTTTTTATTAATTTTACAAGGTTTGTGTATTATGCATTCTAGGGAATTTATATGATATTGAATGCTCACTGTATTCTCCTGATAGTATAATAATAATATAGTACAGTGGAAGAAAAGTAGCACTGGCTTTCCCCAGGTGTAGGATATGACTCACCAACACACATAAATCTGAAAATCTGTGAAAATATTCAGTTGTAAAAGACCTTTTGCGTGGAGATTTTTAAACTGCTTGTTTCAGACAGGAGTCCTCAGGAGGATTTTCAACAGTCTAAAATATCTCTCTTGGTTCTACTTATGTCTTTCAGTCCTGGGATTTCTTCCAGTAAAAAAGAAAATGATGTCTTATCAACCCTCCTGAGGCCAAACTGTGACTGTTTGTGTAGAGGGTTCTGCCACCACTGAAACCTCTCCAGCTGTGGCGTTGGCTGTGTTGACACAGCCAAGTTAAGCACTTTTAATAACAGTGGCAACTACAGCTCACCTTCTTCTATTTCACTGGTGCTCAAAATTGCTCCTGTTGAAAATCAAGACACCATCCACAGCCTGCAAATACCAATGTAGCCCTTAAAAAAGAGACTTTGACTTAAGAACTTGGTTCCTACTTAGTATGCAGGTGTCCTGCTCCCTGCCACTGTTTTTCCTGGGAGCAGGGCTGTCTGCCTCGGCATCTGGGTGAGCTCTGGCAGCCTGTGTCTGCAGGGGAAGCTGTACTTACAGAAACTCCTGCCCTGGACTGCCTGTCACATCCATGGGCAGTCCAGGGCAGCCTCACAACCCTGCTCTTGGTAGCCAGGATTAGCTGCAGCAAGCCCAAAGAGCTGCAAATAGATTTCAAAGCTTGGGATAACAAAGGCAGCTACAGATGAGTTAAATAATCTGTGACCAGAGACCAGATGTAAACTTCTTTTCAATTCTAAACATCTCTTGTGCCAAGTTTTCTAGCTTGACCACCCCATAGCTGTTTGAAGCAAATGGAACTCATTTTTCTCTTCTTTCTTTCTGTTTTTTTAAACAACAGATGGCAAAGCTGTTCACAGTCTCCGTTTAGACTAAAGTTTGCTGTATTGTAAATAATCATGAACTGAACTTTCAGTCCAGCCCTCAAATATTTTTATGCAACATATGATAAAGTGGTTCTCAGAAAAAGTTCATATGTTGATGTTTTTACATTGTCTAGTTGTTGGAATTAATTGTGTCAGGTGGATGAACAGCCTGCCAAACTTCAGGAAGCCAAAGAGCACAAGACTTTGTGAGCTTTTGCTATTACCACTTTGTTGGAGAGTAAATATCTGTGCTAGAAACTGCAGATTGTGATATTGCCTTAGGGGTCTAGGGTATCAAGAGCAATGTATTATAGTTTTCAAGTTCTGACATAATATGCTTTGGTAATTTAGTGCTTTGAAGTGTGGTGACTTAACATGACATCTATGTATACAAAATGATAATAAGTTGATCTACATTTTCTGTTTCTGTATGCTTTTGGAACTTGAACAGGGCTAGCTCATCCTGTTCTTTCTCCAATTTTATTGTACAAAATGGAAAGATTGTGACAATGGCAACAGCACAAGTGTCTTGATGATGAAAATCATCTTACATACTTCTCTTTAAACAATTTTATTTGTTACAATATCGCAAGCTGCACATTTTTTTATATATATTAGAGATATTTTTCAAAACCAGTGTGTTTTCACAGTAGAAAATGAACTCCACAGAGCCTGAAGATATGTCTAATGGATTTTCTATTTATAGTCCCTTGGAAATATTGATATATTTAAATCTCTATAGGTTTCCACTTTTTTATCACCAACTAGATAAAAAGAAGAGAAAAAAATATAAAAACAAGCCCAAATTCTATCTAAAGACCAGTAGTCAAAGAAAGACCATATATCTGGTGTTTGATAAGAGTTGAGTGACAGTTTATGGCATCTGTCATCCTGGGAGAGAGGAGGAAGAGATCCTTTATACTCCTGAGCTTTTGATGTATCATGTGAGAAGACTGTATTTATGCTTCAATGAGTGATGCTAAATAGAAAAGTCTGCTAAATTCTTTGTTTGCTCTTTCCTACCTAGACTAATGAAAATCACTATCTAATATAATGATCATTGTGATCACATTGAAGAAGCACTCAGATGATGGAACAGTAAAATGTGAAGAATATAATAACCATTAAAATATCTAGAAAGAGAATAGAAGATCCATAGGAAAATAACAAACACAAACAAACAAACAAACAAACAAAAAACAAACCAAAAAAACAAAACAACAGTACTTTTTAAGTATTACAGAGGATGAAGGTGCTTCAGTCCTGGCCAGTAAAAGAATTGCTGAATTCAATACCACACCCTGCATATGGAAATTAAGGGCTCTCTGAAGAAATTGCTGTAACTTTCCAAAAACATGGAGATATTCTGATATCAGAGAATTACTCTTAATTGTTTATCTCCATCGCCTAAAGCACTGTCTCAAAAGCTGTGACAAAAGGCATTAGGGAATTTGTTTATCAGCAACTTAAATTCCCTGAACATTACTGAGGCAGTTGTACAAGTACCCCATCAGCATGGAAATTCTAGATGAGTGACAACAAAGAAAGCCACTTGCCTCTCGGGACAGACAGAAGTGAAACCGAGCCACTTATTCAAGAAATAAGGGACAGAAACTCTGCCATGATTCCCTTATTGCTGTTGTGCCAATCGAGTGACCCCCACTTGGTGGTTCAGTCATTTGAATGTGTGTCAGATGGGCACTGGGCTGGTGCTAAACACTGGCAGCTGTTCCACTGCACCACAGTGACTGCATGCACCTGGCTTTGAGATCAGTGCGACTGCTGCTGCTGGGCTTTCTCCTGTAGAAAGAAACCCATCTCTTAGTATTCCTCAGTGAGATAGCCCAATTAAAATAGAAGCAATTAACAACTTTCTTTTTCTGTGTGAATGCAAAATGCGAAAGAATGCACTTTATAAGGCCCTAAGAGAGCTGTGCACATATATGCACTATTTTATATCAGGCATAAGTAACAAAACCTTTGACTGCTGCAGAACAACACAGCTGCAATTATTTCAGTGATGTGATAGTAATTGTCAGAGATGGAAGATGCTTTCCTTGTGGAAAATTTCTAGAGATGGGCTCCCTTACACTGCAAAGGAAGTGTCCACTCACAAGAGATCAGGTTTTTGGACACAATTCCTGTACGACACATTGAGTGTTGTCTTAGCTTCCCTTCCCACTGATATTGGAAACTGGATTTAGTTTGGGACTCACTTGAAGGACTTCTCCAAGAGAATTATGATTATTTTTTGTGCATTTTGAGATCTGAATACCATAGCCTTGTTAAGGATGTGTGCCTGGTTATGTTTGGAGCCTAGCTGACTGTTGGTTGCCTGGAGAGAATACCAACAGCTTGCAGCCTGTTGGCTCTGTCGACACTCTCAGAACTATGACACCTTGGTCCCTAATTTTCTGTTCACTTGTCACATACGTAGCATATTAGAAGTGAGCCTGGCTCTTTGTATGTATGTGTTGAACCTCAGAGAGCTGTGACTGCTCTTTGGATTCAATGCTGTAAGGCACCAAGCACCCTAGCCCCACTCCATAAACCTATGTAAATACCTAGGACAGAAGGGGAGGGCTGCTCTTAGCCAGAGTTAAATATTAAAAAAATTGTCAAAAAATTTATTCAAATACTGAAGTCCAGTAAGGTCCAGTGTGCCAATTACCAGCATAAAGTCAGTTGTTTTTGTCAGTGCTGCAAATATAATCACATAACCAAGAACCTCAGTATAGTTCTAATTGTATCTGCAGCTAGTAGCATACTGTTATATACCAGCTTTAAGAAAATGGAATGAAAATGAAAAAATTCCCCATGAAAATGTTTGTACACAACTTTGAAACAAGTCATACTTCAAATTAACATTGTACAGAGTTCAGTGTAACATATACAATGTTGTGTAATGTATGTACAAAGTTTTGTTATGTCTAGAAATGGTATCTATGTACAAATAAAGGACAAAAATATTGGGTGAAAATTTTAAGGTAATGAAATACAGATTTCTGTATAATTTTTTTCTTTCTTAAATGACAGATTTTTTTTATAGGCAGTTACCAAAAAAGACTCTTGGAATGAGAAGATGAAATATAAAAACATTCTATTTATTTACTAAGACACTAGTATGTGGTTTGGGTTTTGTTGGGTTTTTTTTTCTTGGTTTCTGAGCAGAGTAATGAAGAATTGTCATCATAAAAAAAATTTCATAAACAAAATGACTAAGATTAATTTCTTTAAACCACATTTAACTCTGTAGAAGTAATACATGATGTAAATGATTATTATTTTCTCCCTGAATTAATGATTAAGAGTAGATTTTCATTATGAAGTACCAACACAAATTGTCTCATGAAAAATAAAACACAGAAAATGTTATAAATAGAAATATAAATTTGCATAAAACTACTTAGCATAATAGAAGTAAAATAAAGCAAAACTGTGACTGTACAAGTCCTTATGCAGGCCCTTTTTCTGACTTTGAAGTAGGAATTGTCTGAAGCCTTGTGAAAACTTTTCATCTGTACTTGTTGATCTAATGCAGTATAACACTTGTTGGTTTACTTATGAACTTTGCTCTGCATAAGTGAAATATTAATAGCTCCAGTGAAATATTACTCACACACTGATTTTACAAATACATGAAAAATGGTTTTGTAAACATTGAGACCAATCAGTCTTTCTTATGAGGAAGCATATGGAACTGGTTGAAATTTTCTGTGAGAATTTCCTTTCTGGTGCTCCGGGATGTTTTCCACATGGTGAAGATTTCTCCTCTGCATCCAGGGAGAGAGATCTGAATTGTTTCTTCCAAAACCACTGAGATATTTATATAACTATAGATGACTGAGAAGAAAGACATCCACATCCTCATCCTATCTCAATGCATATTTATCAAAGCTGGCATCACTATAACTTTATAGTGCCAGATAAATATGGTCTATAACTACACCAGCAAAAGTCTTGTACTACCTTGCAATCTTTATATATTTTAAGAATAAATAATGCAAGACAATTCTATTGGGAACTGATTGAGGGAAAAGGAAGAATGCGTTTTGACCCAGTCAGTTCTCACTCCTAATGCTCAATATCTTTACTTAGCAGAAGAATACCTGTAGCAAATGTTTAGATTTCTTGTAAGCTCACAGGTTCTGGTAGTGTTCCTGATAAGTGTGTAACTTGGTAATCTTTTTTTTCTACTTTTTTTTTTTTTTTTTGGTCACCCAAATGGACACATGGTGATTGACCAAAACCAACATGTGATTTTCAGGCAAATTTTCTGGGAAAAAAAAAAGAAAAGGTAGTTCCATATTCTTGATTTCAGTAATTTGAAACAATAATTTGCTTTCAAATGTGATCAAAATATTCTTAAAACCATACCAATTGGGAAAAATAAATTACTCGTTTATCCATTTAAAATCACTAAAACAAAACAAAAAAAACAAAAAAAAAACCCCAAAAAAAACCAACCATAAAAACCCCCCAACTCCCAAATATTTTCTTATTCCACCCTTTTCAGAACTTTTGGTATTGATGGACCAAAACCCCTTGTTTCAAATAGCTGTATCCAGAAATTCATAGAGATGTAGTATTTGGTCCCAGAATTAGTAATTCTGAATATATTAGGATAATACACTTTCTTTATTACAAGAGATTATTCCTTTGGACTGGATTTGGCTGAGATTCTTTTTGGAGAGTGCAATGTCACTGTCTCCATGATCCTGTTCTATTGGCTGCCAGTCTATCCCTTTTCACAACTATAAGACACTGAAACATAAATGAAGCAAGCAGACAACAAATAATATTTTCTGGAGTTTTTCAGCTGCTAATTTAATTTTTCCATGAGAAATGTGCAGACCTTGTGGTTCAGATATGAGAAGCTTCCTCTTCCCAATGGTATCAACACAGATGTTCTCTCAGTCAAATGCTTCAGGAACATGTGTCAAGAAAGTAGGAGCATAAATAAACATTGAAATAGATGGAGGATGATCAGGGCACATTTTAGAACTACAATCCAACACTAAAATACTTTGAAGAATTAGAGCAACAAACTTAAAATTCTTCTTTTTTGGCAAGAAGAATACACAAGTGAAATTAATCTCTTCTGATGGCAAAATAAGAAAAGAAAACACTAGAAAAACTTAGTTTTTATAGTTTTGTGACAGAAAGGCTGTTGGGTTCTTTTTTACTGACTTAAGCCAACGACATAATAATAAAAATCACTTGATAGTAAATATTAATGTAGAAATATTGAATCAAATTTTTAGCATAAACATATGACTATTAAAATATTATCTTCCAGTGAAACCCTGAGACTGCTGAAGCTTCCAGATTTTCAAGAATACCTTCATAGGCAAGTTATAACAGAAGGACTGTAGCCACGTTGTTTCCAAGTTACTGTGGAACATGACTTTTATGAACACATGATGTCTTTTATTATACCAACAGACAGTTCTTCAAAAATGTACAAGCTTTTGGCTCAGAAAACCTGTAGTAATCATAAAAAGGATACTAGAGTCCAAAAATTTCTCTAATTTCTTTAGGTTTTTTTGGCTGGAATGACATTAGTAAAAATGCTTCCTCACACTGAAACATTTCTTTCCATGTACTGCAAAAATTTACAATGCTATTCTATTTAGGGTGACCTTAGCTTAGACAGAAGAAAAATAGGTATTTGCTCAGAAGTAAAAATAGGTATTTGCTCAGGTTATTGCACTTTTCTCAAACTTTCTGAATCAGGATTTGGTAACAAATCTTTCTTACTGAAGGTTTACTTATTTATGTTCGTCATACTTTCCTGATACCTTTATAGGAATGTCTGACTATTTTTCTTTTCCTTAGGAAGTATATTTTATAATAACAATTCATGGTGAAGAAAAGCATAAACACTTAAGTGTAGTTAAACACCTCTGTCTCCTGCCCTTCTGAGTTTAGTCACTGAGATGAGAAAATGTTTAATCTATAATTACCATTGTTTCCAATCAGTTTAGCAATGCTTATCACATCCATTCTATGAGAGTTCCAACAAGCCAGTTTTCCCTATTTATGTCTGAAGGCTTTCACAGTGGCCCAGTGCTATTCTCTAGACACTTCAAAGGTAACTTTTGGTGAACTTCAGCCAGCTTAAGATTTGAATCAACCTTAACAGGCTGCATGCTCTATTAGAAAGAATTTAGGCAGTTTCTTACGACCCTTGAAAGTATAAACCAATAAATAAATGGTTTCACGTTCTTCACAAGCACATCATTGCTGAGAGTGGTCATTAGGAAGAGGTAATGGAGAACAAGTTTCCATAGATTTTTCATTTTAAAGATGCTGCTGCTGATGAGAAAGAAGATAAGAGGGATTGCTTAATGGAAGACAAAGAACAAAGACTGCACCCAGAAAGGACCGAGTAAAACTCTGAGATACTTTTCATACTGTGAGCACTTCTCTATACATAAGTGCACACACCTGTGTCACACCTTGCTTCCCCTGAGATTCCAGAGTCACGTGCATTCTTATCCCTACCATAGTAAATGTGAATGTGAAGAGGCACAAGGGCTATGACAATAAATATAATGGTATATAACCAATACAAGAAAGAGCTGCTATAACTTTTTAATTGATATAATTGAAGTTCAATAGCAATGCTTTAGTAAGTACTGATACATGTCCAAATGCATTAGTTTTAATTTAGTTGTTCATTATTTTGCCATCCAATAAAAGAATGTTATGAATTTGTTATACATTACTAGATGTAGCAAAATAAGTTTTAATGAAGCACATTGGCACACCAACTACAGATATAGCAATAAATATTTACAGCTGAGAAAGGCAATACAAGTCTTGAAGAGAAGGTTAGTCAGTGAAATTATTATGGAACTAGTACATAGTGAAATAATACTCACTAGAAGGTCCACAATATTAAAAAAAAAAAAAAGTTCAAGGGTTACAGGAATATTAAGGAGCTGATAGTCTGTGCAGAATTAGGAATCAGCAGCATCATCAAAGAAGACACTGTCCCTCAGTCTATTTAGAACTGAGACTGAAGAAGCAACTGCAATCGTCTTTGAAATTTGAAGGTAATAATTATCTACATGTGACACAGGAATTATATATGGCATCAGTGAGCTGTGAAATTCTTGTGTTATACATATTTGAGCATGAAATATTAACATTGGATCTTTCTATGAGAATTTTTAAGGGACTTTGAGTCTACCCTAAAGTAGGAAATCAAGATTCTCAGTTGCTTAGCATCACCAAAATAACCTTGAGATTACTGAACTCTTGAAATACAATAACAAGTAACAATAATACAATAAACCCTAGGGAGTGAAAAAACAAACAAACAAACCAAAATCAAACCAATATTTCATCATAATAATTATATAAAAACTATAAAATAAAAGAAAAAGGTTTAAAATAAGTATAGTGTAACTGAGGTTCAGAGTCAGAGAAGATTATTGGATTGAGTGGAGAAATTTCTTACAGTTGTAAATTCCTAAATTAACTAAGCTGAAAAAACAACAACAACAACAAAAACTGAAAATTGTATATCAACCAAGTAAATGGGGAAAATTGTTTCCAAGAACAACAACAACAAAAAATTTCTCTAGCAGATATTTCACTCAGATGTACCCCATGGTATAAACCCATTTCCTTATCTCTTGGACCAGGACAGCAGGACAGCTATGTGTAACTGGTTTGTGAGTGCCTGTAGCATATGCAGATTTTCCTTATTTTTTTCTTTAGTTTGTTAATCTTTTTTGTCATACAGAAGATCAATAGGGTGGATATTGGTGTTCTTCAAATATTCAAGATATGAACTCCATCTCTAAAAAGAACTAAAAAAGAATGATATAAATCACACAGTTCCATGTTTGTGACCGCAAAATCATAGCAGAGACCAAATGAGCTATAACTATCAAACAAGTATTTCAAAGCTCTAGAAGAAGAAGGAAGGAAACTGTAAAAAGGGAAAGCCCCTTGCCTACAATTGCTTTAAGGTCTGAGAGCAGTCTGGGACCCATCTGTATGTGAAAATAAATGTTTAACACTCAGGTACTGACCTATGCCACACTCTGTACCTCAGTACCTCTTGAATCAATGACATGGAACAGGGAAGGACAGGAGAACAGGGAACAGCAAAGCACATATACCCAGCAAATCCTACAGTGCTGGCAGCTGTGCATTGAAAGAAGTCCTATTTGCAAGGTTTTTGTAGGTGTGTCTCGTGCTCTGTATATGTTGAAAGCAGTCTTTATGCTGATATAATCATATATTAGTATAAATGGCATAATGGTGTCCTTATCAAGTGTGTACATAGTCATTATGTTTATAGTTCTTCTGTCAAAGGAGTCCAGCCAAAATGGGTGGGTTTTTACTCAACACTGAATATATGCTCTTGTATCAGCATTTCTGAAGGTCATAAATAATGATACTGGTATTTTGCATGCTGCATGTATGCCTATACTGTGGGCATAGAGCAGAGTTTTCATATGTTTGAAGACACAATCCAGTTGGTTTCTTTCTTTTTTCACTAATTCATGAAAGGCAAGAAATACCAAATATACATGGTATGAAAAGTTATGTCCAGTTTCCACAGAATTACATAAATCAGAAGAATTCAAAAAACATAATAATGTCCCAAAATATCTATTTCAGTGCAGCACAAAAGGCCTAAACCAGTGTGTTGCTAATGACTAACACAAGCTAATAGCTATTGTGTACTTCAGGGTGTTTGAAGGGCAAGCAAGTCAGTTGCTGTAACAGCAAAAGTAAGTCATTAACTCATGGAAATATCTCAGCTAACTTGGCGAGTAGAGAAAGAATTAAAGAGCTGCTTTATTTTGCAAGGCAAAAGTACACACATTTGGTTTAAATGAGTTTTGTTAACTATAGAGATAGTCAATTTTACTATGGAAATATAATCCCTAATGTTTATAGAAAATTCCCAAATCTCTGACACTCTTGCAAAGCCCTATATTTTTACTAGATAGATATGAAAGGAGCAGTCTGTGACAGAGGTCTGAACAACCATTCTTGAAGAACAAAAACCAAGAACGAGATGCTTATTATTTGACAATACTGCAGAGCTTTGTTTTGCCATGGTGTGATAATGTGTACTACGGAAAAAAAATCTTAGGATACATAAATGGAATTTTTATCTAATTTTTTCAGTACTTATAGTCAAGCTGTTCTTCACATATTCCACTGGTCTACAATCACAGTCAGTTCTCTGGGTGAAACACTGCTTTCTCCCTGGTTGCCTTCCACAAGAGGTCAAAAGACTGCTACCCCCAAGAAAGATGTTGGCATGATCTTACTAAAGCTATAAATTGAGGCTCAAAGATCTCATTAAAAATAAAATAAAATAAAATTTAACATGGAAAGGAATAGCCACATAAATATTTGATTATGTTCTTTGCTTGTAATATATTAATGACCTCAAGAAGTATCAAAGCCCCATTTTGGCTAAATGATATGCAAACTTAAAGAAACCACTTGTGACAAAGACAGTTGTTACAGTAATTACAGCAGCAAGTAAAGCATTGTAGAAGGAAACAGTGGGAGTGGAAATGAGTCTTTAAAACAGATAATGGTACAGTGTTAAGGGCTGACAGGGTATATCTTTGCAAACTCAGCAAAAACAAGTTCAAGAGCTACTGCTGATAGATGTGCAAGAAGAGGAATATGAGTTTGTCAAGCATCAGCCCTTCCCCTGGCATGTCCTGTTCCCCTGCTCCCTTCTGTGACAGCACACTCTCCACATGGCCTGCAGTCCTGATGTCTGATGTCAGCACCTCTCCACACCTGACTCACTGCACTGCTACAATTTTTAGATTTTTTTCATGTGCTCAATTTATAATGAGAACAAACAGCCTCCTATAAAATTGAGTTCTCCACATTTCTTCAAAGCTCAGTGGTTTTTCTATACTGTGTTCATGGCACATTTTACAAAGTCATCCCTATTGTAATTATTTTTTGGATGTTCTGCTGTGTACTTTACAAAGATATATTCTTGTTTAATTTAGCATTTGTTTTTGAAACAGCTTAATTAAACCAGTAGAATTTTTTTTTTTTTTTTCAACATACATAAGGCTTATTTTAGTTTGGTTTAGGTAAATGAAGAGGAAATTTGAGATAAATGAAGCAAAAGGAAAGACAAAAGAAGAAAGAAATGAAAGCAAAGCCTGGTCTGTATGTTATATCTATGCCAGCATAGCTAAGTAAATTAGGCATATTAAAAATCACTGCAGTAAGCAACATCACTATGCTAGTTGAATAATGGTAGCATAGGTATGCCAACAGAAATGTCCTCATTATACAGTTTATTTCATTAAGGTACGATCTCTGAAAAATTGTGATAAATTTATTTATGTAAGTGCAAAGGAATTTCCACAGTAGAAGCTGGAGTAAATTGAAATTGGTATAAACGGAAAGCTCTAAAATTTTCTAGTTCATGTTTTCAGTATGCATAGGCTATCAGATTCTTTCTGCTCTATTTAAGTGTCTGAAGATTGATTTGAATAAATGTAAGAGCACAAACAGACCTTTGGAAATCTCACTGGGATTGTGATGACAGCCCCCTTCAGTCCTCTGTTTCTCAGAGAGGTTACTGGCTTCCCATTCACCATCCTTTTTGGAGCTGTTTCATAGTCCTTTATAACCAAGATTAAGTGAGCAAGAACAAAACAAAAAAAGCAAATTTTTTTTCCATGTGATGCCTGACTAAATGATGATACTCTCTGATGTAGAATGTTGTATAAACCAGAGATATAAGCGATGTTGAAAACTGGCTATTATGATGGATGCGTTCACATTAAACATGTGGCTTGGTTACAATAACCAGTGCAGGAAGCCTGAGAAGCTCAGGCAGCTGGAAACCACGAGGCTGTCCTAGAAACTATTCTTCTAGGCATGCTCAGTTCCTTATACCTCAGCAGCCCATGCTAAGAAGAGTTGGTCAAGGTGACTGTCATGCCTGTTATGGTGAATGAGGTGTTTGCAGGGCTGGTCTGTTCCCTTTGCAGGAGCAAAGCAAGTGTTTGTGTCACGACCCCACCATCAGATCAGAGGTGAGCAGGGAGCTGTTGACAAATCAGCCCAGGGTGAAGATATGGCACTTACCAAGAATATCTTCCTCTGTCCCTTTCTACCCTGCAAAATCTGGCATTTAAACAAAGCCAGAACACTGCAGCTTCTCAGAAGATGTATTTGTACTAAGTGTGCTTCAAATGAATCATGATTTCCAAATAAGTATTCCCTCTTTTCCATACAGCTTCTGTCCTTTGTCCTGTTGTAGGAGACTTGCTTAGCCATCATAATTCCAGACAGAAGGTGTCCAGCTGCGTCCAGAGGAACTCTGGGGTTAAAGACTTAGGCCAATACATGTATGTATGTGTACACATCAAGGTAATTGCATAAAGGCCTATGTATATATTGCATAAATCCTCCATAATGTAAATATATTATATATATCTATGTATTCTATATAGTTTGTTGAAGATCATATTTGTCTCCAAGCTTTCTTCTCCTAGATATGAAAATGACCCCTCATATATTAAACACAATTAGTCAAAAAATGGTGTTAGGTATTTTGACGAAAGATATCATCTGTAACAGTTTTTAATAAGATGAAAAAGGAGAGATTTTATAAGTTGGATGTTCCATATGTTGGTGTTTGGGCAATGACTGTTTTTAAAATATTGAGGAAAGCCATTTCTGCCCCTTAAGCTTTAATGAAAGTTCCTCCCTATGGCTTAATTGTATGAAACCTGATTTATTTTGGGGTTTTCTTTTTTTTCTGTGATATTAAAACAAGACACATGTTAAAATGTTAAAAAGAGAAGAACTACTGTCAGCTTTCTGAACTCGCAACAAAAAGATCATAGAGAACAAGATCCTTCCCTATAGTAAGGAAATATTAACATTTTAATCTTTGGCTTGGCTTGGGGCCTTCAAGGGGATTTGGATTAAATAAACAGTTTCATCATATAATAAAAATATTAATATGGGCTTATAAAATATAGTTCAGCAAAGCTCTCAGATTTATTTATCATGTTTACTTTTCATACCCACAAATGTAAGTAAAACTACTTACAGTTTTCTGGAAGACCTAGTAGTAAAGGGAGATAACAACTTTGAAAGTTTGTGACACTTAAAATAGGTAAAAATATTCAAGAAACAACTGTAATTTACATGCATAAAAGTGATTATGGAGCTCTTATAGACTTGCCATTTTCAAACTTCGAGAACATAAAGAGGTTAATAGAATTACATTGATTCAGTTACACTGGAAAATGCTTCTTAATGTCAGCCAACATAGCATGCACAGACACAATCTTTTCCAATTATTTTTCTATCATTGAATAATACACATGATACTGTAGGGAAGCGGTAGAGGAAATAGAAATTGTGGGGTAAAAGAGGTAGAAACTCATAGAATGTGTCATTTCATACCCAACACAAACAGTATCAAATTTGTTTCCATGGGTCATATATGGATATCATTCCATGAGTCTAATCTCGAGTGATGTTATTTGGTTTGCTGATCCTAAAGCTAAATTGATGGCTGAAATCAGGAAGTTCCATTCCATGAGTGCAGGAATTTTTCTGCTCTGTCCCACTTTTCCTATTTCCATAAGAAGGCTATGTGTTTAGAGAGGAGATCCATGAAGTCATAAGCCCTGATGGCATTTCTATCTGTTGGTCTCACTGCTCCTGCACAAGGGATGTTTGTTCCCCAGATTTATCTTTTTTTTCTCTCTAAAAAAGAGCACTATAGTATTATCACAATGTGGAAACAGTAAAGCATATGGGAAGCATAAAACATTGTGCATGAATGGTGGCATACCAAAAATCAGAGAAACATCATTGACCAGTTTTTCCCACTCTTATGCTGAGATTGGTTGTTGAGAGCCATAACCTTCTATTCCATGTCTTTGATTGGGTCATTGAGATGTTTATAATGCTTCCACAACACAAATGAAAACTAAAAAAGGGAGCAATTTGACAAGTAGTAACATGGCCCTATTTTAATCTGTGATTTAGTTTAGAGATCCATGATTGGTGTCGGTGACAATAATTGTGGTTAGAGTGCATCTCCCCTCTGAGCTGCCTAGGGAATAACACTACATTGGTTTGCTGTCTTTGGTATTTTGCTACTACTCACTAGCATAGAAATTGTCAAATAAAATCTGGGCAAAGACCTCATAAATTCAAACTTCCCATTTGGACATTTGCTGCTCTTCAAACCTCAATTTTAGACAAATTTTCTGTATGCTTCTTACAGGGAAGCCCATTTTTATCAAGTGCCTTGAGTGCTAAGGGAGTTATGAACTCTGAAAGAGAAATGTTCCAAGCAAATAGGGTTAATAAATAATCTCTGCTTAATTTACAGGGCCAGACTGTGTTTTTGCTCATACCAGTTACAAAGTTGTATATTCATATTAACATAAAGTGATTTCTTTCTGTGAAATAAATTATTTTTCCTCCTCCCATGAAAAGAAAGAATTATGAGTACTCTCTTATGTTCTTTGCGCTCTTCCTTTTTTAAAAATAAATTTGTTTACAAGAGCACAGTTACCACATTTTGTCATGAAGAAATTAAGAACAGATAAAGAAGGTAGTTCTTCATTTCTGATATGTGGTGATTTTCAGTTTCTTTTCTCTTGAATATGGCAATTGGGGTCATATTTCAATAATAATTAGCAGCTTCTTTCATAACAGCTGCAAGACCCTGTGATCCTTTTTGTATCTTTCCTGTATTTTCCACAAACATGAAAATTAAAAGGAATGTGGGCAAGATGCTTAGGAAATTATTTCCTCTTTTCAGGATCTCTTCTCAAATCAGAGGTATGACTGGTCTTATAGGAGTCTTGCTCCAACAGCCTCATGAGGCTTTTCACTGACTTTTCAGCTACAAAAATCTGTTAACAAATTCAGGCCCTGTGTTTCCTCACCCCTTGTAGGCACTGAGATCGGTAAGGATGTTCTGCTATTCATGCTTCTTTACCAATTCCATAACTTGTCAGAATGTCCCTGGTGACTCTGAATGCTTTATTATGCAGATCTTTATTACACAGATAAGCCTCAGGTTTCACTTAGTAATTTGTTTTTATAATTTTTCAGACCTTGGTATGAGAGTTTTCTGAAATGGAGGTTTTCTGACAGAGCAGGAATTGTGTTACATCTCAGAGTTGTTTCAGTAACTGTGATCACAGTAGGGTTAATACTTGTGTCTCTCAAACTGTGCAGAAAAGTGTTGCAGAAAAAAATTAAGTAAATACAGCAGAAGTTCAGGCTGCTCCTTCTGTCAAATAATTGTGTTTGTTCTGTGAAGAACAAACACAAGGTGTTTTGATCATAATGGGTATTTTTATCATAATGAATCCAGATTGTAAGTTTAATTTTCATGAGGTAAGTACTTAAAATAATGGTCAAAGTGTTCTTTATAGAATCATAGACTCACTAAGGTTGGAAATGACCTCTAAGCTCATCAAGCCCTACTGTTAATCCAGCACTGCAATTCATCAATGAAACATATCCCCAAGAGCCACATGCATATGAGCTTGCACTGACAAATATATCTCCACCCTTTCCAAAGTTTCCTGGAGCTTTCTGGGAATATCATGCAAAGACTTCTGAGCTGGCTGCATGAAGGCAAACTTGGGTCTGGAAGTGGCATAGCCACAAGGAGAATCTGACTTTCTCAGTTCTCAGATGTTGACTCTTCTCTTTCCAGTTTGCAACTCGGTACGCTGCAAAGCCAGGCACCCTTGCTCCGTGTTCTCCAGTCCCTTGTTTCCAGTTCTAGGGTTAGCATGGACATTTCTTTTTGACAGTGCACATTTCTTTCTTTCTGTGGACATTTTTTCAGAAGCCATTTCTCAGGAAAGGTTTCTCTGGCAATACTTAGTGCTCTGGGTACAGCATAAACTATTGCACCTGTAGTGTCTCCAGGGCCACAAAGCTGGGCATGTCCTGGTGTGGTTTTAGCTGAGGTAGGCCAGCCTGAGGTGCCCATCATGTCGCTCTATTGTGCGGCATAGACACAGCCTTGGGCAGAATCCCAAAGGCATTTACAGAGGGAAGAAGGGAGGGACAGGGGGAGGGGTCCTTTCCTGCAAACAGTGCAGTAACCCACATCTTTAATTTCACTTAGGTACTGTGGGCCACCCCTTCACCCCTCAAGTCTCTCAGTACATGTGGCACCATCCTGCCCCAAACCTGTACAGGTGCATGAGGAAAAGGAAGAAGCCGCCTGTGTTCTTTTCCCTACTTGGCACACCTTGAATTGCAAGCCAAAATTTTGCCTTGAGCATCCATTCTAAGAAAGAATACCATGCAAATAAAAGCAAAGTCTTTCTTTCCATCATGTCATTAAATAAAGATCCCAAAGTAGAAATTATATACAACGCCTGCAAAATTCATTCTTTATATTAAATGTTGTCTGTTTTTAATGTTCACTTGCAAACCCTCTGGCTTTCATTGCAATAAAACTAATCTTCAAAGTTCTGAAGCAATATGAAGTTTCCCAATGCTCTGTAAAAAACCTCACCCAGTTTCGAAGGTGTCCGATTTCAGAAGCTGATTACTTGGCCGAATAAAATATCTTTATTCACCTGTTCAAGCTGTAAATTTATGTCATCCTAAAAGGTTCTTTTTCTGTATGGAGAGAAACTAAGATTGACCATGAGTGCTAGGAAAATATTTCTCTACTGAATGAATGGCTGACAACATTCAAATTAGTTATGTTGAATAATGCCCAAAAATAGCAAGTTACCCATGTAATTGTTTATATTTTTCTTTTTCCATTGATGTTTTTATTTGCAATACAATTGTGTCTGATTAGATCAAGACAGGTAATATGCTGGTGCATGGAGAATGTCTTTTCAGACCAGAAATAAGAGGTGCCTGTAACCAAAACAGAAGTGGGGAGAGGATAAAGGTAAACTGAAAAGATAATGCAGCTTCATGGGTAATGGATGTCTAATGGTTTCGATTAAATTAATTTGGTTTTAATTAGTTACATAACTCTTGCTTGACTCTCCCACATTGTGTTTGCAGAGTCGGCACTTAGGAAAACCGTCTCCCTGTTTTCAGATTTCATCTGGAAATTGTTTAGAAACAATAAGCAGCTATACAATGCCATTTTAATGCAGTGTAATTTTTTTTCTCAGAAGTCTATGGCTGTACAACATTATTCTTCTAATTTCTAGCCCTTCAGTCTGGTACTGAGGCAGTCACAAAAAATACAGGCTTTCACAACACCATACCAAACTCTGTGAAAAATAACCAAATTGTATAAACAAAGAAATAGCACATTGCTATATGTGTCAAACATAAGCATAGAAATCAACTAAATATGTCTTGACTGTCTTCTCCCTTCAAATTCTCCCCTAGCATGTAGGAGGAAATGGAAACTCTGCCATGTGGAATACAAGAGCACAGGAGAGAAAAAAAGCTATGAGACTGAAGGGATGACATCTCCAGCAAGCTGAGAGTAAAACACTGCGTGAATAAAGTTGCTAGCTAAGGCTCCAAGCCCTTATTTAGTAAGATGCTGTAAGCACCCATATGGTTGTTCTAAAATTTAAATCTTGTTTCCATGCTTGTACTCCTGATTAGTCATGTGTAGTGCTGTGCTGAACTGAGGCCAGTTAGAAGACATTGGTGAGTAATCCCAATACATTTAATCAGTACCACTGATCTGAACTACATGCCTTTATTTGGTTTAAACTGCTATCCTAAAACCCCACAATGTACTATTTCTGATGTATCTCCTACTTGCTTCTTTTAGATATTTATTTCTTTGTGCACTTTAA
The DNA here is from genome assembly GCA_013399225.1 of Rhipidura dahli. Lineage (NCBI taxonomy): Eukaryota > Metazoa > Chordata > Aves > Passeriformes > Rhipiduridae > Rhipidura > Rhipidura dahli. The sequence goes on along the minus strand of VXAC01006191.1, from coordinate 468,931 downwards.
ATAGTTGAGATGGGAATAATGTATGTTACATACTATTTTAAAGAATAGTGGGGAGGTTTTGTGGATTGTTTTTGGTTTTGTTTTGATATTTGTTGTTTTCTTTTGTTTAAAGTTTATGGGTTTTTTGCAGATTTGTAGGTTTTTGTTGGTTTATTTGTTGAGGGTTTTTTTTAAGAGGTTTTTTTTACTTTACTGAGTAATCACTTCTACAGAAACCTTAAAAAAAGTGGGAAGGAAAAAAAGACATTCACATTTGATTTGGGAGTAAGCCAGTGTCAACGTGACCAATGATGGGAACACTGATGATATGTTGGGTGAGTCTTTCAAGTTCTGAAACATGTAGAAACCTGCTAAATGGGGCTGAGCGATCCTGACAGAAGAGCTCAGCTGGCAATAAAACTCACTGCAAGGAATAAGGAAAAAAAACCCTAACAACAAAACATGCCAGATTTGAAACTTCTCTTCTTTTACTGTACAGGTCTCAAATCAGAGAAGCAATACCAGCTGTTGCAAGTGAATATTCTGTGCATCCCTGATATATGAAAATATAAACTGGTATTTCTTTTTCACTAATATCCCCCAAATACCCTTTGCTCTCTCTAAAACGACTTTTGGGTGTGGTTTCCTTCATACTTAAAAACTTTGTTACTTCTGTTGTTTCATTAAGTGTAAGAAAAAAATCCTGACAAATATGTGACCTCTCTTACTTTTCTTTGAATTCAGTATTCACAAAAATTGTTGGTTTGTCTATCAGATGGCCTAGACAGAACTGAGTTGTAGCTTATACCATATACTGCATATTTATTTAACTACAAAATTTCAAAGCCAAAATAGTCCTGTGAGGTTCCCACCTCCCCTGCTTTTACTATTGTGCAAGTGCTTCCCTCCTCCAGTTCTGTTTGTCAGTGTTCCTCTATTCCAGTCTCAGCAGGTGAGAACAGTTTCCCCTGAGCAAACTCTACTCTCTTTCTCTACTGAAACTGAAACAGGGTATGGCTATTTTATCCGAGCCAAAGTCTGACTGTGCTTTCTTTAATTTAGCTGAAATAAGATAACAATAGCAGCTGGGAGGTGTTGCCACAGGTTTCTGATCAGGCTGAAGCTGCAGAATGTTAGCACATTATGAAACTGTACCCTGGAGTTTCATGGTTATGTGCTTAAAATTGTATCCCATGCAGGTATTTATGCAATGCTGCTTCCAGGTCTATTTTTATGTTATTTGGCCATTGCTTCTAAGGTGGCAATGCTTATTGCACCTTTGTTTTGACGTGCTCATACACCCTTGTTGCCACTTTAGTACTGTTTGTTGCTTCATGATCTGGCCAGAGGATTTGGATTGTAATTAGAAGAATTTTTGTATTTGGTACTAAATAATCATTATGGCTTCATCTAAGTAGGAGCAAAAAAACAACATGTGAAATAACTTGTTCTAAAAGTGCAGTACAAGCCCATTATGTTTACCCCACATTTACATGGATCCCACCTATGTGCTAAATGGATGAATTTTACCACCTCTTCTAGACAAGCTGGACTTTTCAGTCACTTCTGAGTTAATACACATTCAGTGTCACTGAAGACCTCATGTCATCCTGCACATCATATTGAGTCACTAAATATTATTTTGTAAACAAAATAAACAAATCCTTTTTTCTACCTTTGGGGGTGTGAGAGGATGTAATTCTTCAAATGGTGGTCTTCTATAAATGCAGATGACTTAAGAACTATGAATCAGGAAGCCTACTAAAACTAGGAAGGAATGAGCTAGTGAGAAATAAACCACAGAAAAAAAATGGCATCTTTCAGTCATGCAGAAGAGGGACAGAGTGTAACACAGAGTGTAACACTAGAAGTTAATTTAAAACTTGGACTGTATAGAGTCTCACCAGAGATTTTGCTTGGAAGGTAAAATAGCAGGTGACTCCCCATCTTCCATCTTTATTCAACTCTCCTGGTTTTAATCTTGTCTTTGTTAATCTATTTAAAATGAAACCAAGCAAATTCATTTTGTGTTACACTGTGGCTCCACTGGATTTCTTTAATAGATTTAAATGCAAGTTATCCTGGCAAATTAATATTTCTGAGTAATATTAACCTCCTACTACAAAGAACCCCCTCACCTCAAGTCCCCACACCTCTGTGTTGAAGAAGAGAATAACTGACCTTTAGTTCTCAACACTTGCACTGAAGTATTTGCAGTGGTCATTCATTCAGAATGAATAAAAAAGACAATAAGCAAAGAACTATAAAAGCACCGTTCATAGCAATAATGTTTTCTTTTTCAAACTGCCTGCTCCTGTCCATCCATCTCTCATTTTCTGTATGCGCTGTCATTCTTACTTAACCCACTGTATTCTCTGTCTGATTTGGACTGCCAAATGACAGAATAATTCAGTTTGGAAGGGACCTTAGAGTGCTCTTGCTTCAGAAGGGCAAAATTGAAAGTAGATCAGGCTGCTCAGGACTTTACCAGCTCTGCCAAAGGTGGAGATTTCTTGACCTTTCTGCACAACCTGTTTCAATGCTCAGTTATCCTTGCAGCTGAAAACATCTCCTTATATCTGTCTGGAACCCCTCTTGGTTCACTCTATCCCCTTCTTTCATCCTCCACTGTCTCCACTGCAGGTTCTGTCTTCAGCTCCTCGGTGTCCATGGGTACTGGTCAGTCCCTCTGAAGCCAACCCTGCCCCAGGCTGGACAAGTGCAGGTACTTCAACCTCCCCTCACCAGCCAATTGCTCCACCCCACCCATCACAGTCACCCTTTGCTGATCTCACTCCACTTTATCACCATCCTTGTTGTCCTGGGGGCCTAAAACTGGATGCAAAGACCCAGATATAGCCTAACACTTTCCAGGTAAAGTGGGATGATCATTTTCCTTCACCCACTGGCTCTCCTCCTGTTGATACAGCCTGGTGTGCCTCTAAGCCTCCACCACTGCCAGGGCACACCTGTAGACCTGACCTCTGGAACAGCTTTAAGTGATAACTTAAACTGATTTGGCAATTAATGTTTTAATTGTTCTCCTCTCAGTTCACAGCATTTCCCAGGTCAGAATAAACGAAACTGGGTACAGAATGTGAAAACCCTTAGCAGGAGGTTGTAAACATAATTATTCACCTGAAAATCATGGGCCCTTTATTGTGAACAGCAGAACAGACACTTACAGCATATGATCCAGTCAGTGAAGACCTGAAAGACAGCTTCTGGGAATCTCTGCAAGCCCCTTTGTCATTTAGTAATTTAGATTTCTTGCAGCTCAACACTTAATGCTCTTTATGTATGGATCACCTCAGTGGAGAATATCACTCATCCTTCTCTACAGTGGATGCTTTCTTTTGATGCATTCCATCATGTTAGCATTTCAGTGGATTAAAGCTCTGAATATTTGGGCAACCTTTGTCTAACATTTATACTATGCTTTATTATATAACACTGATTACCCTGATGAAATAAGTGGCCTGTGAACTGATCTGCCTGTCAAAGGCTTTTAGATGTGCAAATGTGTATGATTTCAGCCAGCAATGTGAGAGGCCATAAAGAACTGTGACCACTCACAGTGAGGAATGGAATATGCAGTGGAACACAAGGCTTTGCTATGCAGGTCTATGAAAATATTAAAAAAACAGGCACGAGACTGTTTTAGTAAAGCATTGCAGCACATGAATAAAGATTTGATATTTTTTTCTGGATAGGAATTGATTGTAGTTATTGCAGAGATACTCATCAAGAACTTATTTTTTAAATGCCCTTTCAATGACCACAGGTGAAGTCTACCTCAGTAGATACTATTTTTGCTTTATCGCACTTCATCTATTTTTTTCTGAAATTGATGGTAGTTTATTACATTTCACTACAGATATATGTGTGTGTATGTGTGTGCATGTATATATGTGTGTGCACATGAGACAGGTAAGGAAGAAGGAAATCCAATTCTGCAGCTGAAATGTCAAAAAAATCAACTTTTATGAAATGTGTCACATGAGAGAAAATTGCTGAAAGATCACAACTATATTCCAAATATTTGTAAACAAGTGGTGCATTTCTAGTTTTGTTTTGTTTTGTTTTGAATTTTTTTCTGGAACCATGCAACATTTTTTTCTCTCTCTCTTTTGGTAGCATCAAGTCTTCTTGAGATGATGAAGATTACGACTTCTTCCTTTCCAGTCTGAACTCTCATTTTGAAAAATCCTTGTAAATAACTCACTTTTTTTTCCTCTTCCTCTTTACGAATGTAAATAGGACATTTTATAAATTCTGACTTTTTTTCCCTAGCAAAATTTGCAACCATATAAAAAAAAAAAAAAACCAAACCAAAAACCAACAACTCCAAAGTCTTCTACTGGGAACAAAGGATTTCATTTCCCATGCTGACTTGAGGAGGTTGCAGTTAAAGGCTTAATACCCTATTTTTGCTCAAGTGCCTTTTTGGCCTGGCTTTCCATGATAACCTCTTATTGAATTGCTGCAAAGGACCATGGCTACTCCAAACTGTACTAAATAATGGGAAATATCGGTCTCAGAAATCTGGAACATGGAACAGAATGAAAGCAGAAGGTGTGCAAACACTGCAAGGACGAATTTAATAGCCTGTCTGCAGTGGCCTGGTCTAATAGCAGAGACGGCACCTTCTCTTCAGCAACAACTTAAAAAGGCCAAAGACTGGCAGACTTGTAAACTAAGCAGTCTGAACCATTAATTGTTTTTCTTTTTTCCTTTACATTTTCATTTTCTTTTCATCATAGTTACTTTCCTATCAGATTGCCTGAATAAAGTTCATCACTCCTTTTCTTTGTAGCAATGCATCTACAGAGCATTGGAGCCAAAAGAATCATGTGGAAAGGAACTAAGATTACTTTCTGTAAGACAAATCCAGGTTTCATATCTCTATGAGGAAGAAAGAAGGGAATCCTGGAGATTGGAGTCACTAATGTTTGAAATTGCTGCAGCCTGCAGAACCCAGACAAGGTCTGGATTGTAGGATTTTGTGAAAGAGAATGTGATTTTACACACTTTCATATGGAAAAATTACTTCACTACAAAGTGGAACTTAAACATTTTTGCAAAAAATTTTTTCTTGTCGGTGCAAGTGAAGGAAATGGACTGTCAACAACATAAAAACAATCCTTTAAAATTACTATAGCTGGTACCAATAGAAATGCTTTTGAAAAAAATTTAAATGTAATACTTACAATAAAGCAATATAAACCCCAGACCTTTTATTGATTCTGAAAATGTTGTACATCAGGAGCTAGAAAGCACTTGTTTATATATTTAGCTTTAAACACAGGTGGATGATGTGGGGGACCATGGGTTTAGTCTTTTCCAACTATTTTTTCTCTAATTCATCTTGAAATACAGGTGGACATCTGCCACCAAAAGTTAATCAATTCTTTACTGCTTTTCTTTCAGAGTGAGTTTGACTGTTCTATAACCAGGCTGGGTGCACAATGCAATCCTTCCCATGGCTACATTCATTTATTTAAATTGCTTCAGAAGGTGACAGTGATAGATGATAATATGAAGTTTGTGTTGATCAACAGCAAACTCCCCACAAAACAGTTAAGTACAAGCAGTGCAATAATGTGAACAAATCATTCAGCTAAACAAGCTGGCAGGTGGAAGAGCTGGTTTTAAATACTGAGACTGCAATCAGTTGAAGTACTGAACTATAGGCACTCTTGATTAGGATGTGATTCTAAGAGAAAATAGGAAGGGACTGCATGGAGTGGAACATTTTCTCTGTTAGGGAAAGCCAACATGTATTTATCTTAATTACAGTGGCTTATAAGTAGAAACCCCTTTTGACAAGACTTCCTACAAGATGAAGTGCTACTTAGTTTGCAAAGAGAGTCAAGATGGAAAGTGACTGTTACTGGCAAGTGAATATTCAGAATATGAAATATTGTTTAATAGCATACTTGAAAAAAAGATTTTGTAATTCACAGTGCTGATATTCATGTCTCCTAGTATTAGTTAAACAGCAATTTAGGTACCTTGCTTCACTGGTGCCAGAAATAATAGCATTGAAGTTCATGTGTATTGGGACAGCACAGACTGTTCCAATGTAATTTCTTTTTTTAAATTTCTTTCTCTTTAAGAGCTGCTAGATCAAATGGCTATTTGAATTTTTCCAGTATTCTCAATAATATGTATATATGCCCAGTAGTTTTGTTCGCAGGACAGTGGTTTGGCTTATCAAAAATGACAGTCACTATATCTGCCAGTAATAGTATGAACTTTCTTCATGGTAGACCTATAAACTCTTTCTTTGCTTTTCTCTGGGTTTTTTGCTTGGTTGGTTGGTTGGTTTTGTAGTCATTGTTGGTCTATTTGTTTGTTTTTCTAGAGAGGTTAATTTCTTCCTAGCATTTAATGTCTTCTGTTAGCATTCTACTTCAGGCAACCAGTTTACATGTCAGATTTTCATTTGTGTTGACAGTATCCCACAATCCAGAGTAACTTCCTGGTGTGACATGTAGCTGCCCCAACTTGTAAGTAGTGGGAACTTGTGATGTTTTACTGAGTGAAAAAAAAAAAAGTGAAAACATACCTGTACAACAATTTTTTTTTTGTTAAGTTTCCATAGATCTCTATTAAGGCATATTTCACAGCACATTATCTGCTGTGTACAGTAACAATATTTTGTGTCTATACTGGATTAGTTTAGTCTTTAAAGTCCCAGATGTTTAGGAAGTCAGTTCATTAACTTATACCATCTCAAATATCCTGGAAATAAGGAGGAATTAATGTTTCTTGTTCTCAAAGAAAAGTGCTATGGGCAGGACCCTGCTTCTTGAGCTGCCTTCCATGTGACTTACAGGTAAGACCCTGAACTTCAGTGGTCAGTATCCAGCAATTAGAAAATTAATATTGCTAGAGGGGAAAATGAATTTTTCTATGTAAATTGGGATAGTTTCCAAAGTGACTTACCCTAAATCATAGCAAAGATTCTGATCCCTTGAAACTGCTCATTGTGCCAGAATTACACAGCTGAGTACTCTCAGCCTCTCTTTCACAATCTCACTCTGCAGCAGTTTACTGAAAATAATCGTGATTGTGCTCCACCCTGAAAATAAAATACTGAAATCAACCTGAAGTTACATGAGGGAATTCTGGTAGCCTGAACAGTGAAAACAAATGGGAGAAAAAGAAGCAATTGCCTTGAATGTAGGTGGATTTCCCAGGTGCCTATGGCAAGTCATATCACTTTTTGACATAATCTTTCTCTTTATGAGAAAAGCTACTAAATGGCCACGGGCTTGGCCTCTGTAGGCAACCTGAATGCACTCCAGAGCATGTTATATACTTGTGAGCAGGTGAAGAATTGATGGCAGAAATATTTTCACCAAAAACTTAGGTTCCTTATGGCAGAATTCATGAAATCAGTTTAAGTGTTAATAATACTTCCACAAAGCAACCAGTCTGAAAAATATCTTCAAGATTAGCTCAGCTGGTTAGAAAAGGGTTGCCGAGATTGTGGGCTTGACCCCTGCATGGGCCATTCAGTTAAGATTTCGACTTGAGGATACTTGTGGGTCCTTCAGAACTCAGAATATTCTGTAATTCTGTGAAGTAAACTGGATGAAAATGGAGTACATCAGCAATGCAGAGAAAGCAGAGAAGCTCCAGGCTGCACACTGCTCTTTCCAGTCTGTTTTTTCACTGGAGTGTCAGGACTTGTGTTTTGTTTTGTTTTGCCTTGACCTTTATTTGGGAGAATGAAACTTGTGATCTTATGAGGAACAGGTATGGGAAGAGTCAGGTGTATGAGTCAACTGTTTTACAAGTGCTGATGAAGAGGCCAAGATTTGCGTCATACTGAGAGAAACCTTGTTTCACAAGGGGGTCAAGGCGGTTGCTGAAATGCCTCATTTTGTCAAGGACTCAGCCTGTTGTGGTTAATAGAAGATAAATAGTTGTTAAGTGAAATAAACCGTGAAATTAATAAAAAAAGGGAAAGCACAGAGATTGATAACTTGCAGATAGGATGTTATCATTAAAACAAACAAAGAAAAAAGTGAGTTTATTAGAAAACAGATAAATTTTATTATGAAATAATAATTTTTCACATTTCCTTATAGTAAAGAACATAATATTAATCCCTGGTCTTATGTGGCAAAAAAGTGCCCTAGAAAAGGAAAATATATAGATCATTATAATGTTAATATTGTTGCTTAGCATTATTTTAAAGAGGTCATCAATAGTGGCAGCAGCTGCTAAATGTTTCATGTTTAGGTAGAGAACACATCTGAGATGACTGATGGCAATACAGACAGCTTTAGCTACTCAGCATAAAGCTACATGGAGAAGGATGTGTCCCGATTCAAGTCCAAACTTTCTTCACATCTTCAGTACTTTGATGCAAGACTTTTCTGAGTCAACAGCACCCCAAGGAAAAAATTCAGGCTCCTACATTCCTTTGCAGAGACTAGAACACATACCACTGTGCAGGTTTCCAGTGCTAGACTTTTCAACTTTACCGTGATCTCATCTTGACTTTTACTGTGTTATCACAGGGCTGACACCATGCAGAGAGCTCAGCTGAGAATGTCTATTTCAGAAGGCTCAAGGCTGGAAGCCTTTGCCTCCTTTTCACACTTTTTAAGTAGGAGCTGACACCAGAGTGTCTGCCATAATTCGGTTTTTAACAGCTAGCTATGTAACTCAATATTAGCCTGTGTAATGATATTGACACTTCAGAGTGGAGACTTCTTAATGGAGAATCAGTACATATTAAGATTAAAGTCATTCATCTGCGCAGGACCTTATTTGTATCTTGTTGTTGCAAAAGGGAACTTCTGTGAGGAGCTCAGATACTAATTTTTAACATTTAGGTGGTTAGTGCTAGCTGAGTTTTAGTTAGTTTTGATTGAATAGGAGCAGGAACAGTATGCAATATTCTTAAGATACTGACTTCTTGATGCATGCCAAAAATTTCCTTTCTAATTAAGCAGATGAATAATATGAACATCTTAGTTCTCCTTTCTCCACAAAAACTTTGAGTTCAGCAAGTCTCTGAAGTATGTGTCAAACTTCATCTTAACCTTCATTGTAGAGTACCTGTCATAGAGAGGTGCTTAGTGAAATAAAGTTTCCTGGTTAAGGGGAATTCCCTTTGTAGGTATATCTCTAGAATCTTTGCCTCCGCATTCCTACCTGGAGTATCAGGGAACTAGGGAGGGGTGGGGAGGAGGCACGGCAGGTCTGGAAGGATCAGGGAAGTCCTGGTGGTCTGTTGCACAGGCCGTTGGTATAGAGTGCTGGCAAAATGCCTGGATATGCCCCGTAGCACCTTTAGGGCCATGTCTATAATGTGCATTTGTGCTTGGTCTCCAATCAGGCTGGCCCTGGTTCAAAAGCCACATTCAAACAGCACCAGGGTCGAGCCGTGCCTCTCAGAAGGGCTCATTAGCAGGTGCAGCATTGCCCTGTCAGCAGTTACACAGGTATTTGTTTGCATGAACACACACAATGTGAGTTCAAGTCTGCTCAGAGCATTGTGGGTATCCCTTGTTATGTCTGTAATACTCTTGGTAAACATTTTGCAAGCAGTCACAGAAGCAATATTCACTGCAGTGCAGAGTTAAGTTCTGCTAAAATGCAGCATGTGACTGGAGTAAGTGTCTTTCTGAGTTGCCTTGTTAATATCTTGAAACTATAAGGGAATGTTAAAATCTCTATGTTTGCATGTGGAGCTACTTGCTCTTAGAAGCAATAGCTCATGTTACCTCAGTTCTATGAATGTGATTAGTTTCTTTCATCCAAGAGGTCCTTGTCCAGTTCCACAGAACCACTCATGAAGACCATTCATAGGTGTATTTGTAGGATTGAAGTTCATATCAAGAGCTCAAAGTCCACATCTGAGAATAGAATAAGTTTTGAATCTCATTAAAAATACAGATTTGTTTCTTGCCAATCCAATGCATAAATTGACAAACACCACACTGAAACATGGCTTTGGCCAGGAAGGTTGGAGGAAAAGGAATTGATTGAGAGTGATTGTATCTCACCCAAGGGCTTAACCTCAAGGCAAAGCCTGAGGCCATATGAAATTTTCAAGAAACCAGTATCAACAACTTTCTGCTTTCCAGAGATCATTATTGTTGTTAAATCACCGTTTGTGAGTCTGGAACTGAAGAAGATCACATAATTTGCAAAAAATCCACATTTCCTTGAAGCAGAATATTGTCAGTATAGCTTAGCTTTGAGGTTGACCTATAAAATATAAATTAAAGTTTGGACACACTGGATGTCATTTCTAAAACCCAGACTTGAAGATTTTTCTCTTCTTGCACCATAGAACTTTAAAATAGAAATATTTTTAAAATAATTTTTAAATTAATAAAGCATACAGGGTCATTTGCCTCTTATATTTCTTAATTAAACAACTAAGAAACTCTCTGGTAATATTCCTGAGGAAGAATTGAAACTGCAGAAATTAAATCTGTGTTGAAGTTAGCATTCCTCAGAATTTGAGGTTTATTTCCTTTAAAAATGATTTATTTCTTTTTGCAACCCTTTAATTCCTGCCTTTAAAAACTCTGGAGTAATTGAATATTAGGACATGCTTTGGAGTCTGTGCCACATGTAAGAAACAAAAGAGAAATATTTCAAAAGATACGTTAGTGCAACCTAGTCTTCATTTATAATGACGATGTGTTTTTTCTTGTTGTTTTGATTCTTTCAAGTGTATTTATAAGAGTTTTTCTTTGAGGGGCAGCTTGGCAGTCTACAGTTAAGAATACTCTAGATCCATTTTCTCAACATTTACAGTCTGATGGACCAAGCATGCCAAGAATTAATATCTTGGTGTATCACGTGTTGTGTTGCCAAGACTCACTTTTCAGGGGAGTATATTTGTTTACAAAGCACATATAAGACCACTCCAGTAAAACAAGTTGTTCACAATTAGCATTCAGGCTAACACATTCTTCAGAAATTTCAGACAAAGCACCTGTGCTCTGTGCTAAGCAGCTTTCTTGGTCATTTGCTCTCCCTGAGATCTTTAACAGCTGTCTCTTTAGCCAACCAATAATTTGGCATAACTTCTCCCATTTTCTTTGCCTGGCCTATTGCTCTTACACCAGCATAAGGGACCCTTCTACTGCTTGAACCTTTGAGAGCAATATCTTCCTTACACTTTGATATGTCTCCCCTTTGTGTATGTCAGCCACAGAACACACAGATCTCCTTAATACCTCGTGTTCTGGAAATAAAAAAGGGTCTTTCTATCATATGTCCTTTCCACAACTGCTTTACCTCACAGAGAAAACTGGGAAAACTTTACAGCCTTGACAGAGAGGGGGATTCTAATACAAACAGTTCTGCTAAGAACTGGCTGGCTGTAATTACTGGAGGCAAGATTTCTCTGGAGAACGTCATCTTGAGAGGTTACATCTGTAAGAGCCCTCACTAATGGGGCATCTATTTACCTTAGCATTATTTTCATTGATGCTTCATTCACTTCCTGCCTCTGTTCTTTGTTTATTGCAATATAGTCATTTCACTTTGCCATTCCTTGATTCATTTCTCCTGGATGCTGCCTTCTACTTTCTCATCTGGTCTTAATACACGCAGTTTAAAAGGAGTTGTGCATTTCATACATATGACATAATTTCTTTCCCCCTGTTTCTGTTTCTCTTCCTTATCCATCAAAGACTTAATCTCCGTTAAGGGAATATATAGTATATATTTTCTGTTAATAAAGTTTTCTGTGTTATATGAGGTGATAATAAGAAGAAAAAGATGCTTTTCATTTCGAAGTCACTGTGTTTTATCTACCTCTCCATTCTCCTGTAACATAACTTCTCAGTGGAAGGAGGGGTGAAATCAGAAAACTGAATTCTAATTCTACAGATGTGTCCTCAAAGGCTGGAACATCAAACCCTAAATATATATTAGAGGGACGTGTGTGTGATGCAGAATATATTGCAATACATAAGAATATAAGTAACTATATAAAATATGGTTCTAAGTATTTATATGTAAAAGTATATGTTATGCTTTGATTATATTAATATGTATGCTATATAAAATAAACATAATTCTAATAGAATGGAGTAGAATAGACCAGCAAAAACTGGAAAGAGGGGAACAGGAGAGTGATGAATAAAACAGTGTGGATTTTATGACAGTAGCTAACACTACATCAAATTTCTATTCTGTTCCCATATGTTCAGAGTAGAATTTATGGATCATGCAAGTGGCTGAAGTGGCATGGGGGAATATTTATGTTTGTATGACTTTATGCCTTTGACTTAGATGCCTAAGTTACCTAGCAGGTCAGCTATGACCTTGTGGGAAGATAGACTTCTCTCAGCATTAACTGGACCAGAAGGCTGATCAAAATGCTCTAAAGAAATCTTTGGAGTAGCTGTTTAAGCTATACAAATCCTGTGAAAAATTATACCCCACGTACTTCTGACTGTGATCAAAAAACTTGAGAATTTTTCATCTGATTTAATCCATTTTTCTTGGTGTACACACATTGGAACAGGAGTGAAAAGTCGAGTCTCAATGCAAAAAGGACAAAGTGTAGTCTTAGATTTTCCTAGTCAAGGTGAACATTACTGTTCATCATTTTAACTTCAGCATTTGGGCCAAGCAGCCAAGTTCAGATAAGTCTATTCATGGTATTGTCTGTGATATGAAGAATTAGTTGCATTATGGAATTGTAATTTTTCTTTTATTGTTTTAGATACATTATGTGGGACCCTGTGCAGTGATTTGCCCAGATGCAGTGAAAACTCTTATCAATCAGCATTTTACTATGGTTATACTAACACTTACTATTTGGTTTGGAATGCAGATGCATTAACACCTAGGGTAAAAAAAAATGACACCTTATGTTATTTTTTAAATTCTTAGTGCAGAAATAAATGATGATCATTGGACATAAAGGGTTCTTGCTACTATGTTCACCCACTACTTTATTCAATAGCAGTTCTACAAATATGAGGAGGACAGCTCACAGAGCAGGATATTATTTTCCCTGAGAAAAGCTGACAATATATCCTTGAGATTATAAATGTGACAGAATTCAGTGGGACATCTGTTAAGGGAGACACAAGTCCACAATCTGGAGCACATTTTCACATTCTATTAGGTATCATAAGATTAGCACCCCATGTAAAATCACTTGCAGCCATCCAGTCTAAAATAAATATAAGATTGTATCAGATTTGCAGAGGTGAGTACTGACCTATTTTTTTTTTTTGTAAGAAAATATTATGTGATTGCTTCCACTTAGCAAGGTTATGAAAAACAGAAAAATAATGGGTTGAAATATATATTTTATTTTCTTTATGTTGCATGTTATTCTATGAATATGTAAAAAAAGAAAGAATTTAGTGGAAAACATTCAAATTTCAATTTAAGAAGTCATTAGAAATGAATGGGCTGTGTGCAATGAAATCATTACCACAACATCCTGTAGGATACAAAAAGCAGACTAGCAGTAATTACAATCCTGCAGGAAAAATCAATAAGTGCTTCTCATGCCTTTCTGATCAAGACTGTAGCATGATATTAGCAACCTCTGAAACAATGGGGTACCCATTTAATCTTACTTGAAAGTATAAAACATTATCAACTCATTCATATTCTCTATGCTTGCAAAACTCCTTGGTCCCTGCTATGATAATCTTTCTGATGGAATCCTGAAGGAAGAACATTTCTGTTATGCTTACAGGAATTATGTGCTGAAGAGGAAAGAGAATGAAGTGGTAATACATTTAAGGATTCAAAAGTAAAAAGAAAATATTAAACTTAAAGTACCGAAGGTATGTGTTACACCACAGGACTTAATTCTTCTCTCATTGTGTAAATCAAGAGTAAATCCTCTGATTTCATTAGAGCAACACCCCATGAATCTGTAATAGTGTGAGAAACCAGTCTAAAGGATAGAATTACCCCTTGTTTTGCATTATGGCTACTAATTAAAAAACAAATAAGACTTTAATCATTGTTACTCAATCATGACCTTTCAAAACTATTCTTTAGTTCCCAAAATGTTAATGCCAAAGGGACTTCATAGATCAGACTGCAATATTATACTTAAAATTATTTCCTTTAGGGATGATACTTGTCCTCCCTACCTGGGTACCTACCAGGTACTTTCCCTACAGGAAAAATTAACTACTTTTTAATGGGAAATTGAGTTGCTTTCCAGAATGGAGAGCTCAAGAAGCACATTATAAAATTCAGTCTTTTTCAGGAACATTATATTGCTCTGTGACTTATTTATGGCTCTGTCTTTTCATATTTTACATGGCATTATAGAGTACCATTTACTTACAATTCACCTAATCTCATTTAATAAGAGTATCTTGCAAAAATAAATTGCTATGTCTATATGGTGTATTGGCAATTTCAGCTCCAAGTACACAAAACACTGATTCAGTTCATCACACATGTAAATGCTTATCTTGAATCATATACTTGAGTTAATAACTTCTGGATAAGCCGCTTAAAATGGGAATTAACTTCAAGCAACTACTTAAATGTTCTGCTCAGTCAGAAGCTTTTCCTTATTACCCTCTGCCCCCATGCCCACATCAACTGCCTGAAAAACATCAGGCAAGTACAACCCTGTTCTACATCTGGGAAAACTTCAATCCACAGGTCAAACTGAAGAATAGGATAATATGATAAAGTGTGTTACTGACTGCAATAAATAATAGAAATTACACACAAGCAGTAAAAACCATTAGGATTATATAAGTTTCAGAACAATGAATACACTAAACTAGCATAAATAAATGTGTTCTTTGCTTCTTGAGCCATATTTACTTCTGGTAGGTTCTGAGGCAAACAACATTTTTAACACTGTTAAACTGTAAAAAATGTGAAATCATGTTTCAAAAAGTATATTTCAAATATTAAAATAAAATGGCAATGATGATTCTAACATCCACTGCAAACAACTCCTTAAAGAAAGCATGCTCCTATTTTAACACAGTTAAACATGTGCTTTACTTAATTAATCAGTTTAAATATTTCACAAGATATCAGATGTTTTCTAAAAGGCCTGGAGAAGCCACATTACACTGGCCTAGACTACTATCATCTGGTTAGCTCTCAGTACAGTTTACTTCAGTAATTAAGACCTTAGAGAGTATTTCTATCTGAGAATAAGAAAATGTATATCTGATCAACTTACCCATGAGCAAACTGCAATGAAATATAAGCTTGTCTTTTTAACCCAGTTCATGAGGCCATTAGAATAATCTAGTAGCTAAAGTCTGCATACTGTGTACACTCCACTTGCTTAGCTACAAATGCCTTTAAAATCACAAATTCTTTGTATAAGATACTAGCAGAACTAAATAAAATAGGTCTACTGCTTAATGTTCCATTAAATTTTATATGTACCGTAAACCAGACCTATACTGGATAGTCTTAATTTAATTACGAGATCTTTATCTCTGGAAATAAATACCTACCAATTTTTATGAGCATGATTTTCATGTCTGCTAAGTATCTGCATCCCCTGATTCCATTAGAAGTTGTGGATGAACACCACACCTTTAGGTTCAAGTGATAAGAACCTGAGTGAATTAGAAGCACTTGCCTCACAGCTCAAAAATTGCCCTTTGTTATTATGCCACAACAGAGTGATGTCCAGACCCAGCAATTTGTGAAGGTAACACACCATTATGGTCATCACCTATCTGCATGCTTACACGTAGCCTGGCTTTGTACTACCTTATATACCTCAAGCAAGTCATTATGCTAATTACAGTGCATTTGTCAAGCTGTGGATTTTCAGGCCAGAAGGGACCACTAACTAAATAATATGACCACTTTTGTAATACAGATGATAAATTTGCCCAGAATTTCTGCATCAGACTCAAATTTTTGTTTAAGATCAAAAGTAGCTTTTGGAAAAAAAGTCTAATAAAGCTTGTAAATGACTGTTAATAACAGCATAAGGTGGCATGCCACCTCTAAATGCGTTCTGACTTACCTTCACGTCTACACCAGTGTTGTTAGGTCAGTCATTACAATGTCTCTGCTAACCTATTACATATTGCTTCATTTACTTACAGGCATCATTTAATCATCCCATTTAGGATGCACAACCCAATGCTGGTGGCATTTGAGGATACACCCATCTGATTACCTTCTCTATACATGCAAGTCAGTTTCTCTTTGTAATTCAGTGCTGCTGCACTCGCAAAAAAACAAACAAAAAAACCCCAAGTAGTCTTCACTTCCAGCTTTCCACAAATTTGCTTTGTATGTTTGAGGTAGATACCATGTATTAATAAACAACTTGACGTCTTTGTTTATTGTAAATATGTCCTTCCAATTCTGTGAGCTAAATGATTCCCTGTGTAGAGGTGACATATCCCCATGTAATCAAACCAATAAACACATTTACTTTAAGCTTGTGTGCCCACAGTGCACACAAATAGCCTAGTATAGGTTACTGGATTAGCTTTCCCTATTAAAAAATCTAAATAAAGTGTTATGGTAAGAAACTTTTTTATACTTTAATGGATTTTGTTGCCAAAAGCAGTCACTTGCCTGATTTATACCTGTTGCCACTCTGCCCCACAAGGAGAAAGATAGAGAGGGAAAAATTTTCTTCTTCAAAGTCAAAATCATATGACTGATAAGGAATTGTTCAAAATTCTGTGATATTACAACTAAGAATAAAGTAATATACATCCAGTGAATACACTAGAAGTTCAGAATGGCTCAGAATTTAAAAAAATGTTTATTTTGTGGATAGGTGTGCAATTTCATATAGCAACAGGACTCCCCAAATTGTGCAGCTTGCCTGTCTCTCTTCTAATCATGAAAGTCGTTCAAATTGCAGCTACTGTGCCACACTGCACCAAGATCATCAGCCAAGTTTACAAACATGTTTTCCATACCTTTCTATTTCCCATATCAGTGTGTGAACTTTTGGACTTGGGAGCACATTCCAGATGTTGGGACTTGCGTGAATACCTGTCATACCCATGCTAGGGCCAAAACTCTGGGACACAGTATTCTGCTCTATCTCACCAAACTTCTGTTTTCCCTAGAAAAGACATAAATGTTTGATTTGTGAAAATAAAAAACAAAAACCAAATCCACAAACAGCACTGTACACCCCAATTTCTCCCAAAAACCATGAAGTCTTTCCTTGATGGAAAATGTTCTCAGTCATGTAAGCCCTGTTGGATCAGGCTGTTCATAGGACAGGTCAAGTCAAAGGCACATCAGGAGATTGCTTGTTCAGCCTCCTGCTCAGAGCAGAATGACCTGCAAGGCCAGACAGATTACTCAGGGCTTACTCAATTTGAGTACTCAGATTACTCAATTTGGCCTTGGAAATCAGTAACCATGGACGTTGTATATCCTCCTTGCACGTCCTCATCATGATACAGTTTTTTCTCATATCTGGCCTCATGTTTGTTATTTCAGACAATGCCTGTTATCTCTTGTCCTGCCCTTTGTCCTCCACTTGCTTGATGCCCTCCCTGTAGGTGTTGAGGACTACTGCCTTCTCCTCCTGAAGTCATCCCTACTGCAGGAGGAAGAAGCTCAGCTTCCCTCAGCCTCTCTTGCCAAGGCAAACGTTGCCCTGCCAATACTATGTGTTGAACTCAGTCCAGTTTATTTGTGTTTTCCTTATTGAAAGGCCCAAACTAGGCAGGTACTCAGTACTTAAGACAGCCCAGCAAGTGCTGTGCACATGGGGAAAATCACTTCCCTAATAGGCAGGCTGTGTCACAAAAGTCTGGGATGCTGTTGGCTGCCTTTGTTGCCAGAGCATTCTCTTGTCTGCTGCTCAACTTGATGTCTGCCAGGATCTCCAGGGGCTCTTCTACAAAGCTGTCCCCCATCCTTGTCTGTAGCATTTCAAGGGTCTCTTCCTAGAAAAAAAAGTACAGGGATTTGTGTTTTTCCTTGAATTCATTAGGCTGCTCTGAGCCCATTCCTCAGGAAGGCCCCTCTGGGATGGCAGCAATGACCTCAGGCAGTTCCCCTGGGTTTGCTGCCATCTGCAATCCTGATAGGAGTGCATCCCTCCAATTCATTACTCTAGTCAGGTGATTTGGTGGGTGTTGTAGGAAGGAATGTGACAGAGGGAGAACACATCCAGCTTTCTATTCCTTCTGTTCAGTTACCACAAGCATCCATAAAGACTCATGACAGAAATAATAGTCTTTCAGTATCAAAAGAGGAATCAAGAAAGGACTTTTTACAAGGGCATGTAGTAACAGGGCAAGGAATAATGGCTTCAAGCTGAAAGAGGAAAGGTTTAGATTAGAGATCAGGACTAAATTCTTTGCTGTGAGGGTGGTGAGGCACTGGAACAGGTTGCCCAGAGAAGCTGTGTGCTCTGCATTTCTGCTAGTGTTCAAGGCCAGGCTGGATGGTGTTTGAGCAACCTGGTCTAGTGAAAGATGTCTCTGCCCATGATGGGAGGGTTGGAACAAGATGGTCTTTAAGTTCCTTTCCAACCAAATTCTGACTCAGTGATCCACAGCTCACAGTCCAATGCTGACATATGTGAATGGAGGCTTCCATCTCTCCTTTTTCTTTGCCTTTCAGAGACTTACCATGAACAGGAAGCAGTTTGACTTTACTTTGAAAAAAGAATGGTGTTCAATATAGAATCATAGACTATAGCTTCTTTGCATCTAGTAGACAAATGAATTGACAAGGATTGTGTGGCTTCTTGCATCATTACCTTTGAATGTATATTCAATAATAAATGTTTGAGCCATATGCTTTTGCTGTTTTCCCTAAGCCAAGTATTACATCTGTCCTAGACTTTTTTCTGAGCTGAGTGAGCAGTCCTGTGCTGACTTTCCAAAAATAAGACAACCAATGTCAAAGGTGGTACCAATTTTTTTCCTTGGTTAGGGTATTCTGCTAATGACTTTGAAGAATAATTGCTAGTTCTGTGGGTGTGAACAGACACAGAAATGCAAATCTTGTTGTCTCTTTTAATTCCGAAATAATTTCTGTATGCATTCAAGTTTCTTGAGGGCTTATGGTAATTTTTATAATTCCCATTAGGATGGGCTATGGCAAATTAATATTCTAGAGAAATCTGATCATAAACACGAGTTGATCAGTTAGTAGCATCACTCATGTACATAAAGTTAATTCTTGACTGAATCTGCAGGGTTGAAAATATTACTGCTCTATTTGAAAGGTCTCTATTTATGCACAGATAATGACACATCTTTTGCAAATTTATTGTAAATGTATGACACACACCAAAAGATTTAGTGTTTTCTGATCTAGTGATACTTCAGGTGAACCAAGTATGTGGAAATGGTTCATACAAGAAAACCTCTGGAGTTTTGATAGCTGAAAGAATTCACGTTCCATACTAGCTCAGTTTTTGTAGTCCGAGAAGTTGAAGGAAAAAAATATAATTTTATAATCTTCATTTTGCAAAACATTTCAGTACTTCAGGCATAGGAGTTGTCTCTACTGAAGCATAAAACATGTTTCATGGATAAAGGTTTCCCACATGGTTGGGAACTGAGTTAAAAAGACCATTTCAAAACACCATAATGTAAGAAGATACATTCTCTTGTTAGTATACAAGTCTATAAGGAAGGGGAAAATCTAAATCATTTTCCTTTATCAGGAAAGGAGAAGACTTTTAGAAGGTAAGAATTGTGTAGTGTAAGAAAGCCCAAGCCCAGATCACTTTATAGATCTAGCACTCAGCTGGTGCTTACAACAGCAAATACTGGAGCTGGGGCTGCTGGGGTGCTGCCAGCTTTATAACCTTCACTTGATCAGTAGTCAGACTGTCTGGCACACATATTTTTCTTCATACTTTCAAAATTCCTTAACAATTTATGTATCAACGCCTTTCTTAAAATGAGAAATAAATGCCACCTGAATACTCTGCTGAGTTGTCACAAATTGTATAATTTCATGCCTTTCCCAAAGCCATGTGTAAAATAAAAATTATGTTAGTCATCTCTTTCTTACGTATGAACACTTCTATAAACAATATATACTGCAAGAGCAAGTGGGGGCTAAATCAAGTAAGTTTTTCTTTTTGTTAGGCCCCTTAAAGGACAGGACAACAGAATTCCTGCTCCAAGGAGTTTACTGCCTGAAAGACAAGACATAACTGACATATGCAACCAGCAGGCAGGACAAAGCAAACCTGGGTTTCCAGTATAGAGGAGTCATTAGAATAGTCATGAATATTTTTTTCTCATATTTAGTATATTTAGGATAATCATAATATGATTTATATGTGGCTTAAACTGAAAAATGACCCCAAAGACATCTCAAACACCCAAACCCAGCAACAATAGGTAACATTTTTGTTTGTTTGTTTTTCATAATTTATCCTTAGTAATAAAAGTATATTTAGACAACTAAAATTTCTCTTCATATCAAGTACAAATCAAAAGGGAAATGTATTTTCAGTATTTTAACACACAAGTCTTCATATCTAAAAGCATAAGTACTGTCACTTTTAGCAGTAACATTGCTATATTTACATGCTGGCATGGCTCACACTGCACTTAGGAAAGTGCAGTCAGAATTTGTTTGCAGGATTTTTCAAAACCTGCGAGTCAATTAAGCAATGAAGAATGGATTAATCAAAATGATAATACTGATAGAATGTCCATTGATAACAGTGCTTCAGTAACAGCTGAACTACAATTTAAGATCCATATAAATCAAATATAATGACAGATATTCTGTAGGTTGGAATACATACACTTCATATTCTAGAGGTGGAGGTGGAGGTTATTTCTCTTCTTCCACTACACCCCCTCACATCTTCCCAACAGAGTGAATAATCTGAATGATGACTTGGACATTCCTGAATTCTCAGTATTGATTTAAATGAAATCTTGTTAGAAAACTTTTTGATTTCTTTTAAATCAAGGACTGGTAATCCTTTTAAGAATGTATCACAGACAGAAATCAGTCTTACCAGTTCTGTAATTCCAGTGATGTCCTGGCTTGACAAGAATGCAGAGAGATAGAATGATGGAAAGTAGAAGTAACTATACATGCAATGATATACATTTTTTTGTATTATCAAACTTTAATAAAGTTCTTGGATAGAACATGAATTGGATCACTTT
This sequence comes from Rhipidura dahli, assembly GCA_013399225.1. NCBI lineage: Eukaryota > Metazoa > Chordata > Aves > Passeriformes > Rhipiduridae > Rhipidura > Rhipidura dahli. The sequence goes on along the minus strand of VXAC01006191.1, from coordinate 447,851 downwards.
AAGTCAATTCCTCCATTCTTATACTAAATAAAATATAAGGGGTTTATGGCAATGTACACTGATATTAATATAAAAGGCTTGGATTTTAGGAGGTTCCCAAGCTCACTTTTTAAGAGGAGGGATTAAATTGAAACCTGCCCATCTAAGCCACTGCTTTGTGTGCTGTAGATATTATTTCTGTAGTGTAAAAGGCCATTACTAAAAAGGGAAACCCACTACCCTACTGTTTTATCTTTACTCAGTGACACAAGTTTTACTGGCTAGGAATTTCAGAGAGATAGAGGAAGGACCTAAATAGGTTCAGCTGAATGTATGCCTATGTAAAACAAGATTACTGTACACCAACACTAAGAATATTAGCTTAGAAAGTGTTTTGAATACATTGATGATAAAAAGGAGTGGAAAAACAAATCTTATTTAACTAGATTGTCATTTCTCAATTTTCCCTGAACAAGATTAGCATGTTAGCAACTCTACTCTCAGGGAAAAACATGTCATACATTAAATCTTAGTATGTTCTAGGTCTCTTCTTCAGCAGTGGATTGACCCAGTTGTTATTTGAGCTAGTATAAGAAATGAATTATATTGGCTCAAATATGCCAGCAAGAAGGTAGAGTCTTCTACAGTCAGGAATATTGAGGACTGCTTTATCCCTTTCACTGTTACCTGTAATTAAAAAAATGATTACTGTAGAAAGATGGTGGAATGTTCTGAATTGAACTAATCCTGTTTAGCTTTACATGTCTGTTATAAATGTGATTAAACATGAACAAGTAATTCCGTCTTGATTTCTAGCAAGTGAACAGAAAATAATATTTTCCAGATATTCTTAGATGCCTGCTTATAAAACTTGGTCTTATTCATTAACATAAAGGGAACTAGCAGTTCCCGGTAGCATACTTAGGAATAATAAATACTATTACAGCAATTGGAATAGTCTCACACTACGTCTGTGAACACTCACATCTTAAATGTGAACCTCACAGTTTCAGGACGAAGAGAAACCTTTAAGTATTTCTAACATAATTTTTTGGCTTATGTTTCCTGTACACTTTTTGCTCTTCAAACATCATCTTCCTCACTACAACACATATATGATCAACACAAACTTAAAAGGAGACTATCTAACAAGAAATATTAAAAAAAAAAATCTGTATTGTCACGGGAAATTTAAATTCCTCTGTGGGAATTATAAATGAATATAGAGTATAATATTAACTTCATTAAAGCTTGATTGTGCTATATTAGGTATGACCTTCATCTATCACAACTCTTAAATATATATTTGATGTTAAGTAAGCAAATCATATCCTTGACTTCAGGGACACAATTTACACTGAAGTTCATACACGTTTTGTAGATCTGAGACGAAGTATTCGGAGAACAGAATCTAGAGGATAAAACCAGGCAAAACTTCATTACTTTTCCATAAACTTAACCTCTGCTCTATTGGGTGGTTAGGTAATGGAATGATCAATAACTATTTAAAGTTTTACCCAGGTTAATCATTGCACAGAAACAAGCTGAAGATTAATTGAAATGCCTGCCTGCACTTTTCACACAGGTAGAGATAAAAACCTTCAACTGTGACATTTAAATTAGTGAACCAAAGTTGAGAATAAACAGTCCTGCAAGTGGAAAGCTTTTCCTAACACTTTCCACCCCTCCTCAAACACCACAACAGTAAAGCTTATCTTACAGGCTTATCATACAGGCACTTAATTTTTTTCCAGTTAGTAGATTTTTACACCACTAGTTACAGCTCCTCCTCATGTAAATGGTCACATTAAAATTTCTCCTAGAACAATGTTAAAATAATAGCTTTCTATTTTCTGTCCTTCTCATGTTCATCCTGACTACTTACATCTCAGATATTCTGAATTTCTGAGTTCTGTCCCACTTAAACCTTTTTATTATTCAGTAAAGTGATTTCCTAGCTACTGCTGTCTTACCTTGTTTTGATTATTTTAAATTCTTTGGAAAGAGAAAATAACATGCCAAATAAAATCTATGGCATCTTATTGGGAATGTCTAAACAATATGATATTATAGTTCTCTGTAGAATTCACATCAAGTCAGACATAGAAATCTGACAAAATTTTTTTCCATAAATGTAAAAGTAATTATATTAATTAATGGCAGGACACAAGTCTGTTCTGATGGGTATGTTTTATTTGGAAAAACACAGTTTAGAACTCAGTACCAGTCTTCAGGCTATTGTAGCTGGGATTGCACTGAACTGATTTCCAGTTTGTCTGTTACAAATGGGAGAGTATTGAGTAAAACAGAGAAGAACAGAAACAAAATCTACAGCTCAGACTCAGGACTCTTGAGGATATTTTGTGCATTTATTTGGGCTACCCTGGATTCTTCAGGCACAGGGGTCTAAATCCTGAAAAGGATGAGGGAGTAACTAATGGAATCAAATACTTAACAATTTTTAGGGTTTGACCACTATTAAAAGGTAAATTGCAAATAGTCTCTTGACTGCAAGTCTGTTCAAGGATATATCTCCTTTCATTGGCATGGCCCTGAAATGAACAAATCTCTGAATGGCTATATTCTCTGTTTTTGGGTATCCTACAGAACAGAAACCACAGGCAAAAAGTGGACAGACTAGCTTTGAAAGAGTTGGGATGAGCTCTAGCAGGAAGAGAAGTCACAAATAAAAATTGACACTCTCAGGGACACTACAATTATTTTATTCATGGAACATCTGGGACTGTCTAGTGCAGCTGCAAGAACAAGAAATGTTAATTGAGTGATCAGTCATGGCTCCCAGTGAGTCACGCTAACAAAGACATTGTGGAACAGCAGCAAAGGCTTCTGCAGGTCAGTTGAGAAGTTCGAGATAGACTTGTTCTCTTCTTTCTCAAATATTATCTAAGTTTGGTGGTGATTTTAATATCTTTATCTTAATAGAGGAAAATAAAATAAATAATTTATAAAAAATGAAGCAGTGAATCTTTGTGAAGAATAATCACAGAATTTGTTTTCTTCTGTCGCTTTTACCACTGTTCAGGATAACAGGTGTCCCTATTTTTAATTTCAAATGTAGATAAATCTAGAAAGTCTATAGGCATTGGGTAGGCAGTCAGTATTGTCAAAAAATCCTCCTTTATCACAGTAGAGGTTTGCATGGTATTTTCAATAAGAACAAACCTCTAGTGAATTTTGATATTTTTCCTATATGGTTTATGGAATGCAGACACTTTTCCTTTATTCTGAAATAATTTTTTAACTCAGTGGAATTTGACATTTTCTGATTTTAGAAGGAAAACTCAACTACCTTTCCTGTTTAAAACAAGCATGTTGAAGTCACTCTTCCCTGATCTTTTTAATAGTTTATATACCATGCAAGAACACTACCATTTCTAAAAAGCAGAGCTCTTAAAGTTTGTATGCACCCCTCAGATGAGAGATTCAAATTAAAATATAAAGTCTGCTTGATCTGGACTGAATCAGAGGTTCCTACCTGAAATGTATCATGTCAAAAACCTTTTGACATGAACTTTCTGTAAACTCTTCACATGGACAGAGAAATTTCAGTGAGTAGATTTTCCTGAAGACATCAAGTATCTATGGAGAATGGAGAAACTTGAATAGGAGAAATTTGGGAAATCAGAATATCCTGTAATTTTTTCAAGTGGACACTTACTTTGCAAAGTGAAATTTTCATTTCTCTCAAGCAAAGGGTCAAGCAAAGATGGGATTTGAGTTTTGCTCTCCAGACCATGATTTACACAATATTTTGTATTCCAGTATTTTATTTTGAAAAATATTGATAAAATCATGGGTTAGGGATCTTGAATTTTAATCTTTATTTGATGTTACAATGTCAGATAAGACATAAGACAAAAGCATAAGATGGTCAAACTAACTCATATTTTCATTTCATTTTTCAGTTTGTAAAATTGAAATTTTAATATCAGCCTCCTTTGTAGAATGTGTTGAAGTCACTGGATTAGTACTCCATCTTTTTGTTTTTTCTGTTAACACACTGGATCTCTACCAAGTTAATCAACCCCAATATATTATTTTTGGTGTCTTGCACTCAGATAGCTGTCATATTAACTGTATTCCACTCCTCTGTCCAATGGTCAAATATATCCCCCACAAAACATCAAGTCTTTGAAAATGAGGACTGTGTAAGAATAAACACTTCCTTCTGCCCAGCCTTACAGTTTAAGCTTTTGCTTGACTTTGCATTTGATTTATTTATTTAGTGTTGTCCAGGAGGGACCCCCAGGCACAAAAGCAAGAGGAAAACCCATTCAAGTAGCACTGATTACTCATGTTTTGTTCCACTGCTTCATTTGCCCTTGTGTCACATACTCATCCACATGGTTATAAGCATTCTTCCACGGTTTCCTTCTCCTTGGAGGCTTTGATAACTGACACAGTAAGGAATGCTCTAAACCCCACAAGATTATGATGCCTGCATCACACTCAAAGGCCTAAAGATACTGCTTTGATATCACTGCTTGTCTCCAGCAGCATGTATTTCTACCGACAACTTAAAGCCCTATGTCCTAACAGTGACTCAAAAACATAATAAATTGCATCCTGAAGCAAATTCTGCTTTCAGTAGACCCACACACGGTGTTCACTGTCATTAATATATACATGGTGTAGACCATGTATACAATATTGTGATTCTTCCTTGTCTAAACCCTTCTTGGCCATGGTGAATGGAGTAGCACAGTTCAGAACTACAGTATTTTGCATGTGATTTTCTTGTCATGGAGCTAAGTGTGTTTGGTAGTACTAAAACTGTCCATCTCATATGTAATTACATTGGTGCAAGAGAGGAGATGCAATCTTATTTTACTACAGTACTATAGATACAATCTCAGCCTTATTTATTTCAGTTGGAATCCACATAAATATAGGTATTATCATTAGAGGTATTATCATCAATTTTTGCTTGAGCAGAGCCGAAACTGCTTAAATATCTGCAAAAATAATCCTTAGCAAATTGTTCAATTAATGTTTACTGCTTTTCAAATACATTACTTAATGAACAGTATTTGATTAGGTACATTTGTATATAAAGCAAGTTATTTTAAATTACTCAATGCAGAATACATGAATTTCACTAAATAATGTATCTAGTGAAAAAATATCCACACAGCTTGTAGAATAACCATTTCTCATGCTTCAGTATTTCATCCACATGCCAAAACTGCTATGAACTGGAAGAGGTCCCAACACAGGTAATCAGCTGGCCATAGGTTCACCTGAGTTCTCTTATCAGAATTGGTTTGCTTTCTGCAGCAATTTGTCTATCTCACAGCTGTAATAAGGTTTATATTCAGCAGGTACAGAGTTTAAGAACAAGTTATCAGCAATTTAGCTGAACTTAGCGAAGGGTCAACAGCTAACTCTTACTTTTCCAAGAGTTTATATTTGCTCTTTTCCTGGCATTGTTCTACCAAGTGTGCTACAGCCTTGTGCTGGTTTTGAGTGGAGCAGAGTAAACTTTCTTCACAGAGCTAGTATGGGACTGTGCTTTGGATTTGTGCTGGAAGCAGTGTTGGTAACACAGAGATGTTTTCACTGTTGCTGAGCAGCACTCGCACAGAGTCAAGGCCTTTTCTGTTTCTCACACCACCCCACCATCAAGTGGACTGGGGGTGCACAAGGAGTTGGGAGGGAACACAGCAAGGACAGTTGACCCCAACTGACCCAAGGGATATTCCAGACCATACGGAAACATGCTCAGCATATAGAGCTGGGGCAAGAAGAAGAAGGAGGGGGAATATTCAGAGTGATGGCATTTTTCTTCCCAAGTAACCATTATGTGTGATGGGGCCCTGCTGAAAACCTGCCTGCCCACGGCAAATTAATTAATGCCTCATTTTGCTTTTCTTGCACACATGGCTTTTGCTTTACCTATCCAAATATCTCTATCTCAAGTTCTCTTACTTTCATCCCTCCAACTCTGTCTCCCATCCCACCAGGAAGAAGTGAGTGAATGGCTGTGTGCTGCTGAGTTGATGGCCAGGATCAAACCACTACAAGTTTTGATGGCCACAACTGTGCAATGTAATGCCAAAGGGATATTTGTCATAAAGGTTTTATAAAGGTTTGTGTTTCTGGCCTAACATGCCCAGGAAAAAAAAATAATAAAACTGATTAAAAAAATTTATTAAGTAAACACCAGCTCTGTATTAGTGAAAATTAAAACATAGGATCAGTTATAATCCTGTTAGTAAACCCAATTGGCTTTTTATTGTTATATAAGGTAATATCTCATTTTCATTACTGTTATTGATCACATTTTACAGTACGGTAAAGATGCTTATCAGAATCAGGAACATACTTTATGAAGTAAAACAGAGATACTTATTCAAGAGCACTGTGTTTCATTTAGCCTCAGATTGCTTCTGCTTTTCATAGAAATTGGTGTTCTGCGTGGTATTATAAAATTCCTTCAGTGGCTGGGTATAAATATTTGCCTGAAATCTGGATATTGTTGGAAAGAAGAGCAAAAGGTCTGCCATGGGACTTCTCAGTGAATTGGAATCTCAGGTTATTTCTATGGTATTTACTCTTCATGTGAACACATCAAAAATTCTTTATAGTACGTTTTGTCTTCGTCTACTATAAATCAATGTATTTTTATCAGTCTGTCAAATATGGACATACATTGTTCTCTTTCTAGGGATGAAGCAGCCCATTAATGTCTGGATTCAGCTTCAAGTTTTCTGGACAACAAATCAAAACCGAGGTTTCTAGCACAGTGTTTGGAATATCCCTGACCAATTTATACTACGGGCATAGTAGAAATTCCATGCATTTCCAAAAGAAGTCTGTACTTTTTGTATGTGTCCCCACCATCCTGTTCTTAGCTTTACATGTTCAAGTTATCTTGTAGGTTTTGTGTTACCAAAATTCTCTTTATTTCTTATCTATATCTATTTATAGGCCATTTACAGTGTTTCTCTTCATGCAGCAACATGAATTCTGTGTCCCAGTGTCACAAGGGCAAAGAGATTGTTCTCAGGATGATAGCTGCAGTTTCCTTCATGGCAAGTCACTGCTCTTGTGCTGCTGAGACCTTCTAAAGCAGATGCCCTTCCTCACCCTTTTAGCTCTGGAAGAACATATTCACAGGGGTTTTTGTATTAAAATAAGGCTTCATAAAACTGCTGAAGTATCTGTGGCCAAGCTAGGAAATGCTTGCTTCAGAGAACTGTTATTTTAGCCTACACTGATCAACAGATTTGAAAGATTGATGTGCTGATGGGACTTTTGCTGTCTCCTACCAACACGAGTGAAGCTTTGACCACTCCTAAGTTCCTGTTTCCATAGCAGAATCAATAAAACATGTCCACACCCCAGCAGGGCCAGGGTGCAGCCTAAAGCTCTAGCTGAAGCTGTTAGTGAAGGTAAGTTTGAGTTTACATGCTGGGTTATAAACGCTGGTGGCTGAGGTGCTGACTTTAATTTCTATCTTCTGAGGATGTTACTGATGCAGAAGCCTCTGAGAGACCACTAGAAAAGGCTTAGGGTAGAAACACCACACGTCTGTTCTTAAAGATAACATTACATTTGTATGTAAGGGTCTTTAGATGTGCAGCTGAGCCTTTAGAGATAAAGCAGAATATTTTTGCCTACAACTCATCTTTTATCAGATTGAATGCATACAATCTAAGAAATTATACGATGTAGTATTTATTTACACCACTCCAAAAAACTGTTATTCCTTTATGATTAAAATAGGAAACTAATTTAAGTATTTATTATGTTCTACCAATAACAGGATAATTTCAGAAGCAAATTCTTTCCTTTACTGTATAGTTTTGTGGACACAATTACTGTTTTTTGATGTAGCTCAAAATGATTACCTTGGCTAAGCATTTAGTGTTTTATTAGCATTTATCTTTCACTTGTTATGCTAAAACTAATGTTTCTTCTGCAATGTATGAATTTACTCTACTGTGTGTGATGCTTTACCGTTAAGATTATTAGAAAAATCCCAAACAAACAAGCAAAAACCCCCCAAAAAACCAAAAAAAACAACAAAAACCCACTTCCTGGACTTGTATGTAAGCAAGATGAACACTTTCATAACACATTCACTGTCTTGAAAATCATGCAATGATCTCTACCTATCATAAAGCTATTTTTACTAAGTTGTTATACCTTGTTCATAACAACAGGCTTAGAAAAGACAATATTGCAGATTTTAGGATTTAAATTTTCTGCAGTGTTCCCCTTCTCACTAGAATTGATGTCACAACAAGCAATACCCCATCAAATTTTTGGCCATGTTGCAAAATCAGTATGTATTGCAGATCCTCTGCAAAACAATGTAAAGCATAATGTTCTGATCATTTTACAGTGTTCATTGCCCCTTCCTTCCTTCCTTCCTTCCTTCCTTCCTTCCTTCCTTCCCTCCTTCATTCCTTCCTTTCCATCTCCACTTTGCTTCATTTTGCTTCATTTTCTTCATTTATTTAACTTCAGTCAGATTAGAGTGTGTAGAGAAGAAAGGTCCAGCTGTAACCTTTTTTTGCATATGTCTGTAGATAATTTTGTTCAAGGAATAGTATATCATGTCTCTAATACTGAATCTACATCTTGGAAGGTATGTTTGTTCATGAGTGTGTGTCTCATTATACTCAGCTGAGGATATTGGTGTCTCAGTTATGATAAGGCTTGCAATAAGAGCAGATTACCTCTGAAATGGAAGATTTTCTGTTAAGAATGTGTTTAAAAGAAAATAGGGAGAAGAATTAATTTAAAACAATTTCATCACAGCGTAATAAGAAAGCAAAGTATTTCCACACTCCAGTTGGTTTAGAGTTTTATTTCTGTAATCCAATCACAGTTTCATCTTCTGGCTCAAAATGCAATGGGCCAGACTTCTTTGTGATGCAAGCTGATGTAGCAACTGTAAAGACATTATATTTTGTTCAATTACAGTGTAAGATATAACTGAAGAAAAATAAGCAATTAAGCAAAAGAATAAACCAATATTTTAGGGGTGTTTGTTCATCCAGTCATATTCAATCTCTGCCGGTGTAGATTACAAGGCATACAACAACAAAAGAAGTTAACATATTGCATTTATAACCATATATTGAATGTATTTCACAATCTGTTGAGTACATTTAAAAATACTTGGAAGCCATCCAAGCTCTTATAAAAATTGATATATCTCTCATTAGCATTTTGAAGATGTCAGCCGTTTTTATGTTGGGTAATAGAAAGTAATCTGCCAGGGGAAATAGTTAGTGTACTGCTGTGTGTCAGAACAAATATGATTAACATTGTGCCAGATGCATGTCCTCATGAACTCCCAGGAGGGACTGCAGAAGTAGACCTTGTAGTCAATTATTGAAATTGGAAGTGCTCTGTGCCTCTGATTTGTGAGCACCAACAGTAACTTTCACACAGGGCTACCAGAAATGCTGCTTGTGCAGACTTCCATGCAGGGCATTAATAAGCTCATCATTATCCATGTCTTCTTCTTCTTTGCTGATTGTCACTTTTTTCCAAGAGAAATTAACATGCTCTACTGCTTCCACATAATAAACATACATTTAGCTAAAAGTCATAGAAAGCAGAAAAAATATTGCTGATGTAGGTGTTTATTCCTTTTTGTTTATTAATGGTCTAGAAGAAAGATAATTAACTTGAAAAGTGGTGTAGAAAAAAAGTGTAGTAGTATGCAGGTATAAAAGAATGTATTTTTCAGTAGTATGTTTTAATTTTGCCTCTCCATCCTAGGTTAGTCCACACAGATATTTTTTTTAACTATTTCAAGTGCAGAATGATAGAGGATCAACACATTTCTTATATTTTTACACTTATCCTTCTTTATAAATATCAAATGCATAGATTCTGTCTGATGAGTGATGACACTGAATATGAATTGGTGAAATTTGAAGTTGGTTCATAATTTGTGCAGGAGAAAGTGTTTTTGTAAAGTCAACTGAATTTTTCAGGAAGTCCTTGCTTCAGACTCCTTTTCCTGAGGACCTTTTACTATGAGATACATATAAAAACTGTTCACTGAATCATAGGCATGAGGACAATATGGGCTGCAGCACAGGCTAATGGTTCACTCAGGGTGCCTATAAACATTGCATTTTGAGCAGATAGGAGTCTGTCTGCTCATGACAGTTCCAAGATAGCAGGATGCAAGCTGTGTGATGGCATTACAACAGTGTTGAGTCTGAATGAGTAAGTGCTGCTGGAAAGAAAGTGGCTCAAAAGCCTTGACTTGATAACTAAAATTCTCTGGGTTCAGCCACTTCAGAATAGCCAGAGGAATGAGGTCATGTTTTTTATATACCGTGCTTCTCTAAAATCATATGAGATAAGGATATTGATTATGTCTCTATTGCTTACATTGTATACAGTCTTCCACCAGAAAATTCATACCGAACAATGTTCAAGGAGCAGCACACATTTTCTGGTAGCTGGCATGCTGTCCATCTATCACCTCAACCCTCAAGATGTAATGGGACATGAGGGCAGCACCTCTCATGGTTTCCAAGCCGAGCATTTGCTTGCTGCTGTCTGGGCATTGCTCTTGGGATAAATTTAAAATGAACTGCTGTCCCAACACCTGCACAAAATGGTTGTCTCTCCAGTAGATACATCCCAAGTATGTACAGATTTGAATCAGCATGCTGCATGCTGAAGCACTTTTGCAAATAACCTGGGTTTGTTTGCTGCTTGGTTGGGGTTTTTTCTGTCTTGCAAAAACTCTGCTTCATAAAGAGTGATTTTGACCACAGATGGAAGAAGTACTCAAGACCCAAGTAACTAAGTACAATTAGTTACATGGCAGAGTTCTATACTATGAACTTATTTGATAAAGATGAACTATAGTTATGATTATAGGAGAAAACCCCATTCCTTTCTGCTGCCCACCTCCTTCCACTCCAGTCCCCACAATTCTCTCTCTTTTATCTGAACTGAGTGCCAAGTTCCAATCGCACCCAGACACTTTGAAGGCAAAGACATTGTGCCATCTGGGTTTGCTGTTTTGCTGAGAAAGAAACATTGATCTGTGTCAGTGCTATACAGATTTTTATTCTAATTACCCAGCCAACCTCATGTACACACTGAGCAGCACGGGTGACAGCAGAGATATCTTCATAACTTCACATGGGATGGATAATCTCACCTTGGGCTTTGGGTTATTGAGAAGCTGGCTGAGACTAACCAGTCTGATCAGGTAGGGTGAAAGAATAGGATTTGTGAGATATCTCATTCAGAATACAATAAATAGAAAGCATTCAATAAACATTGTGTAGAGGTGTCGTGTTAGGAAAAGAGTGCTAAAAATATGCATAGAAAATAATGTAGTTTTAATCTGTAGCAGATTAAAAGTGCAGGTAAATTGGATTGTGACATAAAAATAGTCAAAGAAAAGCAAAACAAATGTGCAGTGGCATTTTTTTCCTATTTTTAAAAATTAATTTCCATAAGTGTTTTAATATTTTTGAGAGCAATGTAAAGAGAAATATTCTACATGCCTTAGAAATAATTTAACAGAGGGAGTGTCTTTTTTAACATTTCCATCTTCCTTTATCCATTCGTTTCATCTATCACATGAAAGACCATGTGTTAGTAAAAGACTATTTAATTTTCAGGCTGGTCTCTGTCTGGGGGCATTTAGGTCCCAGTCTAAGATACTGTGGTTCTCTCTGACTCTCTGTACTTCACTTGCCCTCTGGTGAAAAAGCAAAGCAAAAAGCCTGAAGTCTGGGTAAAGAGCTTTCAGGCATCCACAGACAGTGCTTTGAAAATTTTCTCAGATGTGGCAGATTTGACCAGAGTCCCTTATGACAGCACAGAAGGATGCCCATAGGTACCTGCTAATAGTACAAAGCACTCACAGCTCTCAAGAACTTAGCTGAGCTGTAAGCTTCTGGAGTTTTTAAAAGGTAACATGGGCAACATCTATAACCTGTTATGTAAGGTGATTTAAACCTTTGGTCATTACAGGAAAGGATATATTGTTCAGGCATACAGGTGGGAAGCTATTTTCAAATTCCCTATCATCCTCATTTCCTTTTTGTCCCTGCTTTTGCTAGGGCTGTTTGCCCTTTTCAGCAATAAAAAGGTTTAATTTTTTTATCTGATGTTCTCAGCATCAAAAAAATACAGTGTGAACAGTTGCATTGGTATGGACTTGCATAGTGACAATTAGATCCAGTCTCAAAATAATGAACCTTCACTTAAAGAGAAGAGGAGCAGAATTTGGAAGCAGCTTGAGAATCTGGAGTTATGACTGGAAAAAAGCCTGTCCAAATTCTGTCTTCAAAAGAACAAAAGGATTCTTCAGAAGACTCATGTACTTTTCAGAGAGTTTTACAAGCATGTCTACTTATTTACCATGATTTAAATTTTTCAAAAATGAAACCTTAAGAATGACTTTGAATCATAGGATTTTTAACTTTAATTCATTTTTAAATTACATCTACTTCTATTTAAGTTAAAAGATACATTTCATTGCACCTTTATTTTAATATCAAAACCCAGGAACTGTTTGAAGCACTTGTTCATCCTATTTCAGTTCCTATTGCATCAGAGACATTTTTCTCATAATCACTTTGACTGTGGCTCTCTGCTCTTTAGTTCTCCAGCCACAGGAGCATTCCCACCCTTTAAGGAGTATTTTGAGGTGTACTAGATTAAATATGGTGAGGTTTGATATCACATGCAAATAGGTATCATTGAGAGAAAAGAAAAATTCAAACAATTTTCGCTGGAAATAGTTGACTATTCTATCAGTATGCAAGTGAGGGTTTACATAAACAAAATAGTACATGCATACACATATATGGATATATGTTTACGTGTATACACACACAGATTTTTTGAGAGGGAAAGCAGGTATTTAAATTAGGCAGACAACAAGTCTAGCATTTAAATGTGTCCTAATCTTCCAAATGTCATTGGTTTATTTTCCATCTCATTTTGATTTAATTTTTCCAAAACAACATATTTAATCCCTGAGGAAAACTGATAAAAGAGGTTTTAGACAGACAGAGAGTAAGGAACCTTCCAAGGTTATCAGCTTGTGAGAGCTCTGCCACCTGTATCTTCCCAGTGTTCTTCAGATCTTTCCTACTGTTTGATTTTCCACTCTCAGCTGGGCTGGTTTACATCCAGCTGTTTGACCAGGTCCCATAACCCAGGCCATGTCAAGGTTGGAACAGGAGCATGATAATGAAAACAGCATGCTGGCAAGACAGTCTTTTGAAAAGCTTTACAGATTTACAGCCGTGGTTTTGCTGAAACACAAGCTGTGCTGGGGTGAGGCACTATGGGGGAAATTTTTGGTGAGTTATGAAAAAGGCAGGAGCTGTGCCAGCCCTTTGTAGACAAGACCTTAGAAAGCAGATTATTAAGAGAGATTTCAGAAGCATTTATAATTATTTTAAAATATTTTAGAAAAAAAAAAAAAAAGAAATTGAAATATTTTCTACCCCTCTGTCCCCCAGAATTTCCTATATGAAAAAAAAGTGTGAATTTGATGATGTTGCAGATTCTTGCTACTATTGAATTTTGGGGTGGTTTGACAGACCAATCTGTTCTGTCAAGGGTAATCCCTTCTATGACCATGCAGATGGGCAACTGTTTCTTTTTAATATTTTTACATCCCAAATTTCAGTAATTATGGTCCTGTTTGCAATTGTAATCTGAATGTAAACAGTGAGTTGCTTCTGTTTGTTGTTTATTGGGTTTTTTTCTTCAGTGGTGATAAAAGCTAGAAAACCAAACGAAGGTAGAAACAATTGCAAAATAGGTAAAACACCCTCTAGGAAAAGAACACACTAAATTAGTTTCAGTGTTAGAGGTGGAAGTGGTAACACTGTCTTTTATTAAGATTCCCATTATGAGACATTACACTCTGCAACCTATAATTTTGTTGTGTTTTAAATAATTGAGCTGACATTTCAAAAGGTGATTGCCTTTCTTATGCCAAATTACATTATTTTTATATATATTTTTAATTTAAGTCAGAATGATTTGGATATTTCTGGAAATGAAGCTTGAGAAAATATATTTCTTTGTTCATATTAAGTAAGAGAAATGTTTCCTTTGAAAGAAAGGAAAAGTTATCTGAAGGAAAAGGAAAATGTTTTTCTATCAGGGATGTCCTTTTTGCCACCCTCAGGGAAGGCTGCACTGATTTGTCTAGGTTTTAAATCTGTCTGGACTTAACAGGTCAAATGGGAAAAGTCAGAAAAGTCATAAATAGTTGCTTTTATCTGAGCTTGGACCTGTTTGTTTAGCACTTTCTAGTTTGGTCTTCTTGTCACTGTTGTAATCACAGGAACCTTGGTGCTGGCAGATCTGCTGTTCAGGAACTCCAGCAGAGTTTCTTTTCAGAGAATGACCATGGACTAAGCCCAGGGTACAGGGAAGAGCTCTAACACACTTTCACTCTGAGAGACAGGTGCTAACTCTTGTAGGCTTTGGCATAGGCTTAGGTATCGCACTTAGGTAGGCTTAGGTATTGGCACAACACCACGAAGCGTTTCTGAGACCTGCAAGCTTTTTTACTCCCATTTTTTAAATGAGAGGTCAAGATGCTCACGTTACATTGTACTTGCATCCTGATCTGGATTTCCACATACCTAATGTGTCATACAACACAGGAAGAGCCAATGATTCATAAATTCATTGTCTTTTGCTCCCTTTTTAAAACTCTTTATTTTACCCTATTTTTTTTAACATGACTGTTTGTTTTGCACCATGTCAGCACAGTTATATGTGAGCAGTGCTCCTGTCTGCTGCATGTCTCCTGTAGGGCCTGCTCTGACTTACTCTCCAGAATACCTGTGGAGGATGGTACACCTGTGTGAATGTCTTAGCAGGAACTCTCAGCCTATCACCACAACCATAGACAGAGAACCTGCCCATCCTGTGCAGTCTGAATAATCTGCCCCTGGCCCTCTCTCAGGCTCTTCTCCAAGGACTATAAAGGAAAATGCAAGGCAGAAGAGTGAGGGAGGAATACGATTGCATTAATCAATAAATACAAGCAACAATAGGATTCGGGTGGAGGAGAATTGGGATTGACAGTCAGAAAACAAAAAAAAATTTGGACTAATCAAGCATGAGACTGGATGCCTGAGGGAAACAAAACTACATGAGGTTTGCAGTGAAGGATGAGACTGGAGTCTGGTGAGTGGGCGATTGCATCCAAAAGCTGGTGAACAAGGTATAGGTTGGTCTGACAAGAAAAATAGCATGAATCAAGGAAGCAGTGGAGAAAATGGTATCTGGTTTGTTGCAAAAGAATGACCAGAAAAGAATGATTAGACAGCTTTCTGAGGCAGAGTAAAGCTGCAACATGCAGGCTAGAAGTAGGATGGCTTAGAAAACTTAGGTGGAATGTAAGAGATCAAGTACTGTGGGAACTAACTGTAAAACCAGTCTGTGAAAAGGAGGTTGTAGGAACAGTCAAACAGAAGAGATTTCATTGCTGTTTTTGTTTTAGTGGTTTCACAAGACTCAAGGAAATAGCAAATCAGCCATGTTGGGTCTAAGGGAAAGAGGGAAATAGGAGGAAAAAAGTGACCAGGATGGTGAAATGGCAATAGGATGCTTGGAGGGGACAAAAAGATGACTCATAGCTGAAGTGAACAGAAGCTCCTGCTGGAGGCCAGGAGGGACCCTTGATTTTAATTCTGAATTTATTCTACCAGCAAATTTCTTCTATCTGCTAGTAGAAGCACTTATGTAGGTGAGATTTACACTTATTTATTGTGCACAGGGCCTAAAAACCTGCAAGTGCTATGTGTTATTTCCTCCTTTAGCTCAAGACCACGATCTGTGCTCAGAACACGTGGGAAGGCATTGTGATGCCCAGAGAGGGAGTGTCTGTGTTTTCAGATTGCAGCTGAAAGGAAGTCACAAAGTCACACATGCACACACAAAACATGTGCATGGATACATATCTACATAAAAGAAAGAAAACAAACCCAAAACTTCAGGTATTCAAAAGTTACAAAATTCCACAATAAAATTGTTAGGGTAGTATGAATTCAGCTTGCTTATACATAAGCATTATGAAACAGTCATTAGTGGTGTGATCATTTCCACAAGAACCCTCATGCATTTAGTGCATAAGAGGCATATTCAAAAAGTGAATCAGGTCTTATTATTAAGAGGTTTCTTGTAACTAAAATGAGACATCAAACAGAAAAGTGAGGATTTCCTGATTCAGATCTTTGAATATGGTTCTGAGGAATTTAATTTCTTCTCTCCTTCCCATCTGTGTGATGCTAAGCAAGTAATGCAAAGCAAACTTTTCTGAGGTCATCACTAATTGCATGTCCTCATGTTCTACATGTTCATCATGAGACATAAGGACATATGAGAAATTCTCTGCACTCAGAACTACAACCAAACTTACTGGAACCTGAACTTGAAAAATATGAAGAGCTGTATAACATCAGCTTCTTGGGAAAACTGAATAAGTGTTTCAAGCTGGCACCTTAAAGTACCATGGATGCTCTGATCTTTGAACCCTTTCCCTCTATTCTCTCTTGCATTTGTAAATTGGGGGTTAAAATGGCCTTGATTAATAGGGGTGTTGCAGAAGCAAATTTAGGAATGTTTGTGACATGATCAAGTACTAATCTCTAGTATTGAACAGTGTAAATATTCACCTTAAAATTAATAGTCTGCCTACATGTAGGATGAGGATTCTTGGAAGTAGATAAAACCTGAAATATTGGTCTTTTGCACTGGTAACTACACTTGGTTGACACAAACCACAATCCTAGACATTTTCCCAAATGAGTAACCATCTTCTGTAATTTGCATTAAGCAATAAAGTGCCCATAAAAATAAGAGCACATAGTCATGTAATTACTATTAATGTCTTAAAGTAAATATACAAAAAGGCTGAATTAGAGTTGGGTAGGTAAACTTAAAGGGTGTTTTTCTAAACACTGAGCAATAGATGTTTCAGTCTTAATAAAGTTCTAACAGCATTTCATGTGCATTTAGACATAGAAGAACTATTTATAAGCTACAATACCTGTCATATAACTATAATACCTGTTTTTTAGACTAGTCTTTTTGTCACGCTTCCTCACTGCTTCTCTTTCCATAATTTTGCCAATGAATTAGAGGATTTCAGTAATGATTTAGCTGACCTTTGAAAAATTAACCCAATTCTCTCTTAATCTAAAATAGAGTGTCTGAACCAGCAGGTCTGAGTACGTGTGAAATGAGGTAAAGCAAGCTTATGAATCCACAACTGAAATACAGTTTTCTAACATGTATTCAGTGTGTGGGACTTAGTGCAGGAGACTTCTGAATTGTTTGTTTTTCCAGCCTCTAGTCCTTAAAGAGGGTGCATTATATGTGGCAGTAACCATAGAGGCAGGTCTGGTGCCAAGAAAACATATTACTACAGTTCAGTAATGTAGCCTAATTGTTTTCCCTCTGGTCAAGTTACCCAGAAATACTTGCTTTTCTACAGCTCTGCAGCAACAGTTAGTTAGATTAAATGATCTGCCTTCAAGAGAATTAGAGCCATTTTCCAATGTTCTAATACTGAAAAAGGCTTCCTTCTTTCACAAATTATGTATCCTCCCTGAGCAGGGTATTTCTACAAATGGAGGTTCCTATTGAGAACAATCATTTTATGATGAAAAATGTTCTTGCCTCATGGATGTATTACATACCATGCTGTGTGGGATAGCTGTAGGATATGAAATGATTTGCAAGTTACTAAGGCAATAAAACTACAATGGGAAAAAGCAAAATTAACTGCAGTGTGTAGGACTAGCATCTTCCCATTCCTTACCCAGATTTACAGGACAAGGAATGAATGGACAAAGATTGGCCAGTGTTCCTGGATACAGTGATCAGCTTCCTTCCTTATGAGGAGACAATGAATCTAAAGCCATGAAGGGTTGAGGATTAGAGGAACTACTCTGTATTCCCCCTTCACAGTTTGTTTTCTGTGCTCTCTTAGGGGTCAGTGCTGGAGTTTCACCCAGCATATGATTTTGCATCTATGGCACAATCCAGAGCCTTAAAAAATGTGAAGATATTCTCAGCACTCTCAGAGCTAAGTGAAACAAATTAGCTTATCAGTCTCTGGTGGAAAGTTGAAGATTGTTTCTTTACTTATCTCTAAATAACCTACTATTAAGCTAAATTTGACAAAGGAAAATTCTGTCATCTGAGAAAAATTTTATTAAGACTGTGAATCAAATAAATTTTTTATAATTGGTCTAATGAGCTGAAAGGGGCTGTTCTTCAGTCAGTAGTGTAATTTAGAAGGCCCTGCTTTGCTGATTCTATATATGGAAACTGATCTATTGATCTGATCTGCTACAGTAATTGAAAAAGCTAACAAAATAGACTGAAGAGAAAGGATTCCATGAGGTAGACATAATAGAAATAATTTAAACATTTTATATTGATTTGAAAGAAGTGCAATTAAGTCTTTCTGGTAATTAGTAATTTCTTTTTTCTACCAGGATAAATACATTTTGCCTCAACATAATTACTCACACAGCAGTGTACAAAGCAAAATTGGCTAACAATCTACTGTTGGCCTTTCCTAAGAGGTGGAATGAAACACAACTTAAGAAGAATTTGGGGTTACACAGAGATTCTTTTGAGAGGAGTATGCAGCTTGACTTGTCCTATGAGCTGCACAGGAAATTCTTTGTGTGTGTGAGTCACAAGAGGTGTCCTATGAGCTGCACAGGAAATTCTTTGTGTGTGTGAGTCACAAGAGGTGTATCCACAACCAAGAGGAACAGGACTTCCAGAAATAGTTCACAGGTAAGAGGTTACAGCCCCTCTGCAAGGTCCTGGTTGCTCTGTTTCTAGAGTTGTCTCTGCACCCACTTCTGTTTTATTAGGGGGTGTAGGCATGAGAGAAGCACTTTGGTTGTCTTTGAGTTACAGACAGACTTGGGAGCTACTCCTTGGTGTGTAAAGGATATGAATGAACTGCCAGAAGAAAACTACAGCACAGAGAAGTTATACTGAACTTGCCCTTATAAAATGGGCACTTCATGGCTCATTTTCAAGCCTTTGTACTTTCTCTTTACTCAGTAATTTTCTTTTCAAGGACCCTTGCGAAAACTCCTGAACCAACTAAAATAGTAATGTATTTTCCAGGAAAAAAAAATGTTTTAGGACACCCTTTTGTGAGTGTATGCACATACAACTTTTTCAGCAGCTTTTGTAACTTGGTTATGCCTATTTCTAATATACTGCATAAAAAACCCCATGGATTCACCTTGATTTTCCTAATTATATATGTAGACTAGATCAGTCAAAACAAAGTTTCTGGAACCACTACAATCCAGAGGTTTTCCCATTATATTCAATGCAAAAACAGAATCATTGTCCTCCACTGAGCATACAGGGCCTAGCCTCCCTATTGTCTTGCTCAGTGTTATTGTTTGTACAATTTCATACCATTTCAAGGTGTATGTGAAAAGCAGAATGCTTGTATATCGAGCACATGTATTCAAAGGATTATATTAAGTGCATACATAGGCATTGTTTATTCCTGTTAATAATCCAAGGGTCATGGTCAACCTCGCATAAAACCAGATTTTTTTGCACTATTATAAAGAATTATTTTTATTTATTTTCTTTTATTTAGTAAATCTATTAAACCCACTATCACAGCAATTAGAAATGAAATTGCTTCACATACTATGAAAATGGCTATATTTTGCAGAGGTTATTCCAATTTTTCTAATAAATTAGTTAGTACTTTCTCATGAAAAAGAACATAACTGTCCCAATCTACAGAGTGTAACTCTGCACAAACTCACCAGATTTTGAGCTGCTATAGGCTTTACTGCTTTTAAGGACATGTATATATGTATGTGTTTATGCTAGTGAGGTACTTGCAAACAAATAAAGTGTATAAAACACTAGAAAAAGGCCAAAATGTCCAGTCTTTTCTACAATTCTGACAATTATTAAAACAAAACTGAGCAAACTCACCCCCAGAAACCAAGCTCCTGAAAAAAAAAAAAAAAAAGAGAAACTTGCTGAACATTTTATTAGAGACTGCTCCTAATGCAACCTTCCTTCCAGCGTTCAGGTGTAAACAATGAAACTTTGAAATATGTCATGCCTTACCAGTGCCTGCAACTTAAATCTTATGCATGTGTTTTAATTATGGCAGTGTAACACAGTTTTTTGCTCCAAGTAGTGCAAGTCCACACTGGCATTTCTTCAAGCTAAGTGTTAATTCCCCTGCATTGTATAGTATAGCCACTTAAATGGAATTTTCAAAAGAATTTGCAGGAATTCTTCAGCTTTGTTTCTCCTTTGTGTGAAACAGAACACACTCTATGACACTCTATAAACTGTCATTTGGATAATAATTCTTTTCTATTTCCTAGAGGCAAATATAATATTCTGTTCTGTATTCAATAGCTTTAAACATCACAAGAGGTCAATTTCACCATTAACTTCTCTTGGAAATTTCCTTTTGAATGTGATCCAATTGTTCCCTGTGCTTTTTTTTTTTTTTTTTTTTTGGGAGGGGTTTGCTCTCATTCTGCATAAAATATCCTATTTCTGTCTTTCTTTTAAATCCATGCTGTAGAGAGGTGGTTTCGCACTGTTATGTAGCAGACTACGCATCTACAACAACAGCAGGGAGTCAGGCCTTCTGTCCCACAGGGAATGACCTGGAGCCCTGAAATGCTAATTCAAAGGTCATGAAAACGGGGATCAGTGAGAAGACCAGTCCTGCTCTGTGATGGCTGTCACCAGAGAGAGGACTGCTGATGCAAAGGCTGGCAGCCGGGAGAGGTTCACACCAAAGATCCTGAGCTGAGCACAGGTGAGTGCTTTAGGCAACAGATGGAGCAGATGGAGAGGAATACCACTGGAAACGGGGTCTGGTATTTCCAAGCCATAGATTTGGTCCTTCAGCTTTCACTGAGTGAGGGTGTGGCTGCATTCAGCCCTAACAAAACTTTATCAGTGATATTCATTCTTCAGGGCTCTTCCTGTTGCGCCAGAGCCAGCACAGAAACCTTTATGAAGGACACACATTATTATTGTGGGATGAACTTTGTTTAATGACTTGAATAGTTCAGGAAAGAAAGGGAGAAGAAGACCAGTTTCTTTCAAACTCCCTCCCTTGTTGCTGGAACTCAGTTTCCCACATTCCTATAGTCTGTATTAAGCTGTGTAATTTCACAGTAGGAATGCTCGGAACGCCTTCTGTGAGCTATCACAGAACCAAACCAGAGGGGTGTTGCTACTGCAAGGGTGTTTTTTAAATAACTGAAATGTGCAACATTTGTGAATTTTGATTTTCAGAAACCCCTTCTAGCAGTAAAAAAGTGAAGCAGCAAGTTTTTCAAGTTGCACATACTACAACTGTAAAAGAACTCCCTAATTTTAGATTATTAATTCTTTTTAAGACTGAACAAGAATCAATCAATTTCCCTTAATCCCTGTAAGTGCTTTTCCTTTTAAATTGTTACTTCAATTTTTCAAGTCTTCAGTTCACAAAGGAATAGGAATTATCTCTGCAGACATAACAAATTAGTCATATTGATCCTGCCAAAGGTGTTAAATTATTAATAATCAGACCCTCCCTACACAGCCAGTCTTAAACTCACTAAAAGCCCTCATGAAATCTCTGATGTAACCATCTGGGCACTGTATAAAATCCTTTTATTCTTTCCCAAATCTGTTTCATGGTTTAATCTTCTTCACTAATTTATGTTACTTGGGATATACATGGAAAAGCATATAAAAATAGATTTTACCCATTTTGCTTTCATGTTTTGGGAGGCAACTAGCATTCTTAAATGCACTAAAGTTCCACTAAAGGGAAACAGACAAAAAAGAAGAGAGAGAGTCAATATTCTTTAATGACATTCCAGCTGTCTTAGTTCTCAGAGCCTTGTTTGCAGACAGCCATGTCAGCACTCCAAGTGAAATAAACTTTATTGGCCTGAAGTGCCAATAGTGAATGACTGTATTACAATTGCTGATATGCATACTCTGGTGCCAGAGACTGCTTAGACAGAATGAATATTGTTGTTATAAATTACTCCTCAGAGTAGGGAAAAAAAAAAGTAAACACTTCTGCTCCATTCTCAGACAAGTGGCTGTACCGACGTTTATGTCTGTGAGATTTGCATTCTGAATGAGCTGTGCTCTCTGCAGAGATACTGGAGCACTATTTAGAGAAGGTCTTTCGACACAGTGTGCTGTGTTTCTCCCACATGAATGCAATCTCTGTGCATTCCCTCCCCTACCATCATCACTGTACCCTGTGATCACAAGATCACAAGGATGAAAGAGGTTATTCCTATAATGAGAGTCATATTCTATTATCTTAATTCAAAGTGAGTTATCTTTTTCCTCTGTAAGTGTGTCATCATTTTAAAAAAGGGTACTCCAAAAGGGCAAAACTTTTATATCTTTGTACTGGACAACAATATATATGTAGACAATGAACACAAGATGAAAGTGCTGCTGTGAAGCATGTGGTAGTGTCATTATTATATGGTATAAAACCATTAAAGACTAGAATAGTCCTAGTGACTCCAGCACCTATTCATGTAATAAGGTGCTGTTAAGTAGATAAAAACCCATCTGTACAAGTTCTGTGCCTTAACCTGTAATTTATGCATACTATATATTCATAAGCATCTCATGAGACCCTCTAACTTGTGTATCTGGAGTAAAATCGTGCAACTTTCAGTTTCAAGCTTTTTTAAGCTGTGTTGCCTATTATATGTCCAGAAAACTCTTAGGAGTTACACTTTACCCATTCACAAATTTGCACATGTATGGAAGATGTGTATATTCATGTGTTAACAGTTAGAACAAGATGCATGTACATTATGGATCACAGTCAGATTTTAGTTACTTCCCAGAACAGAATAGAATATTTCAGTTGGAAGGGACCTACACTGAGCAACTAGAACAACTGCTATTATCTTTGTGCTCACCAGGAATTTAGCAGGACATTTACAAATATTTACTATTTTTTGTAGTGCATTTCTTCCCCCTCTCACAAAATGGCTTTATCTGTTAAAAAATGCAGAAGGAGTTCTCTGAGGGTATAGCTACTGTCCAGCCCCACTGAGCTGTCAAAGTCCTATTGCTCAGATACTTTCCTGACTCAAAACAAAGGACTGGTCCTGACCCACTGAACACTTTTTTTCACAGGGTTTCATATCACAGAGAATCATGAAAATTTAAGTTTCTAATTAGCCCTGAGACCAATCCTGTAGTTTTTCAGTCCAAGATGAACTCAAAGTAATGCCACAGGAAACAGGCAAACCTGATACACTAATTTTCAGCCTTTTCATACAGATACAAAGACTCACCAATACCAAACAGAATCAATCAGTTGTGAATAGACATATTACCCTGAGTATCATATAAAGTAAGGCACTTCCTTACTAATCACCAATGTAATTTCTAAGTGAAGTTTTAAACTGAGACAGATCTTCAATACAAACAAACCATCATTCTTCCACTGAAAGTAGGACCACACCTTGTTGTTAATAATAATGGTATATGATTACTTTTTTTTTTTTTTTTTTTTAATTACTGGAAATATAACAATAGAAAAAATCTGTTAAGATTATCCTTAGAGCTCCACAAAATTCTGTAGCTTCCCTCTGGACTTTTGCTTACTTTCTCTACTTCTATTTACAGAAACAAACTTATGCAAGGGTTTTAAAATACCATAAAATTGATAGCTTCAGAACTCAGACATGGAAATGTCAACAAAGTTTGGGTTTAGCTCAAATCTAAAAGATCTTTGAAGTTTATATGTGCTTTGATTTTGTTCCTAACTTTTGGCCAAGACTTAGACTACAATGATAAAAATAGCTTGGCTGTATCACGTAAACCCAAGCCATCTGCACCCAAATTAAGCAAATTTTCTGCCTTTGCTGATTAGTATTTTTGGACCATTGCCACTCTGCATGGTTAAACCAATCTAGTCTTGCTAATAGGACATTTCAAACAGTGCAACAAGTCTCTGCATCATTTAAAAAGTACATTTTCTTTTCGAGTCACATAACCAACACTTCTTTTTGTGGCAGCTGAAGAACTAAACTCAAGGCTTGGATTTTCCCTCTGAAGTGCCGTCTGGGAACTTGAAGGAAGAGCTAAAGTCGTGAAACAACAAATTGTACCCAACCTCACATGATTAATATAAAAAACACAATGTTCTCTTTTTATTTAATTATGGGATTAACAAATTAAATTGGTAAATAGTTTGGGATTTTTATCTAATTAAAAACATTCCATTAAACAGCCTTAGGTCTACAAGAAGGAAGCAAAGCATGCTACAGGTGATGTGGATATTCTACTGATGACTTTTTTAAATTATACTGATTATAGTTCTACTATGACAATGTCTACAGGGCTCCGTCAAAATCATAGGCCATTTTGCTAGAATCTGCAGATGAAAGTATCGTGAAGGAGTTCCAAGACCCATATCATTACAATTCTTCCAAATCCATAATTTTTATCAATTTATTTGCTTGGTTTTGTATGTGAGGAGCATAGAGAAGTCTGCCAAGGAATTTTATGTTTCCTTGGTGAAAATTAGCTATATGATTACCTTAAATTCTATAGAGGTCTTTACAATGTGTGTAGCAGAACTTAAGTGAACTCTACCTGATTTACCTCTGCATGATATTTCCAAGGATGCACCATTTATTATGGGCTGTAAAGAACCTGAAGTGCAATAGAATAATTAATTACAGCTGCAAATCTGCAGAAAAATTGAATGACTTAGTGCATTTCATTTCCAAGCTAACCCGTTGCCAAAAATAATTTAAAAATAAAAATACAGGGCATGCTTTTGAAAAGGACAGTTCAATTACAACTACACAAAAGCATTAAAGGGAGATCATCAAGGTAAGTCTTGACCTACTTTTCTCTTTATACTTCCAGGAATAATTCTTTGTCCCTGTTATGAAATAAATTTAGAGCTTGGGAAAGAATTAGCATGAGAGTAATGGAGACTGACTACTTAAGTTTTAGCCAGAGAAATCAGGGAGTTCTGTATGTTCCCATCAGACCAGTTGAGCTGTGATAGAGAGGAGATATTTGAGAGTGAAAGGTGAAGCTCCACCTTCATGTACTTTCTGTCCTTGGCCTTTTCACTAAGGTATCTGAAATAAGGAAAAAAAATAATAGTAGATTTTGTCATATTTGCCAAACTCCAATTGGACTGAATACCTATATTACTGTTCTGCACCCTACATACCAACAAAAAAAACCCAACAAACTTTTACGCATTAATGCCTTCTCTTGGCCACCTTTTTAAATCATCTGTGTCAATCTATGTCATATTAATTTTTTTCCCCTTAGAGTAAAAAAGACACAGATTCAGTTGCTGGAAATCAGTTAATTTTTTTCTGGTGGGTTCCAAATCTCCCATCTGGTTCTGAATCCAGATTGTGCAAGTGAATAGATATAAAATAAGGATGAAAATCCACTGAAAGAGAGCCCATTCTCATCCTTCATTTATAGATCTTAGTGACTTTCTGAGTATAGATGTACACAGGCATCATATAATCTGCCAGTAAAATACAGAGGTGAAACATACAGGCAAGAGAGGTGTCCTGGGCATAGGGATGGGCTTGGAGCATGCAGTGCTGTTTCTCTGCCCATTGTTAAACTCAAAGCACTTGCTAAAACTCACCCTTCTTTATAGACTCTGTCAGTATAGCATGTAACAACAACAGCTCACAGCAAAATGCTTAGATATGCTGAAGTTAATGAAAATATACTAAAACTTTTGCAATGTACAGAAATAGTGATTTCCCAGTTTACTGCACAAATCACTTTTTGGGATATATATCTTCTCCTTCTCCCCATCCTGCCCTTTTGCCTCCGTCATGTTCCTGCCCTTTTGTCTCAGGCAGAAGCAGATACCATACTGATAGCCTCATCTTTATTCCCAGAAAGGAAAAAAGAAAGCAACAGAAATGAATGAAGGTGTGTCATTCACATACCAACTCTCCGCTCTGGAAATGCCAGCTCCCTGGTGCTACACGCAAGGTGCATTTAGCAGGTGGAATTCAGATGTTAAGTAACAACTATTTCCTGTCCTTTAAGAACGAGAGAAAGGCCACACAGGTTACATCCAGCCCAGTATTTGTCACGGAAATGAAGGTACTGGCAGATGATTACAAGAATAGATGCTTACGACACCTTTTACTCCACCAGTTACTAAGTGGAGTTTAGTATGCTTCACTAATCCAGATGTAGTTCCTATGTATTTATTAATCTTTTGCATTTTTCTCTTGTAAAGAGCAAAATATTGAGAGTCATTCATGATAGTGCTTTTATTTGGTTGATGCGAAATTAAATTCAAAAGTTAGGAGAAAGATATGCACTTCAAAGCATAATCACACAGGAAAAAGACAAGAGGAGTTATTAATTTTTCTTGCTGCTGTAGCAAGGAGGATGGCTCATAGTTATTACCAACATGAATTATAATAAAGACATTTTAAAACCTGCAGAAAGTATCTGCACTGCATGCTGTAACAGGCATAACAAACCTGTCCAATTTTGGCTTCGTATTGCTGTGGGAGAGGTGTTAATGACCTATTGGAATTGAAGCTGATTACAGGTCTCATTAAACAAATGGGTGGAGTAAGCATTCAAATACTCTGAGTAGTAAAAACAGCTGTGTGTGCAGGAGCCAAAACACACTGCCACCTGACAAGGCCGAGGTGTCTAATGAAAAGCACGAAACTGGGAGATGGGTGTTGCTGCTGTGTGAGTGGCGGCGTGGGCCGGCGCCGGCAGCCCTGCAGAGCCGCACTTGCGGGAGAGCCGCCTCCTGAGCCGGGACGGGGAACCCGACGTTGCTCAAATGCAAAGTAGTGCCACTGCTAATCGTATCCACGGGGATATACGTGTTCCCTGCAAAATTCATCAGAGGGGGAAAAAACAACAGTAATTTTCTTTCATAGCAAAGGAAATCACTCTTGAGAGATTCGGATTTTAAATTTTAGTCAATGAAATAGCGAACAATATCTGTAGTGTAGCTTGATTTTTTTGTTTTTTTTGTCTGCTTACACTTCTGCAGGATATTAAAGATACACAGTATTTAGTTATCCTACGTCTAGTCCTCAAAAAAATTTCAGTTCATATGGAAAATGGAGATAACAGAAAAAAAGGGTGAAATTTTTGAAAAAAATCAGAATAAATATTGATGAAAAGTGTTTCATAAGTATAAACTATTAATTATCTCCAGTCCACCTACCTACTTTCATAATGAGCACTGTCTGACAGGAAAAAGTCCAACACCTTTTTGAATTAATCAAACAAGTTAAAAAAACAATTAAACAACAGAAAAAGAATCTTAAGGTTAGTTGCAATAGATAATCAAGAATCATAAAAGGTAATAAAAACCCCTATTTATTTGTAGCATATATATTCACTGCAGGAATGGAAATTGAAATAATTTTATTTTCAGTGAAAATGTAGTAACACAAAATAATGGAATTCTATGTTTCCTATATTTTTCCGGCATTGGCAGATGAAGTTGATAATGTTTTGGAACACAGCAGCATCTTCTGACAGAATTTATGCAGCTGCTGGGGGTTTCTGAACACTGTATCATCCAGGGTATACTAGTATATGTTTACTAGAAATGGTTTGTTAGCAAGGGGATGTACATACTTGGTAATGGTGCCATGTGGATGTATGTAGATTGCAACACAAAAAATGTGTTTAAAATTGTGCCCAGTTTTTTTACACTGTTAATTCTTCAGCACATGGTGATACTAGAAATTAATAATTTCTAATAACCGTTCTGTGAGGTATACAGAAGCCTTTACCAGTATTCCTGTCTTACAGAGAAGGGAAAGTGGGACAAGGTGTCTTTAAAATGAGTGTGAATTGGTATCACAGCAGCATGCTGATCTCTCTGCGTGTTTCCAGGTAACTCACTGTGCTGCCTGCCCCTGCAAGTTTAATTCCTCGGTGGCATGAGCTGTGTCTTGTGACACTTTCACATCAAAGGCTGCCTGAGTAACATCTGGACTGCAGCTGGTGGTTTGTGTTGTCTGTGCTCTTCACACCCTGAGGAGGGAAAGCCAAGACAAAGGTGACCCACAGAGGCAGGCAGGAAATCTCTGCCCCCCATGCAGCAGGTTCAGCCACTGCTGTGCAGATCCTGTAATGTCATTGCAGAACCTGCTTAGAGGGTTTTGCTGCTGACTCCATCCTAATGACTGTGCTTGCCATTATAGAGACTATGCTCATGCTTGCTACCCTTCAGCTGGAGCCCCAGAAAGAATGCAGGAGGGATTCTTCCTCAGTGCTTCCTGAAAAAGCTTTAGAAGATAAATGGCATATTCAAGAGGCCGTGTTTTGTATCAGTCACAGTATGTTTAGAGACCAGGCAGTGTCCTCTGCACCACTTTCCCTGCATCAGGATGCCAAGAGGAGAAGTTTATCTCTCTGTTGCAACTAATATGTTGAGCATCCTCCCAGGGTAAAGTTTTCCAACCCACAAATAAAGCTCTATGTCTACAATTGTTACCAAAGCAATAGCTCACAGTGATTCTTTGAGGAATGACAGCAATGAAGTGTGGTTTTCTACAAAACTCTGACTTGTTGACCATCAACTTTAACAGCTGGGACAGACAGCTCAATCAGGACATTCATGAAGATTTTGCTGTATTTAATACTAATCTTGCACCTGAGCCTTCCCCTCAAACATGCCTATTTATAGGCAGTTCTGATCCATTTAGCCTTCCTTAGCCATTTGTCTTCACAGTTGGAAGGAATTAATTTGCCTTTAGACCTTTACCCTCCAAACTGCATCACTGATTTTATCTTCTGCCTAGACAGGGGGAGACACACCCTGAACATGATTGCATACACTGTGTTTCTTTAGGCAAAGAGGCAAAAGTACCAATAAATATCTATTACTCTAGTCTGACTAGAGAAGGGTGCATTATTTGATGAGCCTTCTGAAGAAATTTTCAATCTGCTGTTCTGAGAAAGGAAAATTAAGGTGGAAGGGTCACACTGGTGAGAAAGGTGTGTACTTCCCCTTGGAGAAGTGCCACTGAATGGTCAGTGCATACTTTCATAAAGGCAGAAAGTTCAGCTCATACACAGCCAGATTTGATTATCCAGTTTAACGCAAACACATGCAAAAGCAGTGAATCAAATCCAACAAGTCAAAATAAATTAGACTATATGTTGTCTATTGATAACAAACAATTGCATACATGAATGAGTCTTTTTCCTGTGATAATCTCTTATGGGAACTGCTTTCTCTGACTGCATGCACGTCAGAACTGTGAGAATTCTACTAAAATGCAGTGACCTGCTATGCAAACACCAGACTTTGAAGAGATCGTTTGTTTAGCAGTTGTTTCACGAGGTGTTTTAAGACATATTAGACTTTTGCGTAGATAGGAACCATTTAAAAATCTTTTCCTGTTTCTCAGTGTATTGACTCAGAAATGTACCTGGCAGAGATACTTGGGAGAGTATAAACATGCAGACTGTCACACTTGCGAAATGTATTTTTCAGAGCAGGATTCTGTATAGATGTTTAATGGATTTATGAACAACCAGTGATTCTGTGACGCTGTCTTTCTGATAATGAATCAGATTTCACCTCTTTTGGCCACTTTTTAGACAGCAAAAACCACTTGGCCATATTGTACCTTATGACTTTCTAAAATTTACATAGGACAAAATTACAGGCATGAGTGCAGACATGCTAAAATTTTGTCTATTATACTGTGGTTAGCTTTTTTTCCCTAATATTTTATGTTTTCATGCACTGCTGGGGACTGAGAATCCAGGGTGGTGTGATGCAGTTTGATGAGAGCTGTTTGTAGCAGTGAATAACCAGCCACATGTGTAGCATCTCTGACTAACAGCTCTTCAGACTCTCTGACAGTATAAAAGACCTTCAGATAATTTAGCATAACTCTAGCAAGAAAAAAACCAAACAGACAAATGAGGTCAGAGGAGATCTAACTCAATTTTTTTCCAGAGGGAAATAGAAGTGACACTCTCTATGATGTTTTGATTGTATCATCTTTTTTCTTTTCTCAAGAGCTCTTAATATTTTTTGACTTTACTATTTGCTCTTAAAAGGTCATTATTATTGTTCTTTTTGGAGGTTGAGGATAAGAATTTTTGTTCTCCTTTTCTGACTTTCAAGAGTGATTAGAAAGTTTCTTTACGTTCTTCAGATCATGGATTAAGATCTGAAAAGTCAGATCTTTGTAGACCCATTTTAAAAAAGGATCTGAAGTAGCTTTCCTATTTTCTGTCATTCCTGACTGCTCTATCTGTTTTATCAGTCTCATTCAGCATTCAGAGTCTCTTGCCCATTCCTTTGTTTCACTCAATGGGGCAAATTCTGGCTTTTAGATATACACGTCTTGAAATGCTCAAAGCTGTTTTGAGCTATTTTGCTGCACGACTTCCACGAAATTTGTAGACCTTCCATGAAATTTGTAGGCCTACATTCCTCAGCTGGCTTTGCAAATTTTGGTTATTGTCTACAACAGGATTCTTGCATGTGTTTACAGTAGCAAAACTTCAGCACTATAAATCGACTTTTAATAAGGAATTATCTTTTCCATGCATCTCTATTGAAAACTAAGCATGGACAAGCACAGGTTTTGAAATTGTTTCCATTTCAGTCTTCTTGAAACAAAATATTTAAGTTTTTTTCTTTTAATGAAAGTCTAAGTTTCTATTAAAAAGCAAAACATTGCACAACAGCAACAGTATACTTTAAAATTTTCATAACAAAAGGAAAACATTTAATATTTCTAAAATGAAATATTTTCAAAGACTCAAAATACACAGCTTGAAAACAGTTGTTGAAATTCAGAAGTCTAACACAAAACAAAATTTCTGGTCTTCACTACTCTCGTTAAAACCTTTTGATTACAGTGTCCTGTGCACATCACAGAGCCCAGAGGGGATGGCTCTCAAAGGCTGTGTGTCCAGTCTCGGTGTAGGAGCTCAGCACGGGAGGTGGGTGCTACTTTTGGTCCTGATACTGGCTAGAAAAATATCCTGGGCAGAGCTATGCTCTCTAGACCAGGCAATAAGAAAGTAACATCTTTGAAAAAGTACTTTTTGAACTACTGAGTATGAAGGCACATGAAAGGTAATGTTAGGTTGTTACTACTATCCTTGGGTGTATACAATACTTCAATTTTCAAATGTCACTGAAATAAAGTGGCTTTGTTAAGGCAAAACACCAATCTCATGTGACCCATGAGGGATGGAAATTTAAAACTCCTTTGGCAAGGGAAGGAACAGGAACTGGCTTCCTCCATACTATGCCCTGTTCTGCTAAACTGAAGATAATTTGCCAGCAGCAGCCCTACCATCTTTGTCACAGCTTAGTCTGGGAAATTTGTCCCATGGGTACTCCTACCATGGAGTTTTGCAGGCAGGATTGGCAAAGAATTGCCTGCATTTGTATCTGAAACAGCTCAGCTTTTGAGAGATCACAGACACAGAATTAGCAATTAGTGTCAGTTTTGCAACAGTTTAATAGTACATTCATATTCTAATAAATGTAATAATAATCATCACATAATAGATATAATAATATATAATAAATATTCTCTGCTTTAGAAGAACAGTTTGAAGATTATTGAGTCACTTGTTTTGTATCCATTTTCTCCATTATTAATATAAACCTCATGCCATTCTTTTTGTGTAATTAAATAATAAATGCTGTCCTAAGGAACATGATGGGAATTTGAAAGGTTTACATCAAATAAAGAACAAACTCTGGTTACTTTTGCTGTTGTTTTTATTTATTTATAGTGGAGTTAAATTATGAGTTTTTGGCTCCTCAACAGAATCCACACCGATTTAAAGGAGATGAGAAATAGTTAAGCAATTAGAAAGGATGCTGTTCTATGAGTTATTTTTGAATTTGGCTCTTTCTGTTGTCTCTGACAGATACCTATTTTTTTTTTTTCTTTATGTGTAATATTTTTCTTCTCTCTTCCCTGGTGATTTTTTTTCCTAGCAGTTCAGGAAAACAGTCTCAGCAGAGGAATCAACTGGCTAAGCTGGTTATATGCTCTGTTGGATACAAATCAGCACAAATAAGGAGCGGGCAGACATCTCAGTGGGGTGTGAGGGACCCTGTGTGTTCCCTGGTTGAAATCCTGCCTTGGCTTCTGTGATGAAGTTCTCTGTTTTTACTGAACTGAATAAAGAGAAAGAATAAAAAAAAAAAACAACCAAAAGGATTAAATCAGAGCAGGATATTTGAGTTATTTAATGTGATTTTCAGTTAAAAGGCAAACATATTTTGTGATAGCATGTTCAGTCTAGAGCATGTTGTACTGTAGACTGTCTCCAAATAGACATGCACATCTTGGCTGATGTAAGTCCTAGTGCAATTAGGGAAAGAAAAAGTCTTTCAGTACCAGCACAGGAGTCTAAGGCATCTTTTATAGCTTCATAGATGGATTCATAAGCTCTATGCACACCTGGGAGCATCAGGGCAGCTGCAAAACTCTGTTAGTTATGCCATTATGACTTGATAAAACCTTTGAAATTAGCCATTGCAAAAGATGCTTTCTAGCTTGTCATCAAGAAAAGAATTACAAATAGTTAAACACTGTAAAATAAGCACCTTTTCCCCCTTCTTTTCCTTTATTCTAGAAGAATTAGCAAAGTAATTAGCAGTAGAGGCATTTAAATCACCCTAGCTAAGCTCCAAAGACAATTCTACAAGCAAAGGTCTCCTTAACTTTCATTTCAGTCTGCTTGCAGATTCAGGAAGACAGTGGTCTGACTAAATTTATTTTATTAATTCAGGATTCTAGGTTTTTTAAAAATCCAATATTTTAACTCACATTTTTATCCTTTTTTTGTTTTTTTTTTAAATCCTTAGTTGTGTTCCCAAATATACCTGAACTGTCAGCAAAAGGAGTGATAGGTGATGAACTATTTTCCTGTAGACTAGAAATCAAAGGACATGTTCATTTCTCATAAAGAATAAAATGAGAGATGGAAGCGAGGGTAAAAGTAAATAGTGGATTGTTTTTTATTCTAGTTCAGGGGTATCTATTTGTTATGCATAGTCTGACCAGGAAGATTGAAGAGATTGCCTTACAAATTCAGAGGATTGTCTTGTAAAGTTTAGCATATTTTTATTTGTCATGAAAGTGATATGTTCTGGGTAGAAGGATAAGTTTTATTGTGTTCCTATAAACAGCTGAAGATATGTTTGGTATGTTTTATCCACCGCTCTACCTCATTTACTATGATGAATGGAAGTATAAATTAAATATTTGCTTTTTTATTCATTACTATTTAAAGTTATTTGCATAGAAAGTTTAACAGCAATCAGAAGCATAAATATATGGGAAAGCAAACCCCTTATTAGTCTTAAAAACATCAGTGGTTTAAATTTTTAGTCACCAGCTAAAATAGTCCACTGCAAGATAAAAAGTTTGGTTTCCTGTTGAATTGATTCTCCAAGAAAATAGGTCACTTTAAGTATCTCATGCTCATTCAGCTTTCCTGAGCCAGATGAACAGACATCTGTCTGAACATGATACTTTAGAAAGTAGACCATACAGTCTGCAAGTGGAAAGATGTTCCTTGCTTCGGGAAAGACTTTTAAAATGAAAACCAAAATTTTAAAATGTTTGCTAAATAGGAAAAATCCGGAAGGGAATAATAGAATGGCCTGCATTGGAACTGACCTTAAAGATTATCTACTTCCCACCCCACTGCCATGGGCACAGTCAAAAAATGTAGAATGCTTCATGAATTTGCATGCCATGTTAGATCAGTTTCAAAATCCCATTTGAATTCTTGAATCAAAAGTCCATTCTTGCTTCATGATGCAAATTATAGTGCTGGATTGTATTCCCAGAAATCATCAGTGATAGAGGAAACCAAGGCAGAGAGATAATTTTGGAAAGCGGATGCACAACATTTTGTGAAATTAAAAAATGTCACTCGGTATATTCAAGGATGAACCAATAAAGCAAGTTATTTATCTATCAGCTACCACACTAGAGGTTGAGACTTTGACATCACAGTAGATAAAATTCCATTTTACAAATGCTTTATCTGAAGTAGTAAATTGTATGCTAGATGTCTGCACATGGTGTCTTAAGACACCAATTGAATTATACAGCTTTGTTGGTTCAAAAAGATCAGTGAAAAAGTTTTGGCTCTAGCAGGAGCTAATAGGATGTGTTACTAACTTTATTGCTTCTGTGTTAACATTCAAGTGCCAGGCTGATGTCTCGGTGTTATTCCTCAGAGACAGCTGTTTGTGTGTAGGAAGAACTGGACATCACAGTATACTATCTGATCTCTCAGAACACAGTAATTTAGGAAAGAAGGGTTTCACACAAGAAATACAACAGTGTGTTCTTAAAAAGTCAGAGAAAGAAAACATCACAAATATAAATCTTAACCTTACAAAGAGGAGCACCGAATTAAGACTGAAATCAACCTCTGATTTTCATTTCATAATATCAGAATGCATACAATGCAAACTTGGCAGTTCTAAGAGTCCAATATCTAGCTTACA
This sequence comes from Rhipidura dahli, assembly GCA_013399225.1. NCBI lineage: Eukaryota > Metazoa > Chordata > Aves > Passeriformes > Rhipiduridae > Rhipidura > Rhipidura dahli. Next base: position 413,287 of record VXAC01006191.1, on the reverse strand, counting down.
AAACCTGAAAATCCTTTTCTTCTCCACCTCTGATGCCTTTGATTTTGCTTTTTATACTTTGCAAAATGCCTGGAGAGCAGGATTCCATAGCATGAATGATGCTGCCCACTGAGATGTCTCTTCTGAGTTCAGGAACAGAAGGCAAAACTGTAGAAAGGAAGGGCCATATTCAACAGAGGTGCTGATTTGAAGAGCAAAGCAATACAGTGAATACACGAGGAAAGTGTTGTAACTTACAATATTGCTAAAGAAAATGAGAAAATTAATGCAAACCTGATCTCATGTTACACAATACTTTCAGAAGTAATGGAAATGACATCAGGTGTGCATCTCCTGTTGAGGATTTGTAGCTACAGACATTCCCTTGAGTGGGTGAGGTGGGCTTTAGCATTTGATGAGAAATGCTTTGAACAGGAGCAGCATGACTGAGAAATCTCATTGAAAATAATACACAGAAAAGGCAAAACAAAGGATAACACCTCTACTTCCGAATACTTTCAGATTTCCCTTGCATATACATTTTCCCTGTACTCTAGTAGGGAAGATCTTAATATTGTCCTCTTCTGTCTGTCAAGCATGTGCCAGATGTGGTGACTTTGCATATTGCAGTTTATTGTGTTTATATAGGTGACACAGAGAGATGCAAATATGTGCATGCAACCCGGTTTTGGTTTGGAAGACTAGTGCAAGTGAAAGCTTTACAGTTAGGTGTTTTTTCAATATCACCAAAGTGGACAGCAAACAGTTCATAAATGAGGTTGTGGGAGCAATGAAAGCAAATGGAAAAAGCAAAATAAAAATGAATTAAAAAACTCGTGTTGACCTACATTCGCTTTCAGTGCGTGAGATGGTGCTTTCTTCAAAGCAGTGGTGTGTTAGGCACTGTTAATGTTTCAGAAAGTATACTGGAAATGAATTACATTGTGTGGAACCACAATGCCCAGCAGATATGTGAATTGTACTGTGAAAACTGGCAGGTACTTGACAACATTTGCTTGTCTGCATAATGGTTAGAGGCGATCATTTTGATCTGGCTTTGCAAAACAGATATATATCCAATGAACATCAACAGAGATAGTGAATAGCTCCTAAAACGAGCCTTTGCATTCTCCCTGGATAGCTGCATTCTTCAGTGCTAGTGATAACAACTGTCTAGTGTTTGCTGTGAGAACCCATGCCAGTAAGATCAGAGGAGTCTTCTAATTGACTTCAAATAGAATAATCTGAATAAGGGCCTTCTGTAAACACCACAGCAGTATTTTTCAGCTCTACACTAATAGCATATCTATAACCTCACATGAGATCTTTAGAGGGGCCAAGCTGATTCATTATTTGCCAAAAATGACAGAGATCAGTGCAATCCAGCAGTGCTGCCAACATGGCACCACCCTGTTCTTTTGTCATTAGTGCAGAGACATATGAGGGGTTTGTTAGTTTTGTATTTGAATGTTATAAAGTCCAAAAGGTCATGATTGTATTAGAAAAGTTATTGTTACTGGCTCCAAATATTAGAGACAGTTAACTTTATTAAAGCAAAACTATGCTGCATGCCTGGGTTTTGAGACAATACGTACTTCTGTGACTTCACTTACACATAGCTGCAGTGAGCCTTATTTTCCCATAGTTCAGCATGGCTAGAAATATGAAATTATCTATCTTTACTGTGGAAGTTTGTTGTTGAGAATTTTTGCCCTAATTTGCCTCTCCTACAAAAATACAGACATGTAAATTTTATAATAGCAAGTATTCACGCCCTAAGGAGAGAATGAAAGCATTTCAGAGATCAAGGTAAGACTGAACGTGGGAAAGAATTAGATATGGAACCTTTTATTAAAGGTTTGATTCCAGTTTTAGTATCAAATTAGTCATGATCATGTACAAAGAAAGGCAAATAATCTTTCCTTCTCTATTTCTTCATTTTTCACATAGCACTAAGAAATCGTAGCTCAGTACAAGGAATACACAATGTAAACACTTTTAATAGCTTGTCTTTCACAGAGTTCATCAACTTAGAAATGTACATAGCAAAGCCCATGCTGTGCCAAAAGAAGTCTGTGTGTCTAATTGGTTTCAAAAAACAGTTTTTACCCGAGGGGTAACATTATTAATCAGCTGTCTAATGGTACTCAGCAAGCTGTGGTGCTCTCTCCTGACTTCAGACACCTTAGAAAAAACCAAGTATATTATGATCAGACTCTTGCAATGATTTCAGCATGAGCAGAGAAAGTTCAGTAGAAACACAGAGTTCTGTGACAGAGTGCAGTTAATGCAACTGAAACATAGTTACATGCACGGTAATAGTTTAGATTTTAGAATTATTAGTTGCTCCTTAAGTTTACATGTCATACTCTACGTTTTGACAGTGTGCTAGCTTAAAAGATGTGATTCTTGGGATGGTCCTGTGCAAGCTCAGGAGATGAATTTTGATGATCCCTCTGGATCCCTTCCAACTCAGGATATTCTATGATTCTATGACTCACTTTATGAGTACTGGAAAAACTTGTGCTTACTTGAATTCTTGATGAGGAATACAAACACTTTTTGACACAGTGATCCAACACAATCCAAAAAAAAAAAAAAAAAAAAAATTGCCCTCAGAAGATTTTCTAATTTTCAGGTATAAGTTCTAGCATCCCAAAATACTTCTCTGAAATAGACTCTTTGGAAATGGATGAGAATAGATTCTTCCTTAACACAGTCATTTTTGAGAGGGGTCATTGTACAGAGTATGACAAGAGATGGATTTCAGCCTGCTGAAGCCAAGTTCTGTAAGTCTCATGCATTCTGTAGAGAAAGACAGATCCTTCCAGAAACAGTTGCCAAAGTCCTGCTCTGAATAACTTCAGTGGAGGAGCTACTTACCTTCTACAGGCTGTAGAAGAAACCTATGGAGATTAGTTTCACTGGGCTCATGTTTTCTTTTAGATATATCCCACTAAATTGCCTTCTCTTCCAGGTGTTTTTCTTTTTCACCTATTAGCTTAACACCTTCTTTGCCATGTAGTAATGGATTTTTTAGTGAGGTTTTTAAGAGGTAAATATATTCTCCCTTATGTGACGAGCCAGCAAGAGAGAGGACCCTGACACCCTAGCAGCAGAGGGGCTGAAGCTGTGCTGTTTGAGATTTCCACCTTCTTCAGCAGCTGACAATGGATGGCACTGGAGGATTTTCAAATGTGGTTCCTGCTTGTTATTCTGGAAAGCACCTCTGTTGAGGCAAGCCACTGAAAAATAGAACATGTACTTCCTTTGCTTCCTTTTTCATATGAAAAAACTTTTTTATATATTTTTCACAGACAAATTAAAATACATTTCCTTACCATCACAGCAAATACTAGTTTTAAATGGGAGAAATTGTCTTCAGACAGGAAACACAAGACAGTACAACAGATTTGTACTGATTTGTACTTGAAAGGTCCACTGCTATTTTATCTCCTTCTTGGTGTTATTTTAGAAAATCATCTGTGATCTCTGCTGTGATGAAGTGGCCGTCATCTTAGACACTACTTACAAAACCAGACAAAATGGTTACATTTATTCTGTTTTATTCACACAATAGTTGCTAGTCTAAATATGTTTGGGAAACTGTATTATTTATCTGCTATTTTATTTATTTAAAGCAAAACACTCCTTCTTAAAATCAGTTTTACTCTCTGTCCAGTCACGATATTCAGATTCCTTAAGATGCACATTCTTTAACTAATCACCAGAACTGTAAATCAATAATCAGATTAGTAGCTTCCTACAGAAAGCAAGGGATTTGCTCTTCCTGACTGACAGCAGTCATGTTGCTCATAATTAGGATTAGTCCTTTCAGGAGACTGAAGATTACAATGATACGTACACTACAACATTTTTTTCTCCTTCAGTATCTCTTCCAGCTCTTTATTCCAACTTGGACAGTACTATATGACTTATGTCTCTGCTCCCCAGATCATCAGACAAACCAAAGAGAGCATGATGTTTGCTTTTTAAATGGATAGGATTTGGCATTTTGAAAGAAACTCCCAGCAGGATGGCCTCCCCTGCTGAAATATGTCAGTAGCCATCTCTCCTCATTACCCAAATGGCCTTTTTGATGAATGGCAGCAGCAGTCTTTCCTTGTTATAGCTAGTTAGCTGAATGCTCATCACTATTGTTTTAGCATAATTATCTTCAGGGTTAGGTGGAGGCCAGACTGTTCCCCATTAATGCTACAATGCTGGAGTTGATTTTTGTTCATGACTGTTAGCACCAAAGCATGAAAACAGATTGTGAATACCGAAAAAACAATCCATCACTTAGTCATGCAGAATATACAAGAACATTTTTTTATTCCTTCCTTTTTTAGAAGATATTACTTTAAAAATTCTTTGAAGTGTGTAAACTTACATCAAATCAAATGCTCAAATCAGTTGAGCAGGAAGGAATGAATATATTTTCAGGGATGTTTGTATCTCCCTGACTTGTTTAAACTAAACATAATCTCCTGATGTCATTGCACATCTGAGAAGGGGGAGAGAAAAGGAAGGAGAGGGGTACAGCTCATTAGTTAAGAAATGTGAAGTGATTGTGTTGCTTGAGGTTGTAACAATGGAACGGTTTTGATAGTTTGAGACTTTATTGCAAATAAAGTGTGGAGGCAGGGGGAGAAATTTCTGTGCTAATCTCTTGATAAGATAACATATTACATGTCCCCTTACTGTAAGACCTCAGTCCACCACCTCAGACTGCATGGCTGTTATGTAAGCTTCTATTTGGATTATGAAACTGAGATCTGATTGCAATTCACTCACAGGCAAATAAGCCTCCTAGGGTCTATTCAAATTTTCAGAGAAGGCACATGTTTGTGGTGCTCCTATATCCTCCTCCATTTGCTGTGTAATCCTGACAGATCAGCCACAGAGGGGAGAGGTCCCAGGCACTGCATCCCTGTGTGGAGGAGGAAGAAAGGGGAGGAAAAGGGGATGTCCAAGGGGTTGGACCTAGTCATGTATGATATGTAGGGAGGTCTTTTTTTGTTTGTTTGTTTGTTTGTGGGGTTTTTTTGTTGTTTTATTTTTGTTCAGTTGGAAGAGTTTTTAGCACAAAAATTTGAGATTTCTTTTCTAAGATCTTGATTTGAAACTACAAGCTGTGGGATTTCTCTAAGCTGCAGTTTCCTCTGCATGAACAAGAGGAAACATTCCTCTAAAAAAGGTATTTAACTCAAACAGATGAAATATTTGTATCTTTATTTTTCCTTATTTCTCCTTTCCACAGCCCAGACCACTTATGGTTTTGGAGTTACTACATCCAAGCGAGGTATGTTGTTATGCACCTTTCTTACTTGTTTCAGTGAAGGAGACAGGCCCACAGAATTCACATGAGTTTAAGCAGTGTTGTGAAGTACAGTCTTGCTCACATAGAAGTGAGCTGGAGAACAAATTCAGAACAGAGCGTGCCTGATCAGAGCAGGTGTTCCCACTGTGGGAAGACTCAAGGAAGCAGGGGCATGGCAAAGCTGACATGTCTGTATGGTGATGGCAATGCAAAGTACCAGCCAAAGAGCTGGAAATATATATCAGGGTAAGAAATTTCCAGCAATTTGCAGGACAGCCTCTACCCACTAAAAATACTTTTGTTTTCTTCATTCCATGATTTAAATATTTTTAGTTTCAGTAGGAAGCTATGCATTATTCAAATGACGGATCTAGTACAATTTATTCAGATGCAGAAAGCAATTTAAATTGATTTTGAAACTAATAGCAGAAGAGGGAGAAAAGGTGGGTGGGAGCACAAGCTACCTTACTAAATACATACACAAAAAGTTGTATATTTCATATCTGGATAGAATTATATTTTCCAGTCTCCAAAGTGCTACAGAACACTAGTTACTCTTGATATTGACTTTAATTAAGCATGTCTTCAGTCATAATTATGAGTAACTAGTTGCTTGTTGGAAAAAGTTTTCTTATCACCATTTAAAAAATACAAGAAAGAAAGAAAGATGAGAAAGAAGAAAAAAAATAAAGAAAAAAAAAGAAGAAAAGCAAGAGGGAAGAAGAAAGAAAAAGAAAGAAAGAAGGAAAAAGAAAAACATAAAGAAAGAAGAAGTAAGAAAAAAGAAAAAAGGATATGCTGCTTAATAATTTTATGGGTTATGAGGATTTAAAATTGAACTGTAACACAGTGAGGGTATTGTGCACCCTGATAAATTTGTGTCGCAGTTATTGTCACTGAGGAAGAACTTTATTTAGTTCTGTCATACTGTATGCATTTTTCCCAGCCATTTATATTAGGAACAGCTTTTGTATGCCAAATAAGTGAACCTGGCTCTAATCTGCAACTGATTTACTGCTCTTGCCTTCAGGGCCATCATTGTAGTGGAACTGGAGGACATACCAGCTTTGACATACTGTACAGGAAGTTTTTGAAAAAAACCTGGCTTGCCAAACCCTGAGGTTGTCAGTCAGAATCAGTGAGTAAAAGCTGAGTAGTTCTTGAGCTCTGGCTCACTGTTTAACATCAGATTACAAGCTTCTCTTTTTTAATAAAAATTTGAAGGATGGCCTCAAGCTCAGAAAGCCATTGTGCACATGCCTGTCTTTAAGCATGTGTGAAGTCCTGATTTGAATATGAGTACTTCCTGCAGCAGAAGGCCACGGGAAGTTTGGGGAAAGTATGTGCAAGATCAAATGTCATCTTCTTTGGCCTTGATCTCCTTGTGAGGTCTGAGTACAGTAGTGTCTATTTCTTTTTTCCTAAGATCTTGAGATCATTTTCCTACCACATAAAAATATACTTAACAGAAAGCAGAATCCTGATTCAAAGGCTGGTGTTGCCTGTCACAGTTATTTGGATAGACAGATATTTTGCTGGACGGACTCCTGACGTGCATTTGTGTATAAGTGCTGTGAGCTCACACCAGGAGGTTCAGGCTTTGTGTGTAACAGCTAAGGCACTGGGTTTGGATCTCTTGAACACGTGATTTGTTGCTATCACAAAATATGTGTGTAAGAGACTGAAAATTGGGCATTCAGAAAAAAAAAAAAAAAAAAGAAAAAGTAAAACCAGACAGAGGAAAAAAAACCAAACCCAAACTATTTAGGCAAAAAACTATTTAGGTAAAAATAATTTTAATGTTTACTGAAAAGGATATACAATAAAAATTCCCAGTAATGTTCTTATGCCTCTTATTCCTTGCTCTACTTTTAATGACATAAATTTCCCACAAGGAGCACAAATAGAAAAACTGAGGGAGAAAATAAACAATGATCTACTTACTTTGAGGTTTCTGTTACTGCTGTCACTATGGTGTCAGAAAACCTCCTAAGTAAAACAGGCTTGTTTTGTAACGACACATTTTCTAGGGTACTTCATAACTGCCAAAAGGAAATTTGAAAAGAATTTTCATCAAGGTTGGAGGCTTAGAATCTGTTTTCATTTAGAAATAAAGGAAAGTGGTGTTCATATTTCTAAGAGATTAAAATTGAGTGTTGCAAGAGTTTATTGATTTTTTCCCCTCTAATTTTTTACTTTTACAGGGTATGGAAGAAGAACTGGTTTTGTCATGACACTATAAAGGTCACATTATAGTCAAGTTATTTTGCTTGCATTAATACAGCCATTTAGATATGTTAAAAGTAACTGAATGTTAAATAATTGTAGTTTAAAAAGTCTATTTTCCTGGTGTATCTATTATTTCTAAAGTTTTCTGGGATGATGATTATCTGTACTCTCCTCAAAACTTTTTTTTTTAATAAAGTTCATATCTTATTCCAGGGTGCTCATTCCAACACCCTGCATGTCTTTGTCTTTGAAAGAGAAGGAAGATGAGATCAAGTCACATTTGGCTGTGTGTCTTTATATAAAATGACACTGTACCATTTTTAATGCAGTATCTCAGACAGTAGGTGGTTTAGTCTCTTTCTTTCCTCTCTATAACAGAATTTGATACCTGGCTTTCTCCCAAAACTGAGAGCATTTTAATGTGGGAACTCAACCTGTTAAACTTGGGAGGGAGTGGATAATTGTTGTTGTAGGTGTTCACATACCAGGGCATTTATATTTACTCCTGTTTGTTTCTAGCAACCCTTACCTCAGCAAATTTGGCAAGTCTCTCCATTCAGCCCACATCTCTATTGTTTACAGTCTATTTGTGGAATTCAGCATTTGCACATAGAGCACTACAGTGCTGTTGTCTCAGGAATGTCTCCTTCAGTTGGAATAGGGATTGTTGTTCTTTGCCTGGAATATAATTTACTGAAGAAATCTCAATTGTTTGACTTCATCTAGAATCACTACAGAGCTGTGAAGAAAGTGTAACAGCACACAGAAAATTAAACTGCTGTCAGTGCCAGTGTGTGAAGAAGTGTTTGCCAAAAAGTTATTAAGTCTTAAGGTCACTAGCACTTAAAGACTATCAGTAAGTTCCATGACTTTGAAAAAGAAATAATTTTTTTCTGGAGCTCTTGGTTAGTGTGCATCAAGCTTAATTGTGCACATGATGTTACTGATAAAGAGATCTTGCGTTAAAAAAAATAACTCCTTACTGAAGTGCTTTTGATCAGTTTTATACTGTACACAATGGGCATTTGGGAATATTTTCATCAAGCTGTCAGTGGTAATTTCCCAGGCATTTTTTATAGATGGTCTCATGTATTAAATGCGTGCTTAAACTTCATGTTTGCAGCCTGCACCTAGAAAATAAAATTCAGCCTATACTTTCAGCTATTCAGTACTTTTTAAAGGCTTTCTTTTTTTCTTTGAATGTCCTATCTTCCTGAAATCTTCCTTCGATGTAGTGCAAATGGAACCTCAGAAAAGGGCACATAGCATGACCCCAGTATCCTGTGCAGACCCCTTGTACAACCAAACATAGACCAGTTTTACTCCCCACTTATATCCACAGAAGAGAGAGATCCACTGTCCATACTGTCCTGGGGTGACATTATGATATGAAATATGTATCCCATTTCGTCTGCTCTGAAGGTTGGTTCTGGTGCCTTTAAACTGAGCCTGTGAGAGGGAAGGAAAAAACTGAGATACTTCTGTTTTTTAAAACAAAGTTCATGTTCAAGGACAGACAGGCTACTGGGGATTACTCAGTGGCAGTGGGGAGTGACAGTATGCTCGCTTTCCAGCCTGCTCTGGATTCTTTTCTGCAGAGAGAGTTCTCCTGGGATTTTGTTTTCTTTTATTTTTTGGATTTTTTTTTCCTCTCTTCATCTCTTTGGGACAGTTTCACAACATCAGAGCACATCGGGAGACTTTTCTCCCCAGGCCCCAGTAGGGGCCCACTACAGCCCTGAGGCGGAGGATATAGACACTGACACACGCACCTACAGAAGGACTATGAAACCTTTCCAGGTTTCTCTCCACAGCGAGAGATTTTATTATTTAGCATTATTATCCTTTTCTGTGTGTTCTGTTAAATAAATAGTGGTTATCTCTTTCACTTTCCTCCGAGGAAAAAGAATTTTTTTTTCCCAAACCTGGTAGGGGGAGGGGTGGTGGCAACCTGTTTTTCTCTCAGGGGATATTCTTTCCCAAATTTGGCCAAACTGGCACACTGGTGAATTTATTTGCATGACCATGGACCAAATTTCAATGTAATAGGCTTATTCAAATCACATTAGCAGGAAATGCAGACCAAAAAATGCAAAGAATGAAGGCAGTTGCAGCCTTATCTAAAATCTCTTACACACAGGTATTCTATTCCCTTTCTGAAAGTCCTGGGAGGCAGCATTAAAATAGGGCTGCAAAGTTAGAAATTATAAATAGCTTTGGACCCTCTTAAAATTTCCAGTATGTGAAGGATATGTGCACCTTAACACCAGCTATGATAGCCTATTTCCAGTAAAAGGTAGAAGAATGTCTCCAGGTAAATTTCCTTACCTAGCATAAGGATTTTAAATAATTTTTACAGAGTTTCTCTTTGCAGGATGATGTTATGTGTATTTGCTTAAGAGTTATGTATGAAAACTGGTTCTTAAATGTCTATAGTCTGAAAGAATGTTGCATAACATAACAAAAAATTATTCAGTACCCTGTAGTTTTGGTGGGGTGAGACTAGTACATTCACATTTAAAGGGGAACCTCCTACACAACTATTTCTACTCAAGGCTTGTCATCTTGTACATGTGATATCATGTCATTTCTTTTGAGGCCTATTGCTAATTTAATAATATCATAAGAGAGTAAAATTTCACCATGAAATAACCCTCAATATTCACCAAATTTCAACAGTTGTGTGCAAGTCACTAAGAAACTTTATAAACAGGGTAGGTTTACATAAAACTTTAAACATATCCATGTTAAACAGTCTTAGCCAATTTAAACCATCTGAAATCTCATTATAAGCAGTTAGTACAAGAAACTGTTCAAAGGAGGCAGCGGACATGGCACAAAGAAAAAAGGAATAAGTTATACTATTTGCTTTCCCAAAAAATGAAATTAACATACCATGGTAAAAAATAGAAAACCCCAGAAGACTGAATTAGGCAGAAATCTTGCAGAAAATAAAAGATGGTTTTTGAAGTTTGAGTCATAGCAAATATGTTCATATAACCAAGTAAAATTCTTGGTGAACTTAATTCTGTTGCTCTCCAGTTCCAAAAATTATTTTCCAGCATACTTCCAGATCTCTGCTGTGTTGCCCCTCTCCACTCTCTTAGCTGGGTGACTTGCTGAAGGAGGATATCAAACTCCTATAGATGCCATAGAACCCTTGTTCCCTGGGGTTTCCAGGCCCCTCTGCTCCTGACCTTTTCTTTTTTGTCTTGGCTCTGACTCCATCTTCTGTGCATGACCCCATTTCCCTTCTGATATCTTCTTCTGAACCTTCCACATATTTTTCTTGCTCTGTTTCCATCACTCAGCTTTCTGTACAATTGATTTAACTGCCTCACCCTTTCTCCATCAGTCTCCAATACCCTCCCTGTAGCTGAATATCCTTCCTTTTCTTTTGATCATATCTGCTCTTTCTTAATTTGAATCTAACATGTTATGGTGATTCTCTAGATCACCATAAGGGCAAGAAAACCAAAGGGAGAGAAGAAATGAAATCTCAGGAGAAGCACCAATAGTTTCCTATAGGCTGGTTGCTGACAGTCTTCTCCCCATTCATTTTAGTCTTTCATGTTCACACAGACAGTTCTGAGAGTTAGTAGGATGAAGTTTGTATGAAGTGAGACTTTCAAGAGATGCAAAGTTGAGTACTTTTGAGTATATTTTTGAACAGATGTCAAAAGTACGAAGTGGCGGACTCCCTCAGGTCATTGCTTCTCTCTCTGGAAATAAGGAAATATTGATAGGTCTTTAGCAAGCAATCAGTAGGATTGCAACGAAAAAGTTTATCTTACATTGTCTTCCTTTTACCTGAATTCCACAGCTGCCTCTCATGAACTAAAAAAATATTGCTTTACTGCCTAGGAGAAACTGGCAACACTTTCTTTCTTGAATGATATTGTGAGAAATAACTGGAATAGTTTTGGTAAAATTTTCCATCATTGAAATGTTCAGCATAAACAGTCAAAATTGGGTAAGTTAATAAACAAATGAAAATGTGGCTTCATAAAAGGAAGGCTCATAATTTCTACAATATGGCAGTTCAACACATGGTATTTTTCTATAGCATGAATTATAAGACAAATTTTAAGAGCTGTTGTTTGAATGAGAAGATGGAGGAAATGTGAAGGAAGTCCCCCCTCACAAACCTGCACAGACTGTAGTCAGAATATCAGTGTCCTTACCTTGAGAAACAGGTACAGCAGAACCCATGGGGCAGCCAATGACTTTCTTTCTGTGCTGTTTGGCAGTTGAGGGTTTGCAGGAAAACAGGAGCATAAATTAGACTCAGTTCAGTGTTTTTTCTGACCTGAGTCTTAGGAGAGGGGGATTAAGAGTGTACCTATCCAATTCTTTAGTGCTGAGACAGCTGTAAACTATTTATATCCATATCCAAACTATTTCTATCCCATTTTTATCTGTGGATATCCATATCCAACTATTTCTATTCATACCCATATCCAGGAAAAAGATTTTGAAAAAGAAAGTATTTCTGACGAAATAAAAAAGGATGCACTAGTACCACTGGTTTCTTTTTCACCTGTCTTTAGTCTTAAGCTATCTGTTTAAAAATACCGTGCACATTCTTGGCACTTATTCTCTCTTTTTGAATGGCTGGCTACAAATTTGCATATTTTTAGGCATTTTAAAATTGTTTTCTAATTTCCTTTGTTTAAACCACCTGCTTCAAAATTGTCTTTTTAAGATTTTGTTTTCTCCTTGTGGTCATTACTGGCATGGACATAAATTGGAATGTGAGAGTGTTGTCAGTATATACAGGGCACCATGGGCTTGAGGCTGTTCCTTTAATGGTCTCAGCAAAAATCCATAGTGCCAAGTGATTCATAAGACAGGTGTGATCAATAATTTGTCAGCACAAAACCAATAGCCATTTTCTCCACTGCAGTATTTCCCAGAAAACATAGCAGAGACAACTGCACTTAATGCAATTTTGTCTGGATCATGTCTATAGAAGGCCTATTGAGGCCTAAGTTTAAAAAATATAGATTATTTGTGTTGCACCAAAAGTGAAGGTAAGATGAAGAACAGTTTTTGGATGTTGCTGTTATTTAATTACCTTTAATGGAAATTAGTATCTGAATTCTATAGTATCTTGAAGCCTATTCTTGAAGCTGTGGATAAACTACTAGGGAAAGTGTCCTTAATTTTAAGATGCTTTGTGGAGTTTAGGAGCACTGCATTTTTATTGCAAAGTTCTTAATGAGGCTTTGATGACATTGCAAGCCTTCACAGTGGCCACTAATATCTGAAGACATATCAATAGGGTTAATATTGGACAAAGTTTTATCATTTTCCATAAAATATTAACCATTTATTATGAAAACAGTATTTTGTATTCTACTGGATCTTAACCACATCTACACATTTTAAGTTTTACCAATAGTCTGTACAATTTTACCATTGAATTGGTCAGGCTTGGTTTAAATTATGATTACAAGTATTATTATTTCTGGTAGAAAATTACAGCTTTGAAGGTTCAGCCTTCCTGAACCTTCATCACAGCAATTAAGTGCTGTAGCCTCATTACTCTGCAATAAAAGTGATGTACTCTTTTTACATATATTTAATAATAGAATGGCTGGAGTTGAAAGAGACTTTAAAGATCATCTAGTCCAACTCCCCTGCCATGGGCATTCCTACCTTCAACTAGATGGGCTCACAGTCCCATCTAACGTGGCCCTGAACATCCAAATTCGCTGAGATCAGGTATGAAGGTTCATCAGAGTGGTGTTCTTTTTTTAACTAGTGGGATAACAGCCCTTCATATAACTGGAGAGGCACAGAGAGTTCATCTTCGTGGGATGTGAAGTCCAGAGTGGGGTGGGGAGTGGGGAAAGGCAGGTATGGGAGGAGTCTCTTTGTGCATGCAAGAGACTGAAAACCTGGGATGTTTGTGAAAGTAGTTCCAGGGCTTTTGGCAATAGGAAGAAATGCTGCTGGCTGGGAATGGATTACTTAGCAGAGTGAAGAAATATTTTGTAAGAACCCATATGATAAATTATCTAATTTGCCTTTGATCTTGAAAGCTACGTTTGTCTGTTTTTTCATTTCTCCATCTATTGTTTGCAGCTCCCTACTGGTTTTGTCAGGTCTGCTATTAAACATGTAAGCTCCTAAGGGTCTGGAACATGTTTGCCTGTGTGTTTCCTGAAAGCCATTCTGAGCACTACTCATAAATAATACATTTGTGCAGTCTGCACACTGTCTGATCCAACATAAGTTCTCTTTTTTTCAGAAGAGAATCATTAAAGACATGCACATACACACTAAATTATCTTCTCTAAGAAATATGAGAAGACCCCTTTTATGTGGGACGGACTCCTAGTCACCTCAGCTGTCAGTAAATAGTTAGAATTCTGGCTGGAGCACCAAGCAGCCACACCAGCATTCCAGTGCTCAGCCCATGTGCCTCTGCTTTGAAATTAGGCCTTGCAACACTGGGCAGCTGCTGCTTTGCAAAAGTATGAACAAAATGTAGTCAATGAGGAACAGAAACTCAGCAAACAATTGTAAAAATTAGTTTGAAAATCGAGTGTGCACTGTGACTCATATGCTTTAGCCTGCCCAGGACTGATACAGAAACTCATAAGAGACTGTAAAAGATGTAATCCAAATAGTAATAATAATAATAATAACAATAATAGGAAGAACACTCAGAAAGCAGTTCTCTTTGCCTTCATTTTCTTAAAACATTTAGCTGCAACATATTACTGGCTAGAATAAAAATGCTAGAATCTACTCCATGTGTCTGAAAAATTGCAAAGGAAGAAACTAACTATTTCTATTATAAAGTTTTCTTATTTCTATTTATTAACTTCTCTTATTATTATAATTAACCATTAGCTACTTTAATTTCTGTTTCTCCTGACGACCAGAAAATTCCTCTTTCTGTCCCCATAAAGTAACCTTTTAACATAGAATACTCTTGTGGATTTTTAAAAATTTTAATATAGATTGTAAGACAGAATGGGATTTACTTTTCCATATGCACAGAGAAAATGTGTATGTAAAGGTATTCCAAAGAACTGTGTGAAATATCAAAAGTGTATGTTTGATTCTTTTATAGCCTAATTCTATTCTTTTTGCAATTTATTAAATAAAGACAGGAGCAAAGAGTCAAAACCCTTGTTATACCACATGGATACTCAGTGTGTCGTGGTCAGTGTTTTAGAGACACAACAATATATACGTCTTCTCCCAGACATCATGGTTGAAGAGCTACTTCTACTTGCCCTGGCCTTTGAACCCCCTCCAGTTTAGATCAATTGAACTTCCATGCCCAAATAAGAAGTGTTCATGGATTTAAAAAGCCAACAATTTGATTCATAAGGCAGTTATGACTTCAAAATGTCAAGGGGGCTTAGTGAAGCTGTAAAGGCATAGAAATAGTAAATTTAGTTCTTTAGGTTGATCATTTACACAAGTAAACAAGATAAATAGAATTAAGTGGCATAGTGCAGAGACTGTTTTGAAAAAACAAAAATCATTTACTTGGAGAAAATACTTAGAAAGCATGTAAGAACAGAAGTAATCCTTGATTTTATTCTAGGCAGTGCAGTTCTATATGTAGCTGTTAAAGAACCATTTTCTCACAGTGAGTGTAAAGTGTAAAATTCATCATCTTGGTTGGATCAAAGGAGATGTATAAAAATGAGCACTGCATTGTCTACCTTCAAGTAAAGCAATCAGATTAAAATGAGAATGCTAATTACAAAGTCATTTCAAATAGCAGCTGAAACTTGGGCTGCTTACAATTATCACATCAGTTGTTCAGTGTTCATGCATATCCCTGACTGAAAAAAAAATTAAAACACCATTTTTACCAAAATGTAAAGAAGCAAATATATAGATTGATGGAGTTTATTGTCACTCTAACAGATGAGACCAAAAAGAACACTGTTTAAATATTATAAATTGTGTCAGAATTAAAAAAGTAATGGCAGAAGAAGAAACAAGTTAAATGCAAACTCTTAGGAAGTCAGGCTGAAATTATTTTGACAAACAATTTCCTTAACTAAAAATAACCAACCTCTTTTTGAAATATATGAGAAGCTTTCCTATGAATGGAAGTCAAACTGGAGCTTTCCCACTTAGTATAAATATGATTGAGACTATAAAATGAAAGAATGAATAGGAAACAAGTATTCACCATTACCTATTCAGTATTAAGTGCATCCAAAAATACCACAATGCTGAAAATATTAATACAATTAATTTTTTTTCATTCAATTTATAATGAAATTATGATTTTTCTTGCCACAGAATGAGGTGAAAAATAAGGTGATGAGGTGAAAAATAAGGTGATAAGGTGAAAAATACCAGAAGATTCAGGAAAAAAAAAAAAAAATTAAACAAATCCATGGTAAGAAATCCACTGGTGTCAGCTAAGGATGATGACCTGCAGGCAATAACCAGCTCAGGAAGCTCTTAAACCATTGATGTCTGGAGTATAAAAGGAATAGTCTCATTCTGTGTACTTGTGCTGTTTTGTATGTTTTTCTTCAGTATTCATTATTAGACTCACTTATAGATACAAGACCCTGTACTAAGCAGCCCTCCAGGCATTACTGTTCTTGAGTTCTTAAGCTGAAAATATACATCATGAAGTAAAATACAAATATCTCTCTGAACTGCTGTGATAAAATTTGTTCTTTTTGTTAAACAGAAAAAGACCAAAACTGCAAAAGGCAGCAGTTACCTAGCTATATAATTTATATAGCTGAAAAAGTGCACTGCAAATTGTTACTTCCACAGAATATAGCCACATTATAATGAGCTATGATATTTAATCTAAAATATAAATATTGTTTTCTAACTTTCCTAGCATTTTGCATGTGGTGAGACATTGGTCTCCTAGTTGATAATTAACTCTTCTGAAAACTGAGTAGAGAGAATTTGTTTTGCAAATTTAATTCCTAGGAAGGCTCTTAGATGCTGAAATGTATGCAGAGGTTTTCATTAAAATCCTTCTCATTTGTTTTTACAGGTATTATTCTTACTACTTACATTGGTCTCATGTGTTTTAGAACTTGTTTAGGACTGAAAAAAGTCTTTGGCACTTTGTGAACCAGAAATGTCAGTTCTCTGAAAGGAAATTAAAGGTGACATCACTGGCATAGTGGGAGGATTGGTCTAAGTATGAAACATTTGAATACACTTTACTTAAATCTTAGAATACTGTGTTGAAATAATTTTTCTTATTTTGCAGAAGTTTATGTTACATCAAGCCATCCAGCTAAGACAGTAAAGTGGTAAGTACAATTTAGTGAATATTAAACACCCAGACATCAGCTCTATGAGCAACACATACTTTTTGTCACATATTTACTAAACCCCAGTATTTAAAGTAAGCACAGCTGTTGAAGACATCCCTGAAGAAACCTTGTTAGTGTTTAGCTATAATGCACTCTCAACTAGTACCTTATTAGTAGTAATAATTAGTAGTAATTTCCTACTGGGGCCAGGAAATTTGTTTTCCTGGATGACTTTTATCAAACAGATCAATAAGGAAGGATGATAACTTGATAAAAAGTAATAGTGATAGGTGGTTCTATCTGTTGTATATAATGGAGGCCAAGATATCACAGAGAATCATCATCATCATCTAGAAAGAGTTATATTAATTATCTACATTTATCTACATTTTGCAAGAAATCTCAGACAGCTATGGCTATTCTCATAAATGAGTATGTGTTCATATTTTCCACAAATTATCAGGACTTCCAGTGTTTGGGAAGCAAGTACTTCACATCATACACAACTAACATTTCAGTCATGTTTTAATCTGTCTTTCATAATGAAGGTCTAAGGAGTCAAAACCCAACAGAGGTGCCCTCCCAGTAACATAGGAACTAGTTGCTTCTGGCCAAGTGTTGTGTCTTCAGCAGCAGTCAGAACAGATTAGGGTAGTTATCTACTTTTTTTGTATCACAACTTCACAAAACTGATTCATCTTCTTATCTGAGATCCAGGTAAGTGCAAAAAAAGCAGAAGATATTAGATCCAGGTGGCATTAATAAGGGTCATAGACAATTTGATTTTCTTTGTTCTAGTCTGGCATGGGACTTACCTTTATAAAAAAAACGTTATTAGCAAACACTGTGCTGCTTTACAATTTCCTGTATCTTCCCTATTTATAAAGTATGTAAACTATCTTACACAAAAAATTACATCTTTCAGCCTAAGACATTCAAAGTCACTTTGGGTCTTTAACAAGTCAGATGTAAGCATAATAAATAATGTAACTGCTGAGCTGTTCAGGGTTTATAAAAACAAGTTCTTGTCTTTGAAGGCTATTTCAGTGTGTATGAAAAGAAAAGAGGAAGAATGCACTGATTTTTTAAAATTTTTATTTTTAACAGAAACTACTGGTTATTACATTATTTTTGTAGTTTTAGTACAATTTGCTGAAGTGAAACATATATAAAATCAAACACTTACTGAAAAACAGATATTCAAAGCAAATTTATATTCTTCAGCACATTGTGGATCTTAAATAATGAAGAGAACATGTGCACTGCAATCCAAATAAATAATTCTTCAGAACATTTACTCATGTCAAAAGTTGTGGTTAAAGGGAAGGCAAACACTCATTTACAAAATGTGTGCTTTAAACATGAGAATGCTGCACCCCTTTTTCTATCTTGGTTCTCAAAGATTCTTAAGAAAATGGGTTTAACCATCATACTGTTCTCTCATCTACCACAGCAGCTTCCTTCAATATGACATTTAGAAGGCAAACATTGTGTTATGTGACTTGTAACTTCAGACAGGATTTGATAAACTATATTTTTTTCTCTAAATATAAGTAAATCCAAGCTGTAAATAGGCTTAAATCTTTTGATACTTAAAGGTGAACTGGAATTTACTTTAGATGACTGGGTTTGATGCATGGATGGCTTACACATTCACTATTACTTTTTTTCCATTAAAATAAATTAGAACAGTTTTAGAGATAACTTTAAAGGTCACCTGCTAATTATCTATGCTGAACATCTTTAAATGATGTGACATATTTCAGAGTGAAGCACAACCAAGAGTGGTGTTGGAATCAGTGAACTTTATAATCAAAGGGATGGCAAATGGTAAAGGTTTACCTGGAAAAAATGAGCAATATTGTTGACTCAGGTCATCAATTATCTTCTTTTCTGCAAAGATGAGTGCCTTGTTTATGTACTATATTATTCTTTAACCTTTTTCTTTATTTATTTTTTTTCCTCTTTTTATTTTTTGTGGATAGACATATGAGTAGCATGAATAACAGTGTCACTCATAGTTCTGAGTCAAATTAATGCTGCTAGGGAGAGTCACTCAACAACGACAGTTTACTCTAGATTTGACATGACCATACACCTAAAATAATTTTCCTTACCCTAAGACTCTGAATTCAAAACTTTCAACTTCTCTTTGTTTTGTGATGTTTTTCTGAGATTGCTTAGAAGACAAAATAAACCAAACTTTTATTTTTGATTCTATTTTGAACTCCCTGACAAGATTTAAATTAATCTACCTGCAGAAATATGTGCAGAAATCTAGGAATCCCATAGTGACATCCTGCAGCCAAAATATAAGAGTAACGTGAGCACAGTTTGGCCATCTGTGAAGCCCTGGTATTTAGGGACTATTTGGGCCATTACAGAGTTAAAGAAATATTGTAAATATTATTTTTCATTGAGTTTTGAAAAAAATAGATATTTTCTAGGGCCCAATTCAAGATTTGGTATCTGAGCACCAAAAAGAAGGCATGCAAATTTCTAGAAATCTAGGCTTTATGAACCTTAGCTTGTCCAGTTAAATATGCATTTCATTAGAAGGCCTATTTTGCACTTTCTTTCTTTCAGTATCATTTCAAAGTTTCTCATCAAATGGTGTACTCCTTTAACATCACATAAATTTATCTTTTCCCTCTCATGTCCTGACTGAAGTAAAAGGATTCATTTTTATTATTTACTAATATTATTTATTTATTTTATTTTTATTATTTCTTAATAAAAGTAAGCATTTTATTCAGTCATCAGAATAATTGTGTAGAAACTAATGGTGTTTTGAGGGTGAATCCCATAGCAAATAAATCTGTGTGCATAACTTCCTGTGAATAAGAAAGGTAGATGTAAATTGCACTGAGACCCGACGTTATTTTGGAGACAGTTCAGAGCTTCAGTTTTAGGAGAAAGGAACTGTGGCAAGAGGGAGACCATGGACACCACAGTGTCTGGCTGAGTGGGGGCTGTGTCCCTGCAGAGTGGTGACCACTCTGTGCACTCGAGTGTGAAGCTCCACATCTTCACCCTGAGCAGATTTACAGGACCAAGCTCTGGATTCAGAAGGGTAGATGTGTTACATCCCTGTCTTGCTCTCAGGTTGTGTGAAACAGGAGGTTAAAATTTATTTCTACACTCACCAATTCTATATATATGAAGGGTAAACAGAAGTAGTCAACTTTTTCTATACAAGCAATCTTAAAAACTTGTGCATTTTGAAGGCTACATCATTTTACAAAAGATTTCAAGAATTAGCTTCATGATCTGTTTCTTAAAGGACTTACAGGAGTAGAAACTGGAAGTGTAGTGTGAAGCTGTAAGGCATCTTTAGTGAGCCATGATGTGTATGGATTAGCTCCATGTCTCTTAGTCTGGAAGTTGAACCCCATTCTAAATGTTGGCAGTTCTTATGTCACGAAATACACTTTCTTCTGTGATTAAAATTTGTAGGCCTGATATTATTTTCTTGGAATCATTCATGGAAATTTCATTTGTTTACCTGAATGATAGCAAAAGGGAGATAAAAATTTGACCAAAATAGTTTTAACTTAAAAACTGGAGATATGTTTGGAAGCAACAAGGCTTTCTTTTCACACTGATGATATATTTATCTAATAATCTTGTTATGTTGATGTTTCCCCTTTAAGCCATATTTCAAATTTTACTTTTGAGGTATTGCAGAAGTTCCATTCATTATCTGATAGATTCCAAGAGGAAGAACATAGAAATTCAGATTATCAGACACATCTCTTAGCTCTTTAAGGCAAGTCTGACATAGTTCTCTTTGATTCTCTTTGGTCACTGAGGATTTCAAAATCTTAAGTTTATCTACATGACATTTTCATATAAACCAGAAATGTGCTCCTTTGTGGAAAAAGAATCCCCTTAAGATCTGTTACTACCATGTGCAGGTGTCATCTTTCCAAACATGTGCTGTTTGATGAGTGGTATTTACACTGCTTTTGCACAGGGCAATGTAAGAAGCTCCCTAAACCCCTTGGATTATGTGTGTGGTATCAAAACTATATACCTAAATCTATATGCTTATGCAGATTGAAGAACATAATTCTGAAATCTAGTGATAAAACCATTAATATCTTCTCAGTAGCTAATAGGCACTAAGCTCCTTATGCACACTCATTTGCTCCCCAATTCTCAGGAAAAATAATAGAAGTAAAATCTGAAAGAATATGATCTTTATTGGCATTATTGTATATTTAGATTCCTGACAGAATAATTTAAAATATGTTCATATTAAAAAAAATATTTTGATTAATATCTATGGGAGTAAAGATAACACTACAATATCAGAGGTTGCTAAGATATCAGACTTGGCAAAATTAAATATCCTCATTTCTCGAAACAGGAAAATAAATCAAAATAACTAAGTTTCCTTGAATTCCAAAAATGGCATTACTACTCCTGTCTGACTAGGGTGCACTTCACAGCTATTTTTTTCTAATTTTGCAGCCTCAAGAGTGTGATTGCAGATTAAGGTTCCATCCTAAATTTGTTTGTGTTGTTCCTGTTCTGTCAGTTTTTGTAGCCTAGTTCTCTATTAAAAGCATGCATAGATGCATGAAGACAGCTTTAAGTTCTGCCCCCCTTTTTTTTCTGTTAAATTAGTCTGAAGGAGTTTCAATGCAAGCATGAGCCGCCTCCATACAACACATGGCATAATTGAAGAACGTTGTCTACACATTACACAGCTACTTCAATGGAGTTAGAGACCACCTCCTGCCCCACTAAATCTCCATCCATATAATCAATTGTGCTTGTGCAGACACAGCAGAGCTGTGAGTATTTAGCTGTCCAAACAAAATTTAGGGAGCTGATACTGCATTCTTTAGAGCATGTGGATATGTGGAAAGTTTACCCACACGAACTCAGAATCACCAATATGGCTTGTGCTTGAAATTTAACCCCACGTTTATGCTTGGTGTCCATATACACACATGAAGCATTGAGTGTCAGAAAGTGTTCAAGACTGTGAAGGCTCCACTGCATCCCGTCCAGCTGAGGCCACAAGGTAGTTTTCTGGATGACAGTCAATAAAGGAGTAATCTCCAAAGAGTCATATGTCCAAGATCCAGTCTCTCTAGCAAAGCTCTAGGTCAGCTATTAACCCATTGCTTATCAAGCTGAAGATTTCTTCCCAAAAACCTTTCTGAGGAGAGGCACAGTGTGCTTTCCCATTGGGAAACTATCTCTTGATAATTCTTTTTAATGGTCACTCATATAGATCCCAAGAATGAGAATGAGTCCCAAGACAGACTATTATTTCCCTTTCTCTCTCTCCCCACACCAGGAAGAAATGTAATTATATTTATACCAATAATCAAATTAAAAAGAAAACCCCTCCAAACCTACTATACCTACAGTTCCTCTTTCCCTAATTTTTTGGCACATTTCTTCAGATCAGAGTGTAAACAGTGAAATATGAATTTAGAAAACCTGAACAAAACTTGCAACACACTTGTTTGGGACAGATTACTGAGTACAGACAGTCACTGGTGCAATAGAGGCTGCAAAATTTGTATGAGTGGGAGTGGTAGCACAGTACCTTATCTGCTGTTCATGAATAATACCTACACTCATCCACTTTTAAAGAAACAATATAACTAAAAATTTTAATAAGGCCTGCTAAGTGCTTTATGAGTCACTGGGATATTTTTAGTTTTGTGTGATTGAGCAGATGCTGAAATAACCTAGTGTAGCATTTAATGCTAGTGTAGCATCAAATGAGTTAATGCAGTTATACCCCACAGGTAGAGATGACTTTATAAATCTTGAAAATCACAGAAGGTATTCAATCAGTTATGGGCTGTTTACTGAATATATTGGGTGGCAAATCAGGATGACCAGTAAGGTTCTAATAACCTAATGTTTACATTATTTTGTAAGTGAGAAAACAGTTTTTATTGAAAAGATCAACTGAGTGTGGGGACACGATCTCTGATATAATCTTCCTCTTTCTTCACACGAGTCTTACCAGTGTTGCTACTCATGTGGAAACTGAAGGAGTTGAAACAAGGCTCACTTTCCTTCTCATCCAGATTTTTACTCCTGACTCAAACAGGAGACTTTATTTAAAATTATCCTCAGGGGAAATCTCCTGGACAGAGGCCAAATCTTCCCAGTCTTCACATTGCTCCAAGTCTTTGTCAGCTGGTTTGGAATTTAAATTTTTATTTCCAGCTCAATGGCAAAATGAACTGCCACTGGACCTGCTGACTGGCTCCAACTAAAATCTTTGACATTTTTTTGTACTATTTAAAGTCTGAAAATCTTTTACAGCCCTTTGCAACTGTTTTATTCCCACCCCCAAAAATCTCCAAGCATTTTGCCTCTCAAGCAGCCCAATACCAAATATGCTGGTTTTGTTTGAGCATTTTGCCTCTCAAGCAGCCCAATACCAAATATGCTGGTTTTGTTTGACCTATATTACAATGCAAAGCTACTTGGTTCTTTAATTCACTGCCAAATAAAGCTGTTATCTTTGGATAAAGGGAACTAGGCCAAATGGTGATGAAGTCTCAGGGATGAAATGAGATTAAATCAGTCCTACCTCACCTTGCTATTTGCTAATTATATATGCACTGGTCAGCCGAGCTTACTGTCAGTCTAATCATATGTCTAAAGGTCAGTTAAAAGGGGTTAATGTCCACAAATTAATATCCAGTGAAAACTAGTAATTGGCATAGGGGTTATACCTGTCCTTTTCTTTCTTTTTATCTTTTCAAGATTTTTGGGGCATGATACACAATATATAAAATTACAATGTGGTTTTAAAACACAAGAGGATTTATCCTTTTTTTTTTTTTTTTAATTCAAAATCATTTGGCAAGCACAGTTCTAATGCAGAACTACAATCAGGTCAAAGAACTACCTCTCATTTCTTTTTTAATTAACACTTGGCAATATTGTTAAGAAAAGCATTACTCAGAGCTGGAGTCATGTTAGCACCAGAAACCTCTCCAGGGCATCAAACAATGCTGAGAAACTTTCATGGAAGCCTTTTTAGAGCAGTGGCTCACTTTGTATCTTTGTTGTCACTCCATAAACAAATGAAGATCTCTCTATAAGATGGTTCACTTATAAATAAACTCAGTAGTAGGCAAGTTTGTTTGGCTTTTTGAGGGAGAAGGAAGGGAAGAGCAGGGATTTATCGACTCCTGACCTGCCCTGCTTGAAAATACAGCCAACAGAGAAAGCTGAGGACAAGGGCAGTGGTGTAACCAGGAGACACACTGCTCTTTTCAGACTGCCCCAGTGTATCCAGTCAAACAGAGGGCTGCCTCTCCTGGATCCTTCTCCCTCTTGACCCCAGCTGTTCATTCACAGACACCAAGGCACCTGGGCAAAACAAGTGAAAGTGGCAAGAGAATCAGATCCTCTTGCTGTCCTGTCCAAGCAGCTCCTCCCGAGACACCATCTGCTGCTCAGCAGATGAGAGGAGGATTTGCAGCCTCACCGCTGCTCTGCTCTGAAACACACACCTTGACCCCCATTTCAAAGGAGGGGGTGAACCAAAAAATGATAGGGAGAGACCTAGTACACAGAGGCCACAAGTAAAGGAAAGAAAGCTGAGAAGCCTGGGAATAAACAAGGAACGAAGGAGGGCAAGAGAGAAAGGCAGTGTAGACAGAAGGGAAGGGCTGTCAGAGAGACACCTCTATCTGCAGTGTCCTAGAGCTGAAGGTGCAAGTGACATGCAGGGAAAAATGGTATGAAAACATCAAAACTGAAAAGTTACAGTGCAACTGGTCTTTTGAATTTCAAACAGTTCATGGGTGGGAAGCAAGGAGTGGGGTATTTAGTTTCAAAATAAGAGTGTACACACAATCTGCAACACAGAAAGCTGAAGAAATTCCAGTTTCAAGCAGTGTAATTTCTTTGAGACAGGACACATATGGAATAAGTTGTCATCAAAGCAATGAGCATTAGCAGATGTCTAGACATCTGTATGCAAAGAGAGGCACTGTCAGTATAGCTTGACCCAGTAGGGAGGTGAGATTGCATTTAAAAGTGGACGTCTTTTTAGGGAAGAACAGTTTTCTGAATCTTTGCAGGAGCAGGTCGACATTCTTCTGAAAATGTAGCTATTCTAACATTTATAAATTGCTCTTTCAAATGATTTTCAGATCATTTAGTCAGAACTTTTAATGCATTAACATTACTAGCAGACATTTTCACTTATTCTCAAATCCTCAGAAGTGACCAGAGCATCTTGTTTCAACCAAAGTACATTATTTGTCTTCAGTGTCACTCACTTACTTCTGGATATCATATATTTTGTAGATAGGCATCCACTACCCTTAGGTACTGGCACACTGGAACATGGACCTTGTGTGCTTGGTACTGTGTTGCAGTAATTGATCACCACCACTGTTTACACACATGCTTTAATTTCAAATTTGCCTGGCTTCAGCTTCAATCTTCCAGCCAATACTAGACAAGGAGCTGGTTTTGCTTTTATCCACTGGGTTCACAAAGGAGAAGTACTTCTTCCCTGTGATAAACTTCTTTGGTGTGCTGACTGGCTTAGTAGGTACAGGAGGAGAAGTAGACAGCTCTAAGACTTCAGAAAGGCTTTTGACGCTGGCTTCTATATCATCCTCATAGAGAAGACAAGAGAATTGGAATTTGGACGACCAGTCAGTGAGGTATATTGGAAAATGACTGAATGATTGGGCTGATGAATGAGGGTGGTGATCAGTGGTGCAAAATCTACTTGGAGGCCAGCAGGTAGTTCTGTATCCCACAGGGTAATACTGGTACCAATATTGTTCAACATCATTAATATAGATCAGGGAGTAGAGTGTACCCTTGCCATGGTTCAGAAATAGTATTCTCCAGTTTAATGTTCCCCCTGAAACCACTCTAGATCACGAGCCCACTCACCCTCACCTCTTCTCCCTGTTTGGCAGGCTGGAGAGGAGAACTGGAGGCACAAAAGTTAAGATCACAGGTTGAGATAAGTACAGTTTACTGGAAATGGCAGTGAAATAAGAAAACAAGTAACAGCAGCAATAATAATAACAAAAGTGTACAAAAGAGAGAGGAGAGTTATTCACCTGCAAAAGCTCACAGCAGAGCCTGACAATACCCAGCCACTGCCTGCAACATGCAACCCTGAACCAGAAGAGAGCCCTTTCCCTTCTCTGTCCCTGGCAATGATGTGAGGTGGTAGACAATAACCTTCTTGTCCTAGCCATGCCCCCTCTGGCTACTGCAAAAATTGATGTTGTCCTAGCCAGAAGGAGAACACCTCTCAACAGGTTTGCTGCAAGGAGTGGCCAATATAGCCAGAAGGTTGTGTTGCCATCCAGAGGGGACCTCACCAGGCTGGTGATGCCTTAAGAGGCCTCCTAAAACACACAGACTAGGAAAGAATAAGGGAGTAAGGGTAGGTATTTATTTGAAAGGCCTTCAAAGGTACACCCTGGGAAGACAGAGACTATTGCAAGATGGACCCCAAGATGGACAACAGGTCATGAGTTCTTCACACTTTTATAGGCTTGGTCATTTGCATATCAGGATTAATTCTCCAATTAAAGCTTCAGTTTAGTGATGTAATTCCCCATAGCTTGCCCCCCTTAGAGGCTCTTTGGTTTATACTTTTTGGGCCTAGGATGGTCTGGGTGTCCTTGAAGAGCAGGCCCAGAGAGGTTTTGTTATGACTACCTAGCATGAGAGGGCATTAATAATGAAGTTAACAGGCTACAAGAAACTTCAGAGTTACACACTAAGCAGTATAGGATTTGAAAAATATAGAAGTTAAAACCTAAGGCATCATTTCCCCCCCTGGAGAAATAATCCTATGCACTAGTACATGGTGATGCTGACAGTATGGGAAGGAACTTTGCAGAGAAGGGCCTGGGAGTCCTTGGTGACCACCAAGTCAAATGTGAACTAGCAATGTGTCCTTCTGGCAAAGAAGGTTAACAGTACAGCTACATTAGGATGAGTGTTGCCAGGAAGTGGAGAGGAATGATCCTTCCCCTTTGTTCAATACTGGTGAGACTGCAACTGGAGTAGGGTTCAGTCCTGGGGTACCTGGTGCAAGAGAGTTATGGACATATTAGAATGAGTCCAGTGAAGGGTCATTAAGATGATGAAGACACCGGAGCATCTCTCATATGAGGAAAAGCAGAGAGATCTGGGACTGTTCAGCCTACATTAGAGAAGGCTCAGGAGGGATCTTGTCGATGTATCTAAATATCTCAGGTGAGGTACAGATGGAGCCAGGCTATTTTCAGTGGTCTCCAGTGACAGCACAAGAGGCAGTGGGCACAAATTGATATATTGGAGATTTTACCTGAACGTAGGGAAACTATCTCTACGTGGTCTTGGACAGTCTGCCCTAGCTGGCCTTTCTTGAGCAGGGAAATTGAACACGTGGACCGCCACAGGTCTGTTCTAACCTCAAACATTCTGTGATTCTGTGATCTGATACAGTCATCTTTTGTACAATTGATCCTATCTAAGGGGGACAAATATTGTAAAATACAGCAAATGCAATATGTGAAAGGCTTTGATGTTTGGCAAGTTTCAGTATTGCATAAGAAAGAACCAAACAAGTAAAATATTCGTATTCTAAATTTAATTCTAAACAACACCTGTAAAATGTGGATTACAGCAGTGTTTTGAAGGTCTGTTAATGAATATTCGTGGTTAATGGCATTGTATTGAATGGGAAGAAGCAAATAATAGTATGGAAAGGAATCAATGGTAATTCTTGCAGTAGTTAACATCTTTTTTAATGAACTGGAAAGGGGATTAATGTCATGTTAATGAAACTCACAAATGAGTATCTCTTGATCTGTTTCAGATATATATATTAAAATAATGGGTTGGGATCCCATGGAAACATAAGCTAGAAAGACAAAAAAAGCCAGTTCAGGAAATTATGTTTCATCACAGAGGAAAATAAGTGAGTTTGCATCTGTACACACATATAGATTGTGTGTATACATAAAACGAGAGAGTTACATGAAGGAATAATTTTGAAAACCAATAAAAGTGTGAAAAGTAAATTAGAAGTAGAAAGTTAATTAACTCTGGTTTGAGAGAGAGCAGCATATAAAACCACAGAGTTTTAGGCTTCCCACTATTTCTTGAAGGGTCTTAATTATCCTTCATTCCATAACACATAAAGGTATCTCAAAATCTCAAGAACATTCAACCATATTTTATCTCTGCAAGGAAAATACTTATAAGACAATTATTTGAATATACTATTATTTTTATCTTCTAGACAGGCAACATCTGGATACGGGAAGATTAAACCAATAGAGGACTTTTCTAGTAGTTACTGTGTTAAAAAAAAATACAGGTTGACTTGAAATTAATATAATGAATTATTGCAAGGCACCAGCTCTGCTTCCTACCCTGTCTCTCTTCTAAGCTCCACTAATTTAATGGTGGGAACATTTTCACTGCCAAGGAAACCAAACTTTGATCACCTCTGTATAGACAGTACTTCCTATCTGAGTGCTTTAACTAGTACTAAAAACTAATCTTGGCCACAACTGTGGAGGGAGTTCAAACATACCAGCCAGAAAAAAAAAATAGAGAAAAGAAAATGAGAACAAAGCAAAGCAGTATTTTGGGTTTGAATATAGGTAATATAATATGTAAAATGTATTTGTTTCCAGAAAAAAAGTCTTAATTACCATACCATTGAATTAAAATGTAGTTTTAAATAAACTTAACAGCTAGCAACATTTACAATTGCTTTAACTCTTTAATCAAGAATCTCTACAAAAGGAATCATGTCCCAAAACTGTAAATGCAGCACTGACCTAAACCTGTGTAACTCTCATGACTCAAGTTCCTGAGATCTTGATGACCTCCCACCTCACCTACCAGAACTCTGCCTTCAATGAGATTGTTAATTTGGCTATAATGCTTATAGACTGAGATACTTCTGTGTCCCATTGTCATAGTTTCTGATCTCCTTTAAGAGCCTAGGTTTTGGACTTTGAAGTATTCTCATGTTGCATAGTTCTGTGAACTCCACCAGTATTCTTCCACCTCTGACTTGATGAATATTTTTTTATTTAAGGGGCTAGAGGAGGTCTTGGGTTCACATTAAACACTTGACAGACTGTTGACTAGGAACTCTTCAAACCAAGCAACTGCATCCGCTATTCAACATTACTCAGGGTTATCCAATCCTCCTAAATTTAGGTATGTAATTTACTTGTCTTTCAAAGTTAAATTCCTGCTCTGAATAATCCCCTGGAGGAGCTTGGCTTTTTGCAATAATTATATAGGAAGCTAAAGGTGACTGGCCTCATATCTTAGTCATGCTTAAAAGTCTAGAGTTGAATGCTGTTAAGGTCCCTTTCTTGTGTTTCTCTTTTACTGAGTGTTCCAACTACTTGGCTGTTAGGAAAGGACATGTGTTTAAGAGAATTTTTGTAGATACCTACAGAAAGAAGAATTCAGGACTGTGGATTTTACATGGAATGAGTTGGAATTTCCCAAACGGAATGCCGCTTGTACAAAGGAACATGATTCAGATATGCATTATTCTTCATGTTTCCTCTTGAACGACAGCCTATGCCACCATATTCATCCACAGTCCCCCATTCAACAGGCAATCGAATATGCTAAACTGCATGCCTAGACAATAGGAGCCAAGCTTTCATTAATTGCATGAATTGTAGCAGCAATCTTTTAGATTTGTGCTATTCACAGCACTGTGTTGTAAAGGTCGCAGGGCTGGTAGCAAAAATAGACATATACCCTTACATCTAATTGGAGATCAGACACTCCTCTTAATTTCTGAAAGCATGTGAACACTGACACACTAGATTCACGTGGATGTAGTGAGACAACAGTAGCATTAAAATGCATGGCTAAAATGCTCACTGAGCATGGTCCTGGACATTATGGAAAAGAACAAACCAAGCAAATAGCCAACTTAACAGTGTGATGGCTATGCTAATTCACCTGGTACAGGTGTATTAGAAATATAGAAACACAGTTAATTAGCCTAAATACCACACTTATCCCAAGCTAGAACTTAAGCATGGAGCTCTGTAAGTTGCTGCAGAGAGCCCACATGGGCTGCTCAGTGGTCATCACCTTGGCTGGCAAAGCACAGTGAAGGTGTACTTAAGGACCTCATTGGCATTTGGCCCTAAAGGATATGCTTAAAATTACAGAGGCTATCTCTTTATTCAGAGAAATAAGTCCAAATTGTTTGATGCCCAGGCTAACATTTAAACCACAGTGCCATCCTTTCCTGACAAAAATCACTGCACCTAATGCGGTGTTATCAACGAGTTAATAATATTTTGATATGTAACTGCTTAGAACATACATCCAAATGTATGGATTACATTACAATTAGTTGTCTCTCCACTGGTGAGGGATATTGACAAATTTGAAGGAAATGGCAAAAAAGTTATGCAATTGATAAAAAAGGTAGAGGAAATGATACATAAGGGAAAGACTAGAAGAGATAGGTTGTGTGTTTAGCATGTTTAAATCATAATCAAGATGAAACATGGAACAAGTCTATTAATATTTAAATGATGCAACTTACAGATTATTTAACATGAAGCAATGAAAAATGGGCCTGAACATAAGTGAAAACTGCAAGCAAATTCTGGAAAGTTACATTACTGAGTTGAGTACCTATCAGAACTCCTGTTCTGTAAACTGTGTGTTTCAAGGCCCTGTCACCTATCAGAGTGTGAAACTGACTTTTGAGAGAGAAACTGGGGATGTTCCATCTCTCTCCAACATTTAAATTTTGACTGGACATGTTGCTGAAGTATTTATAGTGCCATACAGGTAAAGACTTGTACTAGATGAGTCTTGTGTTATTTGAATGTCTGTTACCTGCAACTGAGCAAGAATTTTCAAGATTCTTGCTGTCACTGACCAAAAAATTTTTGACTCTGTAATAGAGTATAAGCAATACTATTTCCTGGAATGGAGCTAATAATTCATTAATGAACTTTCTTTGTCCCATTAAATGCTCATTCATCATATGGGAAGAGTTTAATCCTTGTAAGTAACTAATAATCCTGTAAATGAAACTGATCAGTTAAAAAATCCACATTACCTGTCAGAAAGAGTTGAAAACTAGACTAATCTCTCCTATTTCCATATTTTTGATGCTGTTCTCATCAGGCAATGACATTATTTTTTTCTCTCTGCCTATTAGAAAGAAAATGCACTCCCTTTCCTGATCAAGGCCTCAGTCTTTTGTATTTCATCCTCTGTCCCAATCCTTCTTTCATGAGGGTGGCATATTTACAGTAAGATTTCCTTCCCTAGTGGAATCAGAAAATCCATGCAGTATTTCCCACATCAACAGCATCCAAGAACACAAAATCTGCTAAGAAAAAGCAGACAATTAAATACTGCAAAGGACCAATTCCTGAAATGTATGGACTCTCACTAGAATAACAGGATCATGGATTATCCTGATTTGGAAGTGACTCAATAAGATCAAGTCCAAATCCTGATTCCATACAAAAACCCGACAGGTAAAAACACATATCAAAGAATATTGTACACATGTGTCTTGAACACCAACACACTTTGGGCCATGGACTCTTACCTGGGGATATTGTTCTAATGATTGACCCACCTTCTCAATAAATTGCATATTCTCAATATCCAATGTGAAG
Organism: Rhipidura dahli; assembly: GCA_013399225.1. NCBI lineage: Eukaryota > Metazoa > Chordata > Aves > Passeriformes > Rhipiduridae > Rhipidura > Rhipidura dahli. Next base: position 381,818 of record VXAC01006191.1, on the reverse strand, counting down.
GGATGTATCCCTATCATACAGCTTTTTAAGCCATTCTCTTTCATCCCTCAACAGACACCAGAGATAGAAGAGCAGCATTTTGTTCTGTCCTCAGCTTCATTGGGAAGTTGTAGACAGCAATCTCACATCTCAGTCTCTTCTCTTCTAAGCTGAACAAACTAAATATCCTTAGCTACTCCTCCTGAGTCTTGTCCTCTAGTCCTTTCATGATCTCTATTGCTCTCTGGACACATTCTAATTTTTCTATATCCTTCTTATATTGTGGGGCTCAAAACTGCAATAAGAACGTGAGTTGAGACTGCACCAATGCTGTACTGTGGAACAATCTCTCCTTTCCACTGCTTAGCTACACTGTACTTCATGTACCCCAGGCTATGATTCGACCTTTTGTCTGCCAGGGTACAGGGCTGACTCATATTGAGTTTGCTGTCAGCCAGAACTCCCATATTCCTTTCTGCACTCCATCCTATGCATATATCCAGGATCACATTGCTCCAGGTGCAGAATCTGGCATGTGTCCTTGTTCAATTTCATATGGTTGGTGTCTGCCCAGGCATCTAGTCCATAAAGGTCTCTCTTGGAGGTAGTCAACAGCTTATCCAGATTTTGTACTGTTGGCAAACTTAGTGTGCACTCAACTCCTCTGTCAAGGTCTTTGATAAAAATATTGAAGAGAGTAAAAGGGCCCCTAAAATTGACCTGTGGAATCCCACTAATAGCTGGCTACTAATCAGGTATTTCTCCATTTACTACAAACTCTTTTAGCCCATCCCTTCATCCAGTTGTTCAGTCATTGCAATGTGTATATGTCTATCTGTGTGCTGGACATTTTGTCTTGGAGGATATGTGAGAGACAGTGTCAAAAACTTTGTTTAAATGAAAAAAAACCCCAGCATTTGAAAACACATCCACTATCTTGCCTCCATCCACAAGGCAGGTAACTTTGTCATAATAGGATACTCAGTTAGTAATGCCTGACCTTCCCTCCATAAAGCCATGCCGGCTTTGACAGGTGACTACACTGTCTTTTCATGCATTTTTCAATAACTCACAGAATAATCTTCTCTGTAATTTTACCACGCACCAGAGACTGGCAGGCCTATAATTACTAGGATCTTCTCTCTTGCCCTTTTTGAAGTCTGAATAACATCAGCTAGCTTCCAGTTGACCGGGATCTCTGCAGATCTTCAATACCATTGATAAATAACTGAGAAAGGTCTCAGAGTAACCTCACCCAACTTTCTCACTACCTTGGGATGAATCCCATCAGGCTCCATTGACGGGCCTAAAACTCTTATAATAGGGCTAGATACCTAAACAGCTTTTCAGAATTGTCTTACTTTTACTAGTCATTAAAGCATTTCTGAAGTAAATATGTTGCTTCTTAAACTGGTTTATTATGTGTAGTTTTAGGATACATTATAGACTTTCTGGGACATAAAAAAATCTTAGAGCTTCAGCCTTAATCAGACTGAGATACTCAAAGCCTATATAATACAGCTTTGGTTTTATTTCAAGCTTATACATTGGAGTCAAATGTGCCAACCCAAGCATATTAAAACATCAGATTGATTATACAGACAAGTTTCTTACTGTGCTTCTCTTGTTGTCTTGGTAATGACAGTGACAAAATTAAAATTGCTCTTCATCCCCACATCAAAGAGGTAAATGACCTGGGAAAATAAGCTGTAGCTTATTACTCACCGTTATTAATAATTGAAATGTTTCCTTAGTTCCATTCAGTGTGTATAGTGGGAAAGTAAGAATGTTTGTGACAAGTTTAACTGTAGAGAAAAACAAATGTATCATGATGTAACCAGTCACATAAATTGATTTCATATGTAAGTGCTAAATTGCCTTCCGTGGGTATGGAACTTAATTGTTTTCAGGAATCACAGATAAGTGACTTGATAATTCTGGTGGTTATTACTTTTTTTTGCAATTGTTTTCAGAACCCTTGCTCATGTCAAGTTGCTGTGGTCCTGGGTTATAGTCAGTGTAGTGTATGGTTATGCTTTGTTATGGTCCTCTTGCTATAGACTTAATTTAACTCTTATTCTCCCATCTTCAGCAAGCTCCTTAAACAAATATACAGTTTATTAACAAAAAAATTTAAATAATTAATTTTATTTAGTGATCACTCACATGCCTATGACTACAGAGGTGACACTAAGATAATGAAGCAGATCTTTGGCCACTGCCTTTACCTCTCTGCCTTGGGAACATCTCTATACTTGAAGACATTCAGTTATTGGTCTTGACAGAGCTTATACTTTGCAGCATTTTCCTTTGTGGTTTTATGTAGTATAAGGAATAATAAATTTATTCATCTATCCCCTTTGCCTCCCTCCCCTTATCACCCATGAGCACATCAAAAAGTGGCTGAAAGGAAAGTAAAAACTGCAATAACTGATAGTAGATTCTAGTACAAGCAGAAGGGACTGATAGTAAGGGCCTTTGCTGGATGGTATCTAGTCCTGTATGTCTTAAACATGTCATTTCATCCATAGGTTGAGGCTGGTCTCTCTGCAAACCTCTCCAGTTTGCCAGGAAGTTCCATGAATTCTCCCTTTTTCGCTAACCTTTCAGAGTTCTCTATTAATCCTTTTAATCAACATTTTGATCTTTGTGGAAGACTCCTGACCAGTTACTTTAAGAAAGTGAGAGCCCATGTTTCCATAGGAGACTAGTAATTTAATTTTCATATTTCTTAAACTAAGCACTTACTTTTTAAAATTTATTATCTGTTCATACCAAATGGTTTCTTGGGGTGGGGTTTTGTCTTGTAATTAAGATATATTAACTTAATAAAGAGAATATAAAAATAGGATTTAATTTTCATATTCAGATGAAATAAATTATTTTGTAGAAACATTTTAATGTTTTGGTTTGCCAGAAGATGCAAAAAAAATTTCCATTTTGTTCCACGTGAATAATTTCATCACCTAGTCTTAACTTAAACAGAAAATAATACTATTTTTCTGTATTATAAATCTGCCTTGCCTGCAGTGTTTAAAATTTTTATAAATATCTGAAGAGAAATTCTAATCTAGCAAGAGAAATTCTATCCTAGTATAAATAAAATCCACTGGTGTGCATTAATTAATGTAAGAAGAAAACAAAATTGGTGAATTTCCATTATTTTCAGTGGGAAAAAGTTCTAAAATAACTGCAAGACAAATAAACCTATTTAAGTCTCGTGTCTCAGAATCCAGCAGTGTTTACCTGAGACTCCATAAGACTCTGGAGAATCTTTGAACGCATTCCTAAATCTAAGATGCTTAGGGGCTCTTGAAACTTTGAAAATAGGATACATGGAAATTTCATGTGCTTGGTTTACTTAAAAAATCTCAGGTACCTTTTAGGATACTGTCAGAGGATACTAAGTCCATATTTCTGACTGAAGATTTTCTCTAAATCTTTTTTCTGCTTTTCATCTTGGGGTACAAGCAAAAAATTTAAAAAAAAAAAAAAAAAAGAAAAAAAGATGGAGATGAATTATCTGCTTCATTAAGGTGACTCACTTTTTTTATTATTTATGTATTTCATAATGATAAGTAGAACTTCTAAGAATTATCAAAGGACTTAATTTGTGTTGTATTATCAAACTGAGTAGGTCTGCTACATTAAATTAGACCTGAATTTAACTCAAGGTTCATCAAACTTTTTGCTTGCTTCAGTTCTGATTAGTTTTCTGACTGACAATAAATTTCTGTTTTCCCTTGTTTCTGGTGTGAATGCTGGTCTGTAACATTTTTTCTCTGGTGTTACGTGTTGATAATCTTTGAACAGCTTGAGATATACTATCATGTCTACTTATCCTTATTTGCCTATACTTATATATTTAACTTATTATCATAATAACTAGGCATTTCAGATATACCTTAATGTTTAGGTGTGAATTGCTGACTACTCAGTTGCTTGTATGTACTGATGTCATGCTCACTATCTTAAAACTATAATGAGCTTTCAGAGCACAAGCACATTTTTTTAGAAAACAAAGCTATGTCCTAAGATGTAGCTTATGCAAATATGCCCTTAAGTAAATATGCCTGTTTCTCTTCTCCTCACCACTAAAAGAAAACCCCCAAAATTTAAACAAAATTAATCCCTTTAAATGATAACTGATTTAAATAAATTTATCAGAGTGGTAGGAATCTTGAAGACAACATCATGTTTCCAAATATTAAAAAAATAGACAGCTGAGAGAAGGAAAAACAGAGTCTGTAGATTTCTTTCTATCTTTTTACATAGGAAAAGGGTGAGTTCTCATATTTGTTACATATGGCAGAATATGAGGGTGGAAGAGAGACTCCGGTTCTGTCCATGCACAGGAAAGCCTCTCCAATCAGATCACTGCCAACTGCAAGGCACAAATCAGAAGCAAACTAGGCTGTATTTATTTTTGTGTACTCCAGATTTATTCCTCTTACAGGTTTAGCTTATACACCAGGACAAATCTCATTTATTTTTCTTTTCTTTTGAAGGGTTTAGGGTTGGATGAGGACTTTTAGGCTGAAAGAAATTAATGTCCCTGCTATTTAGCTCAGCTAAACTCCAAATTTTTTAAGTCTCTACTGCTTTTGGACCTACCCTGGACCAAAAAGCATGATGGGAAAAAAGCATGATGGCATCTGGAATTGCCTCACATATCACTGCATGAGGTTGCCTGGTGTGGTCATTCAGGAGTTAGTGTTTATCAGTTCTCTTTTATCAGTATGTTTTACTTAGAAATTTTCATTTGGATAGTTACATGTCGAGGAAAGGCAAACCCCTGGCACAGGCTTTCATAGAATCAGGATGGAAAGGGTGAATCAAGATGACAAAACACAGATTATCCACCAATCTTATCCTGAAATGGCTGCACTGGAAGCAGAGACAAGTTTTTCTCTCTGGCCTAGTATAAGTTATTTGGGAATTCAGTGCAGAATTTGAAATAAGTCCCTGTCATGCTGGAAGTTTGAATCAACAAATTAAATATAGTTCATTAATGATATTTGCAGCCTATGTTGTGCTAATTAAAACAAACTTATTTTTCTTTTAGTATTTGCATACTGTTGCTCCGCAGCTATGCACTTGGAAGGATAATACCACCTCGAGATGCCAGTTTTTTGGCATCACTCTGTGCTAATGAACTGAGTGAGACAGTATATTCTTAAGCTGTACTGGAGCTTCTTGTTCTTCTTTTTTGAATATTTCACAACTACACACCTATGAAATAACAACTTCTCTAGACAGACTCTGTTAAAGAACTGTTCGTTTCTATAATGGCAAACTGAATCTACTTTGTAAACTCATTCTCATGTTGAAAAATACAGTGTCTGTAGCCTTTCCAGATCACAAATTATTTGGGACTGAGAAAAAAAATAACCACTGAGGCATACTTGGAGGGGAAAACAAAAAAGCATTAGAAAATCCAGGGACATAGTGACCAAGGAAGTGCTTTTAAGATTGGTTTGAGTTTCTATTGTATGCTATGCCAAGATAAAGCAAGTTGGAAATGCGAGAAGTCACTGTATCTATACAAGCACAGTAGGACTTGGAGCATTCCTACTGATCTGAGTGCCTCAAAATTTAAGACACTAGCAGATAAAAATGTTAAGAGATGAGAAGATTTCAGATGAATTATCAACAGAACAGAGTCGTTATTGCACCTCTGTAGTCTGATCCTCTTGCTTTTTCAAGTAACAAAAGCAGTGAAACACTTAGGTTAACCTTAAATATTTAGCCATACTTAAAACCTCTTCATAATCTCAGACAGACAGAGGAAAGCTGAAGATTTTCTTAAATAAAGACATGTAAGAGAAGAGCAAAGTTTTTGTAAGAAGCTAATTTACAAGTCTAGTAGCATAGAGCAAGGCAATATCTGAATTTGTAAAGTTAATTATATTAAGGATATCTTAATCCATAAAGAGTCTTCAAGATAGTAGCATGACATCCTCTGCTTCATGAGCTTGCTCAGTTGCTGTGATGGTGGTCTTGAGACAACATCTTCCATGACTCCTTGTTACCTGGGAAATTTATTCAGCCTATGTCCTCTGTCATTACCCTGTGATTTAGAACTGATTTACTTCATTTCCCCACATAAATAAGTTAGAAACTAAGGAATAGCATTTAGCCAATAGTAAATGCTTTTATCAAAGTATTTTCACCACAAATTCTTTGTGGAGGACAGGATGAACAGGGCGATCAAACTAAGAAAGAAAGAAATAGGCAAACATAAAAAGCATTCTTCAACTGGGCTAGTTATTGATATCCCTAATAGCTCATTGAACCTATTGGCATCTATAATCAATTAAAGCTGCCAGAAGCCTACTCAAAATTACTAATCAATGCAACTATAGACTATTTTTTAATTTAAATTGGCCATTAAGGAATTTTCTTGTTGTTTCAGTTCATGGGTATTGATATATTGGGAAGTTTCAATGGTTTTCAAAGGTGTTATGCTGGCTCTCTGGAGGTCAGTAGCATAGGAACATGAATGGCATCTTTCTTCTGCACATGATTCCTCTAGGCTGGCAAAATTGTTCTGTGGCCTGCCACTGTGAGTGACACCCACTGAGACAAATTCTGGTACATCACAGCTTCCAGGGCTTAATAGAGAAAGATGAGGGTGTGAATAAATATCTCAGATTGTTAATTGGGTGTCTTTTGAATTATTAAGAATTGGTAAACTATGAGCAGCAGGTGGGAAAGCATAACAAAATCTTTTAAAATAATAAATATGGTTTATAAACTAGCTACTAAAACAAATAAATGCAGATTTTTCAAAATGGAGAGAAGAAATTAAAATCACTACAACTAGTTAGATGAGACTATAAACCTCAGAGAAACAAAGTGGTCCTTTCCTGAGAGGAAGGAACTCAGTATTTGTTTGCATTGAACAGTAATGTCAAGAGTTTCTGATCTTCTGAAACTCCATCATATCCCCTTAGGGTAGTATTCACAATCATCACTGGCATCAGCAGTGGGTTTGTGTGGCTTCTCAGTGAGTCAGTGGCAGAGAGCTGACTGCTGATAAACAGATCCCTTGTTTTTCACCTGAGTCAGAGAGCTGATCTGACTTGGTAGATGTACAAGTGAGGGATCTCAGGAAGGGAGGAGGAACACTATTTGTGGCAGCAGCCCAGTTTTACAGCTCCTTAATCCAGTGATGAAACCACACCTTTGGAGTGTATTTTCTTTCTTCTCTCCCATGTTCTTAAAATGTCTTTTAGCCTCCTCATAAGATTCTCTCATATCCTCGTTTCTCATCATCTGTAAGCATAGACTCAAACTCAGGGGTCTGCAAAGTCTGTCTCTCCTAGAAGCAATTGGATGTGTCAGCATTAAGACAAAATCTATAATCAGTTTCCATCACCAGTTAAAGTTAATCATGATTTTGCATAAGAGTCAGATCACGTTCTAGGTGGTTCTATCAGCCTACAGGAAAAAAAGCAACATTATTTTACACAAATGAATTTCAAAATTATATTTACTGCGATTGCAAAGAAAATGTGTGAAAAAGTTTTGAAAACATATGCCTGAACTCTTCACTCTGCTCCACCTTACTGTTTTCTTGACTGAGGACTGCACTTTTCTGACTTGTTAGTAACCTGCTAAAGTACTATTCTCCATTCCCTAGCATGACTAACTATTTAAATGATGTATCCTTAAGGAGGAGTTGGAAAGATGCCTGTGATTAACAGGATGAGATCACATAATGAAGGAAATATTTTCATCTCTTTCATCAAAGCAAATGGTATGATGAGGGGATCAGACCTTTTTTCTCACTAAAAGTGAGACGATAGGAGGAGGACATTACAGATACTCAGATGTTCTCGAGGATGTGTGATGTGGTGGGGAGCAGAGATGTTTATAACTGATTGTTCAGGTAAGTGGGTTCAAAGGTTTATTGCATACAAGGTGTCAGGTCCACACAGCATTGCCAGAAAGACAATGGTGATATCCACATAGTTAGGGTGCAGCTGTAGGAAATGTAGAGCAGGTATCTTCACTTCTCCTTTCTGCAGTCCACCATTCTTCTTCCCTTTTATGGTCTTTGGAGCTTAACAATGAGGAAATTTGTCATGAAAACAGTACAAAAAAATCTCACTTTTTGCACCCTGTAAGAAATCATGTAGGTGTTGTATTAAGTTAAATTGGTTAAGCAAAAAAGGAAAAAAAAACAGGAAAGAAAATGAAAAGAGAGGAGGAGCAGGACCTTTTCATAGTGATTGACTTAGCTGTCTTGTGTAGCTTTGCTCTTAAGAATTTTTTTTAGAAAGTGTTTCCTTCCTTGGCAAGGTTATTTTAAGAAATTCTACCTTACCAGAGAAAACTCTACACAGGTCTATACTGACTTGGATGACATGGGTTGATTTTAATAGGGTTTTGGCTTTGTTTTGACAGGTGTTTTAAAGTCAGGAGCAATTTAATGATTTTGACTCATAAATATCCATAACAATACAAGTTTTACTATGTCAAACTGTGTCAAAAAGTTGTTGTCATGTTTTAACCACTGTCAGCAACTAAATATCATGCAGTCACTCACTCACTCCTCACTGTCCTCCCCACTGTAAAATAGAACTGGGGAAAAAAAATAAATTTATGGCTTGAGATAACAACAGTTTAAAAACTAAGTTGAAAAATACATGATGATGATGATGATAATGGTGATGATGATGGTAATAATAATAATGATAATAATAATTACCATGGAAAAGAGAGAGATGGTAATAAAACCCAAGGGAAACGAGTGATGCACAGTAGGATTTCTCCTGCAGTTTATTACACATACAAACACACAAAACATCCACCAGCCCACGATGCACTTGAAATTATTTTTCCTTAATAATCACCTGTTTTTAAGGACTCTTCCTACTGATCCTTTCTCCCATGAGGACAACTACTATCCTAAATCAGGGTCCTCTGCATATTCTGCTCTTTGTTAACCATTTGGAAAAAAATACCTGTTGGACTTGTTTGTAGTGTTCGTGAGAGGAGTTTGTTCTCTTAAGTATCTCTGATCTAAAATAACTCTTCCTTGTTATGTTTGACAATCTGGAGATGCAGAGCACAGAGAAGTGATGGATATAACTATTCTATTCTAATCTAAGTAGTTAGCTCTTAAGTTCTGTTTTTCAGATTGAAAAGTGTACAAATCCTGTGAAAAGCGATGGTTTACATTTACATTGTCTGCTGGTAAAAACCAAACATGCAAGCTTCAGAAGATCAACCTTCTACTGTTACATGGGAAACTGGTGTTTTTTAAAAACTATAAACAAAGTGTAAGACTTGAAAATATTTTGGTACAAGTTTAAAGAATAATTGCCCATCTGTAATGTTGTCTCCAATTATATCTAATTAATAAATTACTAAATATTGCCTAAACTCATAGTCTCTAGTCATACAAGAGTCCCAACCTATTAAAACATCATCAATTTTCCAGAAACAAAGACTCCAGCTTACAGATGTAACTCCAGCAATTAAATCTATTAATTTTAAATCTATTAATTTATTATTAATGCTTTAATTTCTAATATAAAAAACTGCATTGCAAATATCCCTGTATAAACATTAAACTAAAATGGTCAAAATCGGTGTCTATGGTAAGAAATGCATAATGAAGGTGAATTCCAAACTCATACATAAATTGTTGGGAAGGAATTGAAAACATAGACTGTATATATGTCGTAAAAGCAGGTCAGTTCCATGTCAGAGGAAGACCTGGAAATAAAGCAATTCTCATACCAAATTCTTGGTTTTCAAGGAAAGGAATTGCAGGCCAGACCATACATCCTAACAGGTAAATTTGGTGTCATTCAGACTCAGAATAAAGCACACAGGAATAGCACAATCTGGAACCCAATAAGTCATCACATTCTTCTCTCATGTAAAGGCATGGAAGTGCTGGATGACAACATTACTTTTTAAACTTTCTTCTCTGTCAGAATCTGGAAAATTAATATCTGAGTAAACATAAGATACTTTATTTTATCAGGATGCTTGGTTTACCAGATAGCTGCTTATGTTGTCTGTTTAAATTAATTATAAAATTAGTGAACTACTTTACATTCATCTCCTATTTATAGGAGAAATTGTGGGATCCAATAACTTTCATCCCCCAAAAATATTAAATAAGTTGAAATAAAGGACTACACTTATTAATAAGAGCAAAAATTCTAAAGTGTTATCGATTAGGTTTTGTTATTTTGAAATATCTTGATGCTTTTTGTTTCTATTACAGACTTTGTTAATCACTAAAGACTAAAAGACTAAAGACTAAATCTAAAAGAAAAGTACTTACACCATGATAAACTAGATCACATTGCATACGCTTACAAACAGCACTTAGCATAATAAAAAGATAACTCACATAACTTGTTAAGATATTCAGTAATTGATGCAGGTTTTTTCTTTTTATTTCCTCTCTGCTACAAGACCATGAAATGAAGGAGACAACCCAAGATATGGCATATCATCACTTAAAGAGACCTTCCATTTTATTAAATGCCTTTCATGTACTTATCTGCTGAAAGTAAGAGACACAGCAGTGGTTAAGAAAAAAGAGAACTTTGGAAATCTGCAAACAGAACCTAAACCCCAAAGGAATCAATAATGAAGCACTGGAGTGCTTCAGTTACGGAAAAAAGAGAACTCCAGTTGAAGTTGTCCTGTTAGGTATGAGGAGTCTGAAAGAGGCTTCTCCCAAATCACTTCCACAGTTTGCATTGGTGGCTGAGGAAAGATGGCAAGATACAGACATGCTGAAGAGCTATGCTTCATAGGTAAAAATGGCATGTGATACTTGTGTGAACACACATATTTTAGCCAAAACAAACAATTTTAAAGATACATATGGAGGCTACATATGCCACATAAGGAGTGCCACAACTAAAATGTACTGCAACATTTCTTTAATAATATTTAGATTGGAATTAAAAGTGGAAAAACAGTAGCAGACAAGTCTCTGGTATGACAGAAGAGCTGGCACTGTAATCAGATTTTAGAGGAACTAGAAACAAAAGGTAATAAGATACTCTGAAATCTTCAGCCCACTGAAGCCTGTGATGGAGGAAATTGTACCTAAGTTAGGGTAAGGAAAAAGTCAATCAAAATGCACCTCTGCATGGGACATTGTACACAGACAGATTCTCATTTCATGCAGCCTCTGAGCCAGCAGGACCTGGGCAGTGTGACATCAATCCAAAAACCAAGTAGCTGTTTTACTGCAGTAACATAAGCACATATTTCTGGTTCTTCTCAGGGTATACTATTGCAGGACCAGCAAAATAGATGCTGTGATGGCCTTCTTCACATTGACTGTTTTTCAACTACTTGCAATTTGCCATGCAGACACAGATAAAGGCTAGACAGACTTTTTGTTTTCCTAGGGTAGAAATCAGACCAAACAGGGCAAAACCACGAGAGAATCTGTACCTGGGACTCACTTTTGGTACATCAGAGTTATAGTCTCACATCAAAAAGTACTCAAGACTGTAAGGTGAAGAAGTGCAGATGTAGTCTAACTGGTGTGATCAAGTATTTGAAATGTAATTATCTCTTCTGTAGACAAAATGCCTGATTCTGAATAGAAAGAACTTCAATTATGAATAACAATTAAGCATGTGACTCTTTTCACTGGACCAAAAAAAACCCCAAACCCAAACTGTTTTTACCAGTGCTGAAAATAACAGGGTTATCTTTAGTCTTGAGTCCAGAGCAGAAAGTTCTGTTTGGCTAAAGGGACCATAAGAGCAGGATTTTTCTTCTGGTGTTTCTTTACAAGTGTCTTTGTGGCATTTTGGGTTTTTTTTTTTAACCTGTTTTTTTTGTTTATTTGTTTGTTTTGACTGAGCTATAGGGTCTTTTTAAAGTGTTTATATATGGTTTCACTTTTTATAGCTGTCGTTTGGTGTTTTAATATTTCATGCACGGTTCTAGTAGCTTGCAGCATAATGAAGGAAATGCAAATAATTTATTTGAACAAATTCATTGGATTAATTATTGAAAATGAAAAATTGACCTTCTCTGCCAATAGTATTCACTCTTTTCCCTTTCTCTTGCCCTTGGTCTATGCCACCTTAGATATTGAAGTGAACCGTTACTAGAAATGCAGCATATGCAAGAGTTTCTGGGATCCCATTTCGGAAGTGCATATTTTCTGAGCATTCATACAAGCTTAGAGAGAGAGGAAATTGGACTGAAAAATACAGCCTGTGTGTGGAAAGCTGGACAGAGTATGATAGGAAGAGGGAAAGAAAGGAGCGAATACACATCTACACTTCCTGCAATCCTCCCTTAAGGTAAATACTTAACTATGCCTATATCAATTCATTATGTAAACCTAGGCTGTATGCAAATCTGCTTCAGTGCAGTTAATAACAGTCATCTAGCTGAGTAATAAAAGAAAGCTGTTAATCATTCAATCCTAGTTTTCAGCCTCTAGTGATTGCAAATGTTGCTATCTTCAGCTGGAATCCTCAACTAAACACAGCTGTTGAGAAGCCAAACATTGCTCAGGAGGTTACTTTCAGCAAGTGATGTGTCATTGCCTGATATATATTCCTTCATAAGAAAATCTGCTACCAGATGTGCCCATAAGTATGGCAAGCTCTCCCTCCTGATGACTGTACAGATGTTTGCTGTGAGGTAGGCAGCTCCAGGACTCCTTCCTCTCTTTCATAAGCTGCTTGTGGTAAAAGCCCGGTGCTGAATGTAACCCATTATGTCAATTATTCCCTTAAATATTCTGAGATATTAATCTGAATTCTTTTTACATGCAACAATTTACACTACGTAGGTCTTGAAATAACCCTGTGAAGTTGTTGTACCTGTATCTCAACCCATGGAAAAAGGGAAGAACTTTAACGGCTGGCATACTGTTTGAAACAAAGGGAGAGAAAAACTTTCCCTACCTGGAACAATGAACTGTAAAAATGTTTTATTGACTTTTGGATGAGAAACACTCATAGCTTTTAATGTTACCTCCATCAGACACCTGAGACATCTAGTTCACTCTTAACAAACATTATGCACACAGGTTTTTCAGCTGCAACTTTTGAATTTCAAGATGAATTGTCTACTGAAACTATGTAATTTCACCACAGTGAAAAGTTAGACTTGTTTTACCTGTTCTGGCAAAGAAGCAACCTTAACCAGTCATAGATTTACTTGTGAGGGAGGATAACAGTGTTGAAGGTAAAAGAAGAGAGAAATGTAAGCACAAGTGGCTACTGCTTGCATTTCTAAATCACACTGCTTTCTGCGTCTTTCTCAGATCATATCATCTGGCCTTGTCTGAGCTTTTATAGGGTAAGCCTATGCATAATTAAAAAAATAAGATGAAGGAGTGCTTCTAATTATTATGTCGATTTGCTGTCATTTGTTTCATTCTCAATCTGGCAAAGTCAAGAGTATTTAAAGACCCTTTCCTGGGAAGTGGGATATAAGTGTTTTAACTCCCCAGAAAGAAAAAAAAATTCTCTCTCCTGTATCCTTAAACCATAAGTTATTGTGTAAGGGAGGTTGCATTTCCTTCCTTTGAGCTTTGAATTAAAGCAGAGGGCCTCAAGATATTTGGGCCTTGTCTTTAGAAAAATTCATAATTATGTTCTAAGAACAGGTTCCTCAACATGAATAAGCATGGAAAGCCTTGTCTGTGGATCCTAAATGTGAAATATATGCAAAACTGGTTAGATCTGATAAAATGACTTAGTTTAGGTAAACAAATATTCTCCACTTCCTGGCCTCCAACAGTTTAGGAAAAATGTAGAAGGCAGCTAGTTATTTAGGGGGTATAGTGGTGAAAGATAGGATATTTATGGACTTTCCCTACCTAGAGGTTTTGAGAGAGAATTTTATTATAGCACTGATAAACTTAAATGTTTAAATTGTATGAACCTGTCCCTCGGTCCCTTCAAGGAAATTCTTTTAAGCACTTTTCAATATAAGCCAGAAACAGATTTTTATATATGTTGGCATATGACTGTTAAGGGTTGTTTTTTTCAATTTAGTTGTGCAAGCACTATTTGATGAACAATGTATTTGCCAGATTTTGTCCACATTTGTCAAATAAATTATTCAACAAATCATTTTCACTTTATTTGATCGGCTATAACAGCCTTTCTGACTCTTCTGCAATCTAGATACCTTTTAAATAAATAAGTATGCTTGCCTCCAGAGACTTCAGGAGTTGAGCAGCTGGTTTCCATCACCATGGTAAAAGCCTTGAGGGTGATTCTGGATGAATACCATTATTCTTCCCTGGTATAGGACTGTGTATAAAAAGAACCAGAGAAAGTTTTTGTAATTTAGGTACACAAGAATTTTAGGAAAAATGAGTTTTAAGTTGGCCTGTGTTGGAAAAGAGACAAGATCCTGAATCCTGCTTTAATATGAAGCAGGTAGGTAACACCAAGGTGCCTCATTTCTTAAAATGGATGAGGTGTGGGGTGGCAGGTGGACCTGAAAAATCAGGCATTGGAAACTGAGTCTGAAGGACAGTCAGTTCATTCAGGCAGGTGATAACACTCACGGAAGGAAGGAAATAAACTCTTTAAGGTACCCATTATTTATATTTTTAACAAGAAACATAAAATTTTGGTAAACAACCTTTAAGCCTTTTTAAATGAAGTGTCTTCAATCATAACAATCTGATTCACTATTCTTTTACTGGATAAATGATAAATATATGCAACTGTAATTCCTAAACATTGATGTTCAGAGTTATTTAAGCTCAGCAGGGCATTTCCAGACTGCTATTGTTGCATATAAATGTTCACTCGCATAAAGAAGCACATTTTCTACCACAGCAACCTCAGGGAAGCAGCTGGCTGCAAATGGGAATATCATCATTATCTTTGAGTCGTGAGGGAGACATTGTTGTAGTAATAAAGGCTTACAATTGTTTTACTTAACTTGCAATTAAATAACCTTTTTCTTAATAGAAAGTTTGGATTAACAGAGGAAAATCTGTTGCAAGATTCACACTTGATTCTTCATGGTTATCATCAGCCTCAGGGTTGTACCTTACACTAAAGGTAAATTTATACATAATTTATTTATGATTCATTAATTATTAATAAAAGATCCAAGTGTGTTACAGGTGTATGTGGTATGGGCCATGGATGACTATGAACACCTCAGTAAAGTGTAGTCTATTCACTTGCTGTCTGTGACTACAAATGATAAAGTTACTTGTCAAATTATACAGTCATATCTTTAAAATAATAATTTATTAACCACGTGCTAATTACATATTAGATGTATTTAGAAATTTATCTTTAAAACAAAGTTTATGCCCTGTCAATGGCTGGGCAAATGTCATGTGAAAATACACAGCCTCATTGTATTTTACCAATTCATTCTCAGAAAAGTGGATTTATTTGGGATTAACATATGATATTATAATTATATTTTGAAGTATATGTGCTTCATTTTGCTGATATATTTGTACTGATAAGTAGAACACTGCTAGACAGAAAACGTGGCTGTGGTTATTTTCTACTTAAGTGCTTCTTTAGGCACTGCTAGACTAATTGCAAAAGCTAACCATTGTGAAACCAAGGAAAAAACAGTTACATGTTAGCTGAAACAGTGTGAGTTGCAACCTCACTGAATCCTTTTGGATAAAGAAAAAGCAGTTAGACTGATGAGAAAAGCATGTGTCTTCCTACAGTAAATAATGGAAAGGAGAAAACTTTCTGAAGGAATCAGTTTCTGGATAGGTCTTTTTCCAAAACAGCGTGATCTGATAATAGGTTTGGGGAATATGTGCCTGCATGCATATATAGATGTAAAGTGCCATGTGATTGCAGATGTCAATCCTTCAACTCGAGAGTAAGAGTATGTTATTGATTACAAAAAGCTGGAAGCCACTTAAAACCAGGTGAATTTTAGAAAAACAGTTGAACTTTAGAACTGACAAGCCATAGTCCCTCTCTCCAACCCATTAAGATCATTCTGAATGGCTGAACACTAACAAAGCCAGCTCTCAGAAATCTCTGACACAGGGGACCAGGGTAAAGGAATATTGAAATGAAGACTTTGCCTTATTCAAGGACAATTGGATTAGAGAACACCTGAATGAACCTGACATTCACAAGTCCATGGGCCCAGACAAGATGCATCCATGAATGCTCAGAGAGTTGGTGGACACCACAGAAAAGTCGCTCTTAATCCCCTTTGAACGGCCGTGGCAATTAGGAGAGGTGACTGGAAGAAACCAAATCTCCCAACATGATCACACCCAGAGGCAGGGAGTGTGGGCTGTGTGAGTGGACAGTGAGTTGGACTAAGAAGTGTTCAAAGAGCAGATCCCAGAGGGCTGTACCAGTGGCACAGGGTCTGGCTGGAGGCCTGTCACTGGTGGTGCCCCCAGGGTTCAGTACTGGGCACATTATGAAATTATTCATCACTGACTTGGTCAGAGTGCCTCCTCAGCAAGTGTGCTGATGACACAAAGCTGGGAGGTTTTCCTGGCTTTTGACAGGTGTGTAGACTGGTCTACATACAGGACTTAGAGAAGTATACAGTAAATTCCTGGCTACATTTTAAATACATTTTTATACTGTCTGTCTCATAATCTTCCTGCTCCTCTGCAGTGAACATTAGCTTCAAATTGACTAGGGACCCTTTAAACAATTAAACATCTAAGGGCCCTTTGTCATATTGTTCATTCATGACCTATTAATCTGGTTAACCCTGCCACTGAAGTTGGTATTAATTTGAATTATAACAGGAATATGAGTTTTGGCCGTCAGTAGAACACTCCTAGTGGTGTCAACTTGATTACTGTGTGGTAGATTCTTTATATGTATATATTATTTTTTTTTCTTTTACCTCTTATGGGACATCAAAATTGTATAAATGTACAAAAATTAATACTAAAGAGAGTAGTGATACCCAAACATTGTTATTGATTCTAAAAATAACTGAAAGGGCACTTCAGTAAAAAATGACATCCATTAACAACCTGTCATAAAGTAATTGTCCCACAGAGGATTTTGTGTGCACTGAATTCACTACTTTATCCTGTTGTGGAATTCAGTTCTTACCTATGGTACACAAAGCTTCAAATCTAATAGGTTCTGTGTGACGAAGAAGAAGGAAGGAAAACACCTTGAGGAGATTCTAGAGAGAGAAAAGTCAATATTTTTTTTCAGTATAATCTGCAAGTGACGCATAATTTAACCCAGGCTCTAAAGCAATCAAAAAAAAAAAAAAAAAAAAAAAAAAAAACAAAAACCAAAAAACCCAAACCTCTGTGAGTGTCATGTTCACTGTGATTTTTAGATAAAATAATCCTGAGGCATTTCACAAAGGTATAGATTAAATGTTCATTACGTAAATGTACTTCCTCATCAATCTGTTCTTTGTTCACTTGGATAAAGCGGTGCACCATTTTGATGTCAAACAACTCCTGATTTTAAATAAATAATTCAACAATGAGATACACTTGTCCACAGTACATGAAAAAGGGAAACAAATTGGAAAGAAATGTCAGTAAATATTAAATGTCAATCAACTTACTCTGATTGCGTAAATAAGGAAAGGGAAACACCAACAGTTCCAAAGGGTGCTAATATTTAACTTGTTACAATAGCAGATAAACCCTTAGTAATGTAGCAAAAATGTGCCCCTTCATGACAGAAAACAAAACACTACCTTTATCACATGGTAATATCAGCATTATTTTTGGTTTTAATAGCCATAAAAGGGGGCAATTAGCTTGTATATTTATGAAGCACACTGAATCATTGCAATGAGAAGAAATAATATTATTGTCTGTTACATCAGATCCATATTGTTTGAAATTGGGTCTCAGGGGTTGATATTAACAACTTTTGAGAAAGAGAAAATAATCACTGTAATAGGCACTTGTAGAAAACCCTGGTAAAAGGGCACATTTTTATCCAATTGTTGCTCCAGTAGTGGTTAAATTAGTCAATAGGGGAATAAACGTGTATTTATTTTGTTTGAAGGTGTTTTAGTTATTCAAACACTTTTCTTCATCTCTCTATTTATGATGTTTAAAATGCAGAAGTATCTTTGCATTGTACAAAATGTTTTTCTTCATTTCAAACCATGTGTAACCTTTGAGAAAATGGATAAGTGGTTTTTTAGTTTCGCACTGCTGGCTCTTCCACAGAAGCCATTATTAACAGAGAGTCACTTTGTTCCTTGTCTTCCTATCTATTACAGAAGAAATATTTCCTGGAAACCAGATAATGATTTTTCAACAGAGATTTTTGCAAGAGAAAAGGAGAAGACTTTATGGTGTTTCAGATTTCTTTGTTCAAAAATTGTTTTTTTGATTAGATTTAAAGGATAATTTAGGATTATTTTTCTGGGACTACAGAGTAAATTAAAAGCTGAAATAGAATTTTCCAACTCTATATTATATATTATTTATTATCTGTTTCCATAATACAGAAAATAGTACTAGCTGATGATAAATTAAACAGTAGCATTAAAAAAAAAAGTAGAGAAAAATGAAAAGCCAAAAATATATAGTAGAGATAATAATGAAACAAGACAATTTGTTATTACAAAATGCTGAAGTAACCCCTTAGTTAATATTTAGACATTTACAATAAGAATATATATTTGCACATATGTTTTGTATTATTTTAAATTACCTTATTATTGTCATGTTTGATACAATGACAATATGAATGAGAAGAGACATTTAGCTGAGTAGCACTAAATCTATGTTTCACTAAAGCATTTATTAGGCTATTGCTAATTAGAGTGGAGCTTTTCAACTATAACAGCACATGTTCCACTTTATTATACATTTAGGGATGCAATATGAATATTTCATGCCTTCATTAGCTTTGCTGTACACAGAAAGAGTTGCAACTCCTACAAACAACAAAATCAAAAGATTCTAAAGGTCCAACAGGGAAAAATCAAGTTTACATCTGTATTAATGTAGGTTGCAGACAGGTTGAAGACAATGCTGGGAACAAAGCAAATTTTATTTTATGCCAATATTTCCATATATTGAATGCATGTAAACATAAAGAATGGGAGAAATTAGAAGTAAGATGAAGAGAAACAAGCAGTGAAGATATAAGTTAGGGAGAAGGAAAATGGTGAATATTCAATTTGCATTTTTTTACCAGCCTCCAAAATTTATTTCTCTGGTTTCTTTGCAGATGTCAGGTCATAGGTAAGGCAGACTTGAAGGCACTCTGGCTCAAGTGGTCAGATGGCCTTGGCCTCTGATGGTGTCTCAGGTCAAATTGTCTGGTGGTTTAGGGAGGAAGTAGCTATCAAGCAAACAGACATGCTTGATTAAATTGGCATGCTATGTGGTTCCTTGCCACTAGGTACTGCAAAAAAAAAAAAAAAAAAAATTAGCAGGTATGGAAAGAAAAATATTTGTAGAAAATTGTGAAATGATGTAAAAAGTGATTCTGTTCACCTTTTATGTTTCATGTGCAAAACAAATTAATAAAGGAAATATTTTCAAATATTGATAAATGTCTGAGCTTCAAAACATATCTGTGGTCTAAAACTGCCACAGGTCTGGAATTAACATACCTAAGATGCAGTGAAATGTACTATGGGAGTCATTGTATAGCTGTGTTTTCATGAGACAGCCGAACTATTCAAAGTCAGCAGGCACTCACCTCCAGTATTCTCCATCCTTTTACTCATCATCCACTGCACTTCCATTTCACTGCCTCTGTTTTCAGTCACATATTCTTCACTTTCATCCAGCTTGTACTCTTACATGGTTGCCAGTTCATGCCTCCCTGCCTGTTATTCACTTATGGTTTGTAGCATGATCAGGTGAGCTTTGTGTTAGCAGCTCAGAGGACTAGGAACAGGAGGAGGTCCTTGCTTCCCCAGGTTATGACCTGTGTATTTGGGTACAGCTGCTTCCTGAACTCAGCCTCGGAGACACAACTGCTCTGAAACAGTCTGAGATTGAAGCTTAACTCAGGTGCCTGTGCTCTTACTAATTACCACTTGCAGTAATTGATTGTGTTTCAACGCCCTTTTGACTAATTCCTCAAAACAGATTTCGCAGCTTGCCTAGGGAATGCACCAACTCTTTGCTGACAGAGACCATCCTAAAGCCAGACTGGAAGGATGTGGACAGCAGTCAGTGTGCCATGAGTCACAGCCAAGGAGATGGCCAGCAGGGAGTCTGCAGGATTAGTGGCAGAGAGGCTGGGGGTGCAAGGACCAGCACTACCATTGTACTTGGTTTGCAGACTGAGCTTTTCAATCAATTCACATCTATCCAGTCTGAGTTTGAGAGAAACCTGCATTTCTTTTCACACCCATGTGCAAAGAGGACAGAAATCCAAAATGCCATTCCAATTGTCTAGAATAAGTAGAAAGAGCTTTCCATCCCTCAAAGTTTTTCTATTTTTACTTTAGGGTACATATTTCCATAATAAGTGTTGTGATACATATTTCCCCACTGATTTTGGACTCTGCAATTGTGCTTTTTCCAGAGGATGCTTTCCCAAACCCCCTCGCCACTTTTCACTAGGGATGTTTTTGTAGCTTTACTAAATACCCAGTCATGAGCTCTGTGATAAAAATATCCAAGAATATTATCCTTCCCTCCTAATGGACAAGCTGCTCTCAACTTCAGCTGAGTTCAAAAGACAGATGTTTTCCAGGGAAGTGGGGAGGGGTGGTATGACACAGGGATAAACATGGAGGATACTCTTGGGAACAGGTGAAAAAATTTCTGTCTCTGAGCATTTCTCAAGATTTCTCAAGACTGTTTATAAAAGAATTAGAACAAGTGAGACAGAAAATTATAGAGGAGAAAGAGGCTGGCGACAAAATTATCTTTCTAATTTATATGTCTAATGGGCTTGTTGTTATAATTTAGCTCTCCTTTAGAGTGTAGTTAAAATATCTTCTTTGTATGTTTGCTATCTATACAAAACAATTCCTGAGACCTTTCTTCACTTTCTTTCCTTAAGCAAACATTCTTAGGTGTTGGAGAAAGGAGAATTCCTAAAACAGTCCTCAGCTGCAGCCATTGAGTTATGTAGCCATGCTGCTTGTAAGATGGAGATTGACATGCATGTGACAGAGGTTGTCATCCAGTGGTTTCCAAAACTGATGCTGTCAAGATTTAATGAGGGGAAAGTCCAGGTTCTCTGTACTTTTCCCTTTTTTGTGTGTGAATTGTGCTGATCAGGTCTCCATAGAATACTTAGGTACTCTCTCTCCCTGTATTTGCTTTAGATCTGTTGAATTTTACAGGTTAAAAATGATCCAAAATTAAATGCAAACGAAGTGTTTTAATGCTTTCCAAATGGAGACACAAGATGAAGCTTATAAGGGTCAGGGAAGTCAAAAAATTGAGCACCCAAGAGTTCCAAGAGAAGTTTATTCCTGAGTCTTAAAGAACAAAGTCGTGGCATTTCAATTCAAATACCAACCCATATTTTGAGTGCTACATTATTTTATCTAGTTTATTTATTGAGGGTTATTATGCTTTGTGTTAAACAACAGTAAATGTTTTGATTGGTTTCTGCAGACAGAAAATGTTCTGCAAACATTATTGAATATTCTGTGACCATTAAGAAGGAAAGAAAATATTAATCTCTTAAACATCCTTCAAGTCTTTATTCTCTCTTTGCTCATCTCTAAATACTGAGATGCTACTGAAACACAGTGTGACTTGATAGTTATATACACAAATTCCAAGAGAGTACACTATTAATTAATTAGAACAATGGAAAGAGGGGGTTGATGCAGATTCTTCAAAGACTGTTATGAGGGGTAATTGATCCCTCATGCTCACTTTCTATTAGAACAAACAAGTAAATGATCTTTCATATATTGGCTTATCTAAAATCTCATCTTAAAATTCTCAGTAGAAATTGTCTGAAGCAGATATAATCAGTCTTTTATCAGTCAGATAAGATGTCCCCGATCTGTCATATTAAATCATCTCATTAATATATTGTCATCAGAGAAGGTGCTTTCACATGTTTGGAGCTGTTGCAAGCTGCTCACCAATACTGCTGCCTTCTGACAGAAGCAAACATTGGTGGGATAAAATGCAACACCTTGCCATATATGTTTAAAATCCTACCCAAAACTGAAGTGTAAAATAGAAGGTTGTGCTTTGGCAGGCAGACTGTAATAACTGTGAGCCCTGGTTGCAGCACGGTATCTGCTGCAGGGCCAGCCTGTTCAGAAACTCATCCCTGTTTGTGTGGCAAGGCCCAGTCTTCACAGGTGAGCTTTCTCATGATTGCAGAAATCACTGAGGAGCCACCAGTAGGGCAGGAGCTGCCTTCTGTTTCTTGGGTGTCCCCACATCATGCTGGATGCCAGTGCCCAGGCACTGGCTGTGGGCTCTGGGAAGGGAAGCCAGGGACTCCAGCCCAGCTACAACCCCCTCACCACAGGGCACAGCTGGACACCTCAACCAAGGTGGCAGAGCCTCTGTAAAAGGACAAAGCGCAGGAAAGTTGTAAGGAGTAAGGAAAACTGGTGTAAACAGAGCAGTTTAAAGCAAAATAATTTTGAGCCAGTGTGCAACTGAAAGAAAAAATGAGAAAGAACATTGATTTTTAAAAGCTTTGGTTTGTTTCAATAACATTATTTTAATATTCTTAGCATGATTTTTCTGTGGAAATTACTTTTTTCTTTTCTTTTTATAAGTGTTACTCATCTATATGGATTTCCAGACTAGAATAAATGGTGTCACAATTAAGAGAAATGAACTTGAACTTGATGAAGCAGCATTTCAAAAGCTGTGTTGTAGGTAACAGTCTATCATGTTCTACCAGCAGCAGAAACCCCAGATTTGTACAACCAGTTTTGACAAGCAATGAATGTATTTGGGCTGCTGCTAAAATTGACCCTGGCTTAAGCACACAGCAGAGGTGAGTTGTCCTGTGCCTGTACTGATGTTCCTTCTGTTATATACCAGCACAATCAGCAATCCAGTGGTAGGCTATGTGCCTAATGTACACAGTGTCACTGAGATTATTACAATATCTTTTTTTTTTTTTTTTCTCTCTGGCAGTGTTGTCTCAGGAGCATCTGTTTCAGCTGGCTTGGAAAGAAAGATGTTAAAACTGTTTGAGCATTTTCAGGTGTCTGAATCCCTCCCATGTCATGCACTAGCTCCAGCTTTTTTTTCACTGAATGACTTCCTCTCTGGAGCTACACTTACCTGATCAAGTGGTGAAAATAGAAAAATGAAGCAACCATGCATCTTAAACAATATTTTCGCACTTGCCTTCCTCCTCTGAACTGAGTTTTTCTTCACAGTCATCGAGCATCAGCCAGCTATTCATCAGACATGTAAACAACACAGTTTGTGGGAGACATCTCTTCAGTCTGTACCCATTACTGGAGCATCCAAACCTGACTCCAAATGGTTTCCTGGCTGCACTTATGCTGGTTCTTAAGTTTTGCATTCAGATAACTGGATATGCATCTAATCTCAGGGCAAGAAACTTTGGTCTTTGCCTTTTAGTCCAGATCTCAGTTTGCTTCTACTTGATTTGTAGACTGGGCAGAGATAGATATGATATGACACACAGTTTGCCTTCTTTTGCCTTTCATCTGCCGTTTCAGCCCTGCAGAGACTTCGTGGGTGGTCTAAGTTCGCTTTGAGTACCTTCCCAAACACCCAGAAGGATGTTGGCCAGGGCATCTGGAGAATTGGAAGGCCACATGCAGGAATGAGGCAGTAGTTTCATCTACTGTTCATTCACACAGCTCGTGGTCTTTTATGCAGTCTAGACAACCATGTCTTTGAATCTAGTCTATGAGAGAAAATGAAATTTCCTAGAATTCAAGTAGTCTAATAAAATATGTGAATCATATCAAAACCTTCTCCCTTCTGTATACAGGTAGTTGAGCTGACATGGTGGTGGGTGTTCAATCAGAAGTCAGACTCAATCATCTTGAAGTGCTCCACTCCAGTGCAGATGTGTGTTTTCCCTCTTGTGACACCACAGGATTTCACTGCAAACCTTATTAACCAGCATTCACTGCACATTATGGAAATAGTCACTGTTTGTATTGAGGATCAGAGGAAACTTAAATTTGAGTTTAGGGTTTTGCAAACTTATTTAAAAGCTCTCTGTCACAGAGAAGCAATCTGGGATCTCACATTATTCAGCTAGCTATTGATAGTCTATTCTCAGTTAAATTAATGAATATTGTATAACAGGGTTTTGCTCAAGATTTAGATTATGATGATGTCATTAAACTGTAAATCCATGTTCATTGCTGCCTAGCTGTCTAAAATTTTATAATGAAAGCTCAATGTAAACTTTGGATTTAAAATCTTTCAGTCAA
The DNA here is from genome assembly GCA_013399225.1 of Rhipidura dahli. Classification (NCBI taxonomy): domain Eukaryota; kingdom Metazoa; phylum Chordata; class Aves; order Passeriformes; family Rhipiduridae; genus Rhipidura; species Rhipidura dahli. The sequence continues at coordinate 357,524 of VXAC01006191.1, read as the reverse complement.
GACTGTTGATTTTAAAATGACTAATGAAGATTTTTTCCTAAATTTCTTTATGTGTCCAGCCCTAAGGTCCTGTCATAGTTAAATTAAATGCAAGTCTGCAGAGACAGACTGAAGATACAATTCTGATTGTCACTTCCTACCCAAATACAAAGTTAGCTAAGTTTCACCTCTTCATATACTTATTTTTCTAGAAGGTGTTTTGCTAATTAGTAATCCCAGAAAAAAATTGCTACTAGATAGGGCAAGCAGACAGGGCTGGCACTGCTGAGGGCTCCAGAGCTACCTCTGAACTGTGGAAATCTGAACTCACTTGCAAGACAGAGTCCTGCTTGAACCAACATGTAGAGACATACTGTGAGTGGGATGGTCAAGTTACACAGCCACAGTCTCCTCAGTACGCTTCATAGGAGCTTCTTCTTTGCCAGGGACACTTAGCTGGTGCCTATGCTGTTTCTAGGATGATTTCGGTCATGAAGGATAAGGGCCTGACAGGTGGGTCTGGAGACAACCCTGTTGTAGTGCTTGAACGTGTTTGCACTGAGCCCCCTCCACAGCTGATCCACTGGGACAGAAGTCCCGGCTCAGGTGCAGTCACTGAGAGCTCTGCTGGGAGGAACTGCTGTAGAAAATAGCAGGGGGTGGATTGGAGCATTTCTATAGAACACAGCGCCCATTAAGTAAAAGACCATGTTTTGATGACTAATGGCTCTCAGAGGATGTCCTGGGAACACCTTCTTCTGGAAGGTTTCCTGGCTATCAATGAAGATATTTCTGTTTCATTATGTCTCTACTGAAATTTCAAAACATGCAATCATCATTAGAAATTGCCCCTTTGATCCATTTTTGGTACATGTGGGAAGGAAAGGCTGCACTTAGCTCCAGTCATGAACAGGGTAAACTAAATTCATCCTCCTGTAGATTCTGGTGGGTTGATGTGACAAGTGGACATTTGTCAGACTAACTCTTCCACGTAGAAGTCTTTTGCCAACCTCATGTAAACTGCACTTGGGAATACTCAATCCTCTTAATACAACATATTTTCTTATTTTTATGCTTGATGCTAACAACAGTTAAACAGAATTAAAAAATTCATAAGAGCATTGTTGCATTGCAGTCTCTCTACAGATAGTTGTTCCAGTGGGAGAGGACAGTAAGACCTTTAAGCAGGTGCAAGGAAGAAATAGCTGACAACCTTTGTTGGGTGTAAATGTGAAATGTACATGTAGTGTACTTGTTTTATCTTTTGTTCTAACATCTGTGACTTAGTCTATATGCCACCAGCAATTACTTGTAAAATTCTGGTAAAGAAAATAAAATATGATTACAAGTAGGAAAGCAAATATGATGAGTTATCATGGCCATTATAGAACAAGAATACTGATCTGGAACTCTTCAAATTGCTTAACTACACTGCAAATGCAATCAATCAGCTTTATTTGTCTAATTTATTAACTCCTTTTAATTTTTTTTTATATCTTCTAACAAAATATGTCCTTTATTATATCAATTTTCATTGTGTACTCCTCTTTTTTGGTGTGTCTGGTTCTCACTGTCTATCAAAGCCTTGTTTCTAGGAGACCTCTCATAGCAAAAATGTTGTCCCAAGCTGTTACCACTTCATGGTTCATCTGGCAGGAAATGGAACTTCAATGGGAAGGGAGAATAAAGGTTTTCATTAATGTCTTTCAAAACTGAGTATCAAAATTCTTTATTCTCTGCAAATTTTCAGGGTCAAATTAAACTGGGTCAAAGAGTGAGAAGTATTAGGGTGGCTATTTTCAAAATGCATTAGCCTCTGCATTGTTGCAAGGATGTCTTATGGTAGTTTCTCTGTGTTTAGTAGTATGTAGAGTAACCTTTCCTCCTCCTGTAATTACTTTCACTCTTTAATTGCCTCTATCCTCTGCTCCGAATGTCAGGTTTCCAATGGAAGGTGGTCTTATTAAGGGAGAAATGAGAATAATGAGGGATTTTTCATGTTGATATGTGATGAACTAGAGAAGGTAGGAAAGAGATTGAGTTCCAGGTGAGTGAACAATTGCTCTGAGCAAAGCATGCTTGTAGTCATCTGAAGTGTGGATTTTTCAATTAAAATAAATTTTTTCCATATGCTAGTTATATTAAAGTTCATACATCAACAGTATTTTATTTTTATTTACTTTTTCATTAGTTTGGTTTATCAACTTCAGTAAAACTGATCTTTCTACTAAAATTGTTTGCTGTAACACATTGTCTCCCTGCTTCTTTTGACAGGCCTTGACTTATGAGGGTATCTTGTTACAAATGCACCTTTCTAAGTAGAGTTAGTTTTGATAAATCAAGAGTAAACATAAGATAATAAACTTTCAATCAAATGGAAGGTTGTGTTTCCCTTTAAACTGATGATGTCTGTCACCTCTGTGAGCTAAAATTGGTCAAATCCAGAGTTAAAGGAAAAGGGCTACTGATAATTTGAGGAGGGTTAGTTATTCTTCATTAGACTTCAATTTTGTTGTTCGACATGCACCAAAAGGAGATTAGTTCTTTGTAATCCTTTCCTCACCAATATTAAAACCATAAGTCTGTAGTCAACTTTAGTCAATGCAATAAGAATTCAGGATGTAGCTCTTCCTTTCTGTTTGTGCAGGTATGGTCCTTTTGATACCATTGGTGGTATAGCAGATCAAAAGACAAATCTACGTGACATTTGGTATCATCAGAGATCTCTGACAAAAATATTCCATCCACAATGGCCTGATCACATCACCATTATTCACAAAGCATATTACTAAAAGTAATTCAACAAGGAACCTCAACAACATGGAAAAACTTAAAAACAGCAAAGAATCTGAGCAGTCCCAATTAGGCTGTGCTGACTTTCATCAGATAAGTTAATTAGGTATTTAATGATTGCAAAGAAGGAACTATTAGAGCAGATTGTAATTTCCAATATCTACAGCATGAAGCCCCCTTGCACAGGAATAGGCACACAATATACCGCACTGCCACACCTTTCTTTGTGTGGAAAAGGAGTCTGACCAGCAACCTACCCAAAGAAATGTGGAGACATTCCTGGTTTAGTAGCTTAAACTCAGCATCTATTTACTACTGCCTGCCATTTCACTTTCCCTTCATATGTACTCTATTTCAAGTGGGAAAAAATAATAAGAACGACAAAACTGGTGTTCTCTGGATACAATCTCTTCATGCTCTCAAGATTGTCAAGCTTTTGTTGTTGGACAGCTGCAGTAGCCCAAGGCTGACAAGATATCAGTAGCTTACTCGCTTTGCTAGATCTCTATTAATGCAGGAGTTTTTTCTTCAGACTACAGCTTTTTCCAAGCCTGTCAAATGCTTATGGCATTATTTAATTACATCTCTAGCTTTAATGTAAGTAGATATATAGACTGAAAAAATAAAAACTATGCAACCATTTGTCTCCCTCGTGTTTTTTCACTCAGGGGCTCTAGCAGTGGAAGAAAAAGTAGGCTTCATGAGAATTTCTTACATATTTCATCCAAACAAAAACCACATGTAGATGTTTTTCAACCCATTCTTAGACTTGCCAATGATCTGATCTGAATCTGAAATGTAGGCAAGTAAAGAAGTGGAACTTATAGCAGATATGTTTTTCATTCTGAAAATTCTAATAATAATAACTTCATAGGAAATGTACATTAGTTTTGAGGCTTTAAATTATAATTGCTTTAAAATTGAAATTCTAGACAAAAGCAGGTCCTGTCAGAAGGACCTGTCAGAATATACAGGATGAAATTTACTTTTATTTGTACATGTACCATAGCAATAATTTGCTAAAGGGTCTGGCTGACCTATACAAAATTACTTCTTGGCTAAGAGGATGAAAGAAGATCTAGCACTTCTCCACATGTGTGTCACTACAGTTTCATTGACTAGCATAATTGCAGGAGGATCTTTTCAAGCTCTCAGAAATTTCAAGGCTGCAAGGCCTAAAAATCATTCTGTCAATAGAAACCTTAAGAAAGAAGGTGGGAGAGAAAGGGTGATCAGGAAACAAGGAGCAAGAAACAAGAATAGTATAAAAGCATATTAGTATAAATAAATTTAAGAGAAATATGAAGATGTAGATCCAGGTATAAGATATATAAGGATAAAAAGCTAAATGTTCCAAGGACAGAATAGTGAGGCAGGTTTTCAAGTTCAAAATGGCTGTCCTGTAATTCTTAGTTATTCCTGGTGGGATGGTGGGGTGTAGTCCTCTTTCTTTTGGCTACCTGCAGGATGAGAATATTTTCCTAAGATACTGGTGATAATATGTTCCTGTTTTTTCCAGATTTTTTTCTTGTTTGTATTTATCATTTTTTTTCCTAAGACTTCTAAAATTACTCTTTGCCACTCAGCTGTGTCTAAAGAAAAAGTCAAAACCTTTGTCTTACTGTATAAACAAAGAAAGAAGTCAATGTTCTCTGTTCTCCATTGGAGCAATGCAACATGTGACTGTAAGTAATGCACTACCTCACACAGAAACATTTCTTCTGGAACCCATCTAACAAATTATTCCTCTAGTTAGGCTTAGTTAGGTTAGATCTGATACATGGGATGTTACATATAAGGAGGTTTGGGGAGACATGCTTCTTTTGGGTTCATCCTTCCTATTTTCTCTGGTACAATGTCTTTTACTGGTTAGATACAGTTTTCTATACTGCAGTATGATTCTTCAGCAAAATATTGGTAAGGGAAGAAAACTCAAAGTCTGCAGAATATGTGGGGTCCTGATAATTTGTTTATCACTGCCACTTTTGGCCTAAATATGGTAAATGAAACAGGGGGTTTCCAAAATCACAACACACCTATGTGCAACTGAGCAGAAGCTTCTGACACATTTCAGACTTCAAACATGATTTTGAGGAGTTTTCTTTAACTGTAGAGTTCTAATTGATTTTATCTGCTTACTTCAGAAATCCCAGTGTGACATGGATCATCCACTGTGTCTGCAGCCTGGGAATCTGTTCGCCTCAGAATGCATAAGCTCATGAGAAATACTTGAGCTGCTTTTATGTAGCTGCCTTGTCTTTATGATACAATGCAGCACTCTGCAGAGGGTCCCAGGAGAAATATAGTTATATCAGTGCAGTGGTGTGCTGCACGAATTTTCTCACAACAGCTATGTACCTGGGAAGATGTGTTTAGGCTGTTTCTTTGACATAGCTACATTTCTATTTGTGGGTCAAACTCTTTCCAAGCATGGTGCTTCACACATCCTCCCTGATGTCCAGCTGTGGTCAATGTCTTCTGTTGGCAGTTGATGAGGTCCTTCAGCTGAGACATCTGGAGTGCTTGTTAGGTGTTAAACATAGTTAAGTGTCCTCCATGCCATCTGTGTGGGAGCATCATCAGTGCTTTGATCCAGTCTACAGACCCTGAATTACAAAAACATGACTGGCTGTAGTTTTCAGGGCAGCAAACAGCTCTTAGTAGCCAGGAACACTAAGGCACTGTGAAGATAAATGTACGTGCCCTTGGTCACCAGTAATTTGCTCATGCCAGCAGCAAGAGTGAGGTTGGTAAAAGTTATGCCACAGGAACTCCATGCCAGAGCAGGATCAATGCCCTTTACCTGGCTTTTTCCATAAAAAAGTGAGCTCTGTTTTGGACAGTCCTTTTCCATCATTTTTTGCTTGTAAGAAAGGATCTTCTGAAAGAGATCTTTGGTGGAGAGTTCATGTTAGTATAGAATGGCAAGAGCACTTGATTGCTAAAAAACAGCAGCCATAAAATGCATGATCTGGATAAAACATGGATTTTGAGGGAAGTGTGACATTTATAAGAATTAAATGAAAGAAGCAGGTAGGTAAAGCAGCTTAGCAAACTAATGCTTTTATCCATAAGACACTTCAGGCAATGTGATGCTGCTAGTTTTTAGTAGGATGAAAGAAGAAAATCTTAAATCCTTAAAAAGGAGTGAGCCCACCATACAAAGTTTAAGTAGTAGAAAACATGCACTCAAATAAATCAAAAAAAGCTATTTCAAAAGCTTCTCTTTTTACAGAGGAAAATAAAGCAATGATTAGCCCTGGAGTCTTGTAAGCCCAGCGTGTCTAAGAAAAGTAACTACTTTTTACTTCCCATCTTCATTTGCTGTATAGGCACAAAGGATGCCATGCTATAATATGTGATTTTGTTGGTAAAAAAACAGTGAATGCTTTAGACACACCCAAGCTTTCAATCTGCAACTGAGCTTTGGACATTTGTACTCCCTCTGATTTCTTCAGTCTGGTGTTAACAAGCACAGTTGGGATGACAACATACTCTAGGCAAATCATAGGCTTCAGATCACATGCAAAGGTTTTGTTTGCAAATAAACACACAAAGTTTCCAGTGAATAAAGTTCTGCATCACTGAGTTTCCCTCCAGGAAGCTGGCAAGGCACTCACAGGGATATGGGAGCAAAGTCTCATTTGTAAACACTTGTATCTGTTGCTATTTACAGTAGAGTAAAATAACCATAATGGGTTTATGAATAGACCACACCCAGGTACAGCACAGTGTATTTGTACAGTAATAACAACCTGAGATAGAACTCTGGGTTTTATCTGAAAACTCACTTAAAAACCAGGGAAAAAGTTATGAGATTTTCTGTGTGGTTCGGTTTGGACTACCTGTAATTCAATGCTCCAGATGTATAATGGATTACATTTGGGGCCAAACGCCTTTTGGAAGTCCCCAGACTATCTAGCAGTTTCTACACAGATTGGATTCTTGTGCTGATGGCTTGCCAGAAGTAATTTAGGATTTGAGATGGTGCTATCTTCAGCCCTGGGACAGATTAATGGATCTTCATTTGGTTTTGTTCCCCACCCTAGGAGGTATTTATTGAGCCAGGCTCTAAATACATACATTCCTTTCACCAAGCTATTTCACAGTCCAGTAACTTGAACTCCTCTTTCCATGACTTCTGACCAACTCCAGGCTATGATAAGAATAAGAATGATTGTTCATTAAGACTTCATATTGTTGCTCCAGAACAATGCTTCAGTATCACAAAAAGAAAGATGTTACTCCATTTTTTCTCAGATGTTTTAAGTGGTGAGATTAGTGCAGGACAAGGGACAAAGTTTCTAAGGAAGAAAGAAAATCTGATTTGAAGGAGAATGTTTTTAGAACTCCACTTTGGGAACAAATTTCAATTCTGATCTGGTGTCAGGTTTTGCAGAAAAAAATCCACATCTTACTAGGCTGCTTCTAATTACTAGACAGGAATAATACCACTCACCATTTTGGCCACTATCCATTTTCTTCTTTCATATAACACACAGTTGCTAAATAGTAGCAATAAATATTCAAGGTCTAGGTGTAGCACTATGGTCACAGAGGTATTTGACTAGGTTTGCAGACTTGATTTCGGATAGTATTTAAATGAATCAGAATTCAGAATCATGAAAAGTATGACCAATGCATCCTACTGATCTTGTAGTATTTTCTAGTTTAAATCTATAGTGGAAATACTACAAACACAGTATTTTCTTTTATTTTTTCCTTTAGGCTTGTATTTCTTTCTCCACTCACAGCTGGATTAACAGAATTATGCTCATATTAACAGAATAGGGTGAATCTCCATTGTGACACTCATGGTAGTTAGGTAAGTCATGGTGTTTGGAATTTGTTTATTACCAGGAGGAAGAATAATTAATAACACTGTGACTGTACTGAAAACTGCCTCAACAGGCTTTTTCCCACAGTATTTATTCCAGACACTGATTTCCTCTTCCTCCCTCTCCCTATGGCTGCTGTTATATCTCTTATACTCAGGGTGGATCTCACCTGTTGCAGCAAGTCAGAAACCTTTAACATCCCCCTAACAGGCTGCAACTATCACAAACATGCAGTCAAATATTCCTGTGGTTTTCTACCTACCAGACAAAGACTAGGCCTCACTGGAGGCACAAATTAGGGCAGAATTCTGTGTGATTTTTTTTATTTTATTATGTCCTAACTCAGCAGTGGATAGAGTTACAAAAATTCAGAATGAGTACTTTTTTTCAGGTGAATCTAGCAGATGTTCTGTTTTTGGGCACAAGTCCCAAATCAGTGGAGTTATTCCATGCCTCAGGTTCTGTGGGACAGCAGCACCTGGCTTTCTGTTACAGACTGAAGTGACTGCCATCATAAAAAGGAAATGTCAAATGCTCCAACATCCACAGCTGCAAGACTGGCCATTACTAAACCCAGCTCAACTGTCCAGCTCATCCAAAAGCCCAGGACTGCGTGACAACCTCTGTGAAGACACAGTATTTCAGGACTGAGATATGGGTATGTCCCATCCTTCTACATGCCTCAGTTTTCTGTAGATATTTGGGAGCATGATCAGGAAGAAAACTCTAGTGAGTTCCATTGGGTTTCCCATCCCAGTTCTTAGAGGGATCCAAGCAGCAGTTAAGGTGAAAATTCCAGAGCAGGTCACATAATTAAAAGCTGAGGTACACCAGCTAAGTAATAAGATTCTTTTTATTTTTCTAAAAAAAAAATCTCTCTAGGACAGAATTTTATCACCCTAAAATCATATTATTATTGACATAACAGTTCTTGCTTCCAAATGTTTGAACTGGATACAGTCAGCATGAAAGTACTTGGACTAGGTTCACGGTACATGCTGGAAACAAACAGCATCTCTCAGAGTTATTGCTGCAGCAGAGATTCATTTAGTCATCTTTCTTTTCCATTGGCACCTGGTAATTTTTTCTACTCTCTTTCTAGTTCTTTGTGGAAATACCCACAGACAGAATTCTGCTAACAATTCATCATTCATTTAACTCAAGAGGCCAACATCCCCAGTGGCAGAACTGACTTAGAAGATGTGCCTGTAGCTTTCACTGAAGCACTCTCTGGGGTCTGTGGTTTGCCCTGTGAATAAAATGTGATCAGTCCTCTGTGTTTAACTCCTGAGAAGCCTTGGAAATAGAGGGGACTTCTGCTCTTCTCTCACACACAGCTCTCCTGTGGTCTTCATCACTGTCTCTAACAGCTTGGACTCTTAAGGGAGTCTGACTCCCATCTTGTCAGAGTCAGACAGAGAGCACAGTGTGATCAGTATTTATAGCAAAAGGAAAGCCTCATCCTCATGAACCTGGAGTGCGGGAACTCAGCACATGACTGCTGAAAGTCTTATTGCATCTCCTTCCAATGAAGAGGGCTAATGGGAAAGTTTACAATCAATATGAAGTCAGAAATCCTTTCTCCCTATCTGTTCTTTTATATTTTTTTTTTTCATTATAATCTATTCAAGAGAAATTACTTTATTCAAGCCCAGGAAAGCAAATAGGAGACTTTTAGTTGATTTTCAGACTTTTGTTGTTGTTTGCTGGAGATGTAGAAGAACCATGCAACACAGTGGAATTTTCTCCTTAAAGTGAATTCTTAAGGGTTTGGGGGTTTTTAACAGCCTGGTAACACTGAATATTAGAGCCTTGTTCTCAAAATATAAAGTGCTTTTTTTCAGATCAGCCCATCAGATTTGGTTTTGATAGCATTTCTGGTCTTCTTTTTTGCAATGCAATATCCTTCAAAAGAGAAAAAAGGTTAACAGATAAGTATAGATATACATTCATTGAATACTTAGCCAAAGAGAAGTAGTTATTTCTTCTGTATGTTACTTAGCTGCTCAGTAGAGAATATTAGAGCATAGTACTTTACCATCAGCTTTTCAAGGGCATCAGCTTTTCAAGGGCATCACCTTTTCAAATATTTTTCTAGAATGTTAAAGTTATGTTACAGTGCACTGAAAGTATCCAGCTAAGTTTGAAGAGAGATATCTTAAAAAAGAAATTGTGTTGCCATGTTTTGCTTTTTAACCGAATATATTACATTTTTACATTGCTGAGGATCTTTAATACATTATTTTAAAATAAAATATTCCCTATGCTAATTTTAATTCAGTCTAGACCAAAAGAGCAGTGAGGCAATTTTGATGTTGTTAAAAGGTCTTAAAAACTATAACATCAAAACAGTATCTAAAAGAATAATTCACAACAATAAGGAATTTATCAAGGTTTTTCTGGTTTTGACTTTCAGTTGATCATGAACAGCAGGTTTGTCAGAAGCCTGTCTTAAACATTATTTATTATATAGTTTCAAAGCTTAAATTTTAGGTTTTAAATGTGACAAATTGCCTTTTTAGAAAAAATAAGAAAGCTATTTTTATCTGAAAAGATTCTCCAGGGTATTTTATTATGAAGTTAAAACACATAACATGTTTTTCTGGCCTCTCATTAGCAAAGGACTTTGTACATTGAGAGACCAGATGCTTTTCCTTCTCTACATCTTAAATGGAAACCAACAGATTAACTAATGTTGGAAAGAGTCGCTGTGGGTTTTTTTCCTAGGTACTTTTGCTGTGTTATCAAGTTGCTCTTTACTCAGTGGGTGGTATCCTCTAATGGTCTATTATTATTAACTTCACTGCTATTAGCAGGCGTCTTCCTTCTTTCATAGATAAAGGTGGTTTGTTGCTTTCCCTCTGCCTAATTTTGTTTCAGGGGAAATCTTTCTCTAATCTGGAAGAGACAGCCCTGCACTTGCAGCATGAGGAGGCAGACATGCTCTGTCTGCAATATTGATGCACAGTGAACTACTCCAGAATTCACCTCTTCCAGGGCTGTAGCTGGCAGTACAGCTCCTGTGGAGCATAGAAATCGTGTTTTTAGGGAAAAGAAACCATTTGCTTGAGTGAACAGCACTGAAGAAAGACCTTGGGAGAAACAGAATTCTTTCTGCTAAGGAAGGGATAATCTGGGTCATAGTTATCAACTGAACTTCTGAACTGATTTGCATGCCCTTGTGAGTGGCTCACATTCCTTTTTCTCTTCAACAAACATTATTTCCGACAGGTGCCCCCTTTTCCCCAAATTGCACCAAACAAATTCATCTTTTTATAAATGTACAAGAGTTATTTTTAACACACAACATTTTACTTTAATATCATTCCTGCTTAGGATGTAAATAAAGGACTGGAAGTTACAAGAAAAGACACATTATTATTGGAGCTGGTAAATCATGGGACAGAAAGAGGAAGAAATAAAAATTATTTTTAGCTGAAAAGGTATTATATAAGGAATAAAGAACATTTTATTTATTCACAAATTATTAACTTAAAATGGTAAGGGTAATTTGAAAAATGCATAAAAAAATTCTTCCAGAATTCATAGTTTGGTCAAATCTAGTAGGTATGGAAGCTTGACTAACTCTATTCTGAAGTCAATGGACATTTTTGTTATCATTTCTAATTGAAGGCCTGCTTCAGGAAGCTCAAATAAATTCAAATAGGTTTAGAATATAAATTTCCTGATTGTATTTTTAATATTTGTACACTTTTCTTTCTTTATATTGTCTTATATTATAAATAGAAGAACAATGAAATATGATACATTTTCAACTGGATTGATAATAAATTGTACCCTATTCTATTTTATATAGAAAAATATATAGAATCAGTGAGAAATGTCAGGTCTACCCAATGATATCTCCAGGTAACCTGCCCTTACCAGGGTCACAGTCACCCCATGTGGTTGCCATTTTTATTGTTTTGTAGAAAATTCTTCAGGAAATTTCATTTAGAACTAAAGAGAATCTACAAGGGCATGAGTGGACTGTTCAGGTCAGGCACATTCATATGCACCCGGAAAAATTCAAGTGCTCTTTAGATGACTGGAGGATCATGATGACCTTCTGTGTAAGGATCAGACTATTGATTTCTGCAGACTGTTGCTTGGTTTATTCTAAGTCTCAAAATAGCTGGTGTAAAAGAGGAATCCAGTGTCTGTAGGAAGCACATCTCTATAATAATACGTGTCAACAAGAAAGCACATGTGCATGCACACACATACACCAAGACAAGGGGGTTCAATTTCATCTTGTCTGGGATATTTTCACACTCTGTAATAAAAGTTGAAGTTTCAAAGTACTTCCGTGCTTTTTTTGTTCTAATGGCAGATGGTTTGAGAGGAGCAGTCTATAAATGAATTGGTGCTGACCAACACTGGGCACCATTTATTTACTTTCTGTTTATAAACCTTAATGTTTGTTTTCCATGCATTCTGCTTCATGAAGATGATCACTAACTACAAGAGTTCCTTTAAATCAGCAGTGACTGTGGTTTGGCTCTTCTTAACAATGTAAGTTTATAGCTTGGTTGAAGACATTCCAGACTCCACTGACTAGTTCTTTTCCCTTTTTTATTTTTCCTTTTGTGTCTGTGTGTATCTTTATATAACTGATGTTGATTTTGAGTATCTAACTTCAAAAACAGCACACAGCAAAATAAAACAAAGAAGAAAAGTCAGGGTTTGTGTGGGTTCTTAAATTCAGCATACAAAAAATGAGCAAAAATCCGTCACACTATAAAGAAAGATTCTGCAATCATTTGATATGATGCTCACCTTCTGGTCTCTCTATGATAGATTTCAACAACTAAGTCTACAAAATAATAAAAGCAGAAAAGCATGGCATTCCTGAACACACATTCAGCCCTTCAAATTTCAGTTCTGGCCTCTCTTGCTGGCAGCACAGTCTGAACCTTCCTCTGTCTGTCTGGAATCACCTCTAAATCATCTTTGTCAGAGCAATAGGTGACATAACAGTATAGCAATGCTCTGTGGGATGCCTGTACATGTTCTAGAGTAATCCTTAACAGCAGGAAGAGAAGCTGCAATTTCCTAGCTGTTGTTTAGATCTTTGTTGATGAAGAGCTGAAAATGTGCATACTAATGGAAGTCAACCTATCCACTGTCTAGGAAGGCTGTGACTCAGAGATGTTCAGTGGAGTAGCCAACAGTATTTATGAAGATTAAGATGGATTTGTATGATCACTTCTAACACTTCTGCTTTTTGTAGAATACAAATACAGTGATTTTTTATGAGTATCACAGAGGAATGGAAGAGAACTCATTTTCACCTTTAGCAGTGTCCCACTTGTAGCTGCTGCTAGGGATATATCTGGTTTCCAGGGTGTTTACATGCCATGTGGCTGCCTTAGGAAAAGAGAAGTGTTCAAGGTAGCAGCGCTCAGATTTTCCAAATCCAGATGAGATATCATCAGCACAATGCTGTCAGCAAGTTAGAGGATTCCAGCTTGGAGAGGGTGTTCAGGTCAGAAAAGGATTTTTGCCCCAACTTGCCATTCTAGCCTGATCTTTTTGAATGTGAATCTCTATACTTTCTATTGAGTACATGCTCTTGTTCTCAGGAGGCAGACACATAAGGAAACAAGATGAGCCTATTTTGTCTTTCAGCTGATTTTCCTACTTCAACTTCTTAATTGAAATGGAGAAAAATTATCTTGGTTTTAAATTACCCTCTCTCTGTGGAAAGAGCTGTTGGGTGATTATTTCATGTACTGCTGCACATCAAATTTACCTGCTGCAACTCTGAATGTTTATAGGATGATGGCTTTGAGTTCAAACCAGACTTATTGCTACATGCACTTAAAATGCAGTTAGTTGGTGTTTATTTATCCAGTAGTAAAAGCAAGGGCTTGTGTTAGTCTTTAGCTTTTGAGATTCTTGTCTCAACTGCCATTTTTTACTAATGTCTCCTGCAACAAAGCAACCACTGATACTGGGCAGCAAAACATTGCAACCACAGTTGTCTAATTTGAATACCTCTGCAAACATACAAGCAAGTAAACATGAGGTAACAAGAGTATCAGCTGACTTATAGTCACTGTTTACATGTACACTCTTAGCCTCTGGCAAACACAAGGTAGCACAAGTGATGCCAGCTCATTCCTTTGAGTACTTTAAATGAAGTCCCAAGATCTGTCTCACCTTCTTAGAAGAATACTCTGTGAATGCCATCTGAAAATGCTAAAGTGCACCTTGTTCAGCTGTTCTTACACAGAAGTACTAACTGCTAGCTAAAATAGCAGGTTTTAGGTGCATAGCATTTTGTGGCATTCCTAATGCTGACTCAAGTAGCTGTTGTTGTCATGCCTGTGGTCAATTTGTTACTTAAAAGTGGGAACCTAAAATTCAGGACACTAACACAGCCGCACACATTTCACCTACGGTGAAGTGAGTGTCTTAATCCTCCAGCTACAAAGATGTCTCTAAGCCTGAGGTGCAGGGAAATGCCTCTCTCCACTTAATATGTACACATTTATAATTTTTTCCCTGAGTTAGAAATGAAAGGCAGCCCTTTATCACCACACTTGGTCAGACAAAGAAGAAGTTCACTCAGCCTATGTCAACACTTGCAACTCATGCAGTGCAGTGGATCTGTATGGGGAAAAGCTGCAGCTGAAGCCATCACAACTACATTAAATGTGTTCAAGGGGTTTACTTTGGCTTGGCTGTTGCCTGACCCTGAGTGCTAAATGCCCATTAGTGGCAGAAGTGAGATGGGTATGCTCCTGAGACTCTATGTACAATTCAGTTCCAGCTGAAAGAATCCATATTGTGTTCGTTAGGAGACTTTCACAATGGGTGCAAAAATATGGTGCACGTGATTAAGAGGTTCATTGTAAGTGCACACCCCTGACCCCAAATACAAAGCTAAGGCAGGTAACCCCAGTACCTCAGTGATTAGACAGCTGGGTTTGGAGGCTCATACTGAGTTTTAGGTGAACTTTGAGAAAAACCATGCCATCCAGAATCCATTTTCTAGCCGGCTAATTCACTGGAATGCAATACACCAATGCATATTTTCCAGTTTCTTTCCAGTTCATCAGAGTTTCCTTTTCCCAAGTGTTTCTATGTAACTGGTATTTGGTTAACAAATGGGCCTTTGACCCTCAGGAATATATTATTCCCTTTTGATAAAAACAGGACATGCTACTCTGTAGTTCAGCTGAGGCCCAAGACTGTCCTTGTGGATGATCATGCCTTGGAATTATATATACATATATTTTTTGCATGGAGAACTTTTCATGACTCCTCAGATTTCATTGCATAAGGCTGTGCCAGAGATTGCTACCTTGTGCACATTCCCCAAGTTAGAACAAAATTACTGTTTACAGTTGCACAGAGTATTTCATAAACCAGCCAGTGTATTTGTGAACACTAACTTTTCTGTCTCCAGTGGGTTTCAGAGGAACAGGGATAGCACTGTGTTTCTGAGCTGTGTTACAAAGAGCAGAGCACCTCTGCAAGGACTCCTGGACCAGACTATTGCCTGCTGTTACGGTGGGACACTTCTTTGCTCACACAATTATCAGTGGAAGCTCAAAGGCACTTCAGCAGCTTCAGTATTTGTGCTTTAACTCCTAAAAGGATAGACTGCCATCCCCTACAAACTAAAACCCTCATCATTTGACCTTTTTCTCTTCTTTATTTCTCCATCTTTTATGTGTCTTACAGGAGGAGATGGACAGGACCAAAGTCTGGGAAAGCTCTTGTCTGGCTAGAAACTTGAAAACAACATTAAACACCAGATTCACTTGTATCATTACCTACAAGAAAGGCTAGCCAGACCAAAAAGCAAAAAATATAACCTGGAAGTACTTTAGGTAAATCTATGGAGGTTTTTTAGTTTATTTGTTTTTCTCCCTTGAAAGGTTGCTGCTTTCAAACATCTCCAAACATAAGCTTTCTGTAAACAAAATACAGTATTTTTTCTAACATTTTGTATTACCAATTTTACCAGCCCTACACTTCTCATTTATTGTAAAAGTCAGACATCAACCATGTTATATTTTGTATTTTTGACCTTTTAAGGAAAAAATAAAAAAAAAATATTATAACAAAGAATAACAGATTTAGTGAAATGAAATGTTTAATAGTGCGGTATCTGCACATATTTTTTAAAAAATTGTAATGTATTTTTCCACTTTACTAATAAACTAGTATTCTAGTTAAGGTGATCAGCTTAAGTGTGAAACCAGCTATGTTATGACTCTATTTAAGAAGATGCATTTTTACTGTTGTGAAACCTGTCAGGAAATTAGTTGCAAGGCCTGTCCCTGTGAATAAATGATCATGTGCATGAAGACTGAAACACCCTGCTTTGGTGGTGTATGGCTATATGAACTTTTAACTAAAACAATTAATTATCTAAGATGCAGGTCTTGGTTTCCTAAAGGGCTGGCTTGAGTGGAGTTGTTCACTCATATAAACAAGGGAGTTTCATGTATACATATGTAATTTAAAGAAGAGTTATTGGCAATTTAGCACTCATCATGTTGTTTTTCAGACTAGCACTGGATATGCTAGACATAAACATATGTTGAAAAATGTCAGTATGCAGTCCAAAGTTAAAATATGCAGCTCCTAATTTCTTGACAAATCTCTGCAGTGTATAGAAAGGCAAGTCAAGTTCCCTCCATGATCCTGATATTCTGTGAACAAGAACATGTTAATTTATGGAAAGGGTAAAAAATCCACTCTTTGTGGATGAATCTATGGTAGTAGGACACATGAAGGAATATGTTCAAAATTTCCCCAGAGGTCAGCTATCAAGAGTGTTTTAATGGTGATTTCTAGGGAAATTGAGTATAGGTCTCAGCTTCAATCCTGAGGCCTGCCCACTACTAAAGAAAGGGGGTATACAACATCCAGTCAAAAATCTTCTCAGGTTTTTTTTTCTTCACAGGCTATTGGTTGAGATACATAATTTCTCATGCTGAGAAGATGTAAATCAGTCTTTTCCAAGTACTGACTCCATTCTGTCCCCTCATTTTCACTGGCATGAGCAAGGATGTTCACAGACTGTCTGTGATACACTGCTGCCTGTGATGTTGGTACTTGGCACACTGCATTGTGGTGTGATGTCTCGAGAAGGTGTGTGCTTTTCACAAGTGTTATGAAAGGAGTAATTATTTTACTCAAAATATAATTAACACATGAAATCTGAGATAAGTTACAATGAAGACTTGTATTTCCCCACCAAAGTTTCAACTCTTATTCAGAAGAAAAAAAAAAATTAAACACATCATAAGGAGAAACAGAAAAATAGTGGTTGAAGTGGCACTGTTACAGATAGTACTTATCTAGATGTTTTGGGATACAGCTTGAAGATGTGGAATCAGGAAGGAATTCACTCCCTATGCACAGAACCATTCTAGTAAACACATTCAGGGAACACATCTTTCCTTGAAGCATCTGGGATTTAATATTAGGAGGATGCAGAACTAGAGAGAGCATCCAGACACAACATGTGGTGACTGGTAGTTATAGTTTTCCATCAGATGTCCACACATTGCTGTAATACAACTGCTGAGGTTCTGTTACAATTCATAACCAAGAATACCTTACAAACAAACATGGGAGAATAAGAAGAATGGCTTTCCACTGGGAAGAACTTGAAATACAAATGAGTTAGAAACATTTCTGTTCTCTTCCCTCCTGCGTTTGGCCAGACACAGTGACAAATCTCTCTTTCCACCCTTGACAGGTTTCATTGCAATAAGTGCCAATAACAATTATGCTAAGTTTGGCTGGATGCAAATTCAGTCTGAATTCCCTCAGCTCTTCAGATTTTGACAACACTATCAGTTCATAACAGACCACCTGTTTGTTTTGTAGTGCCTGCCAAAACATATAAGTGGTAATGAGGAAAGGAGATGCTGCTTTTAATGTGTGTATATTTATATAATATGCATAAATTCATACACAGCTAATGTACACATCTCTTTCCACTGAAGCAGATAGAAGATAAACAACTTGATTACAAGGGAAAGTTGTTTTGTTTTTTTTCTTTAGTCACCTTAATGAGTTTAGAGAGGGAAAAGTGTTATAAGCCCTTTCATGCAAAAATTGTAGAGAACTTCAGTGTCTGTCCTGCTTTCAAACTCACAACTCCATGATGTAGACAGTAGATACCATGGAATGATCCACAGATTGTATATCCTGAAGTGAAGCTGTTATTTACAGCAGCTGTGTTATTTTCACCACACACCAATTATATGCAAACAAGCATGCACATGGCATCTTTATGAAAATAACAATAGAGAACAGGGTCCTTTTCTCTCAAAAGATTACAAGAAATACTGAATATTTCAGACTATCCAAATATCAGACAATGGCATTCACTGAGTGAGCCACATGTCTTCCAACTTCTTTTCTCTGTCTTTCCCATATGGCACTGCTCCTGATGAGGATCCAGCCATATATGTTTTAAACGTGACTTAGAAGACAGGCAAAGAGAGTGAAGACCAAAGTTTACAAGAGCTTTTGTCCCAACACAAGATACCAGACCTCTGGGTTTTCAGAAGTTCTGAGCAAATCTATCTCTCATCTGAATTCTCATGAGAACTTAAAATTATGAAGACTATTGATTGGAAGAAGCAAATGAAAAAACAGAGGAAAATAACAGGAAGGAAAAAAAGGCAAGTGACTAACAGGGGAAGGAAGGTAACTTATTCTGTAGCATTACTAAAAACTAATTAAGACATCCCAGCTCATTTCTTCCATTTGAAGTACAACCCTTCAACTGTTTAGAAATATATATTTTAGAGCATAACCGTAAACACAAAAATTTTAAATTCTGAAAATTGTGAATTTTAACTTTGCAAATTAATGCCTGGTTTTGCTATTTGTGTTCAAATTGATGCGTCAAAGGGCATCTGTAAATGTCAGCTAAAAAACACATAGAATCAAATTTGGATTTGTAGTGCAATGTTGTCTCTTCTGCAATAGAATTCCAGCTGTTGCATTCTGAAAATGTCTGTGATTGAATGGATGTGTTTTTAATCCAATTTGAAAGAAACATCTGAGACATGTAAAGAAATTGGCAAAAATTCTGAAAAGACTGAGGGTCCATGTCCAGGTCATCAAAAGGCATAAAGAAAGGAGGTTGATCATCTCAACATCCA
Organism: Rhipidura dahli; assembly: GCA_013399225.1. Lineage (NCBI taxonomy): Eukaryota > Metazoa > Chordata > Aves > Passeriformes > Rhipiduridae > Rhipidura > Rhipidura dahli. Next base: position 338,767 of record VXAC01006191.1, on the reverse strand, counting down.
ATGAGTATTTACATTTGTTCCGTAAATTTTCCTGCTGTGTAAAACCAGTTTTCCAATTTTCTCAAGACTTTGATTCCTGAAGCTTCTATCAACATACTATTTGTACCCAGAAATTTGAAATTCTAGTGTAATCAGAGCTATATATAGCCTCAAGCTGTTAGCATTTGCCAGCATTCAGACCCGACATTGTAACAATTTCATGCATTAATGTCATGTACACCCTTAAAGTATGTGCTGTAAATATAATTTAAAAGGAGGTGAGACTCCAGACCTTTGATAATTTTCAGATGTTTTCTCCCTTTGTTGAAATTTACTTATTTTCTTGCCTGCCTTTATGCATTCTTTTCAAGAATTATATAAAATAAATAATTAAATTAATAAAATTAAAATGTACTTGCAGAATAATTGGATTTAAAAACTAATTTTAGCATTTTTGAAGTAAATTAGTTTCTTTTGCTCCAGAACTGAGTCCAAAAAGGTTTATTAGGGAGTAGCTTTTCTGCAACAGCTTTTTCTGAACAACTCCACACATTTGCAGAAACTCCTAAAGACAGCCAAAGCACCTCTGTATCTAAAACAATACAGATAAGGCCAAAAGCAAATGATGCTGAATGTTTGTGCTGCTGAGAATGGTAGAACGACCCTGAGTGCTTCCATTCTGTCCTGCAGTATGCAGTGCAGACGCATTCCCAACATGACCTTGGACTAATCTTTCATTGTATGTCAATGTCTCATCTTTAGAAACAGAACTGCTGTGTTGATAGAGTTCACTGGTGAATGTGAGATGGTCAGATGGCATTGTGGTGAGGTAATAGAACATGGATTATGCCTACGTGTAAGCATTCGTTCATGCAAAAACAGAAATTGGGAATGATTTCATTCACATCAGAATAGCCAGAGAGAAGACCAGAACAAGGTATTTTTAAGGAGAAACTGCACTCTGACAGAGGCCAAATTTTGTAAAACTGCATGGATTAACGTCATACTCCTGACTTTATTTGGAGCAAATTCAAAGGCACCACCAGCCTCCAGTCCCAGGGCTGAATTGATGGAAAATGAGCTAAACTGGAAACAAATAATGAAATATTCTCTACTAATTCATACCATAAACGATAAGCAGTCCTCTGTAATGACTAAGACAGTTTAGAAAGAAACACTAGATTAAAAATGTGTGTCAAAACAAATAGTACGTTAGAAGTTCTATGGACAAACACAACATTGTTTATAATACAAAAGGCAACGAAAATGTTGAACTCCAAGGACTGTGTTGCCTTGTGTTGCTGGCAAGTTAGTAAATAGAATCAAAATCTAATGCTGATCATGTTAGCTAAAGTAAAGTGCTACTGGTATCATTCCGTAAAAAAAAAAATTATGTTTTATTCAGCAAAACTGAAGCAAAATGCTAAAATGTGGCAACAGAAACCAGACTATCCTAAAAAATATATTTCAGGAGCCAGGATTTACCCTTGGAACTATAGATCATGACTATTAAAGAAAAAGACTGAATTTCTGCAGAGTATATGTGCCTTGGCAGACATTATTATAAAGTAAGATGTTTTGAAGAAACATTTGTTAGTCCCCTAAACTATAATGATTTTGGCTGGAACACAGGGTGAATGTCACCAGATACAAATAGTAATGCTCTTCTTTTCTGGAAGAAAAGTGATAATCTGCAAGTTTTAAAACAGATTTGTAATTACCATGAATCTCTAAAATACATCTTTGGCTTTTAAGACAAAGTTTTCAGATCTTTGAGGTGCAGTGACACACAATCTTCCACATCAATTTACGCATAGTAGTTCTCAAAATGTTAACACATTTGTGTGCAAAACTCCCAGCCTGATGGGTCTTTTATGGCAAGTGGAGAAGTTTCCTGGAGGTTTAGTTACTGGTGGAGTACCACTTTATCACATTCATGGAACTACTGGTAACACAACCTGTGCCAGGCTTCACATGGCACTGTGTGTGCTCTCAGCCTGTCTTCCAGAAAATTACTGATTAATATCTAAAATGTGTCTGTTCCATGATTTTTTCCTATCAAGTACCAAATGTGGTTTTGGTATCCAGGTCCATGGTTCCATAAAATTTTTTTTGATGGATATTTATAAACCAGAGTTGACTGAAATGTCTAAAATGTGAATATCCTGAAAACATTGAGAAGAATTGTTGTGAATTTTTTATAGGAATAATTCTTAGGAAAGGAGTAAAGAAAAAGCAAACAACTTGGAAATTGATAACCTACCATATCCTGTTAAAAAACTCTGAATCTTGCTTTTAGCTTTTTGAAGACACAAGCACACACATATATATATATAAATAAATGCTATCCTCAGAAACACAAAAATGGATTTCAAAACATCACATACTCTACACTCTTTGATACAGCTCTATGTTACAGCAATATTGTTAGCAGCACTTGAGGTATCTACTGGAAGTTTAACACACACATTCCAAGAGCATTGTTTAACATTTACTGTTTCAAATGAAATGGCTTGGGAAATGCTGAGTGATGCAAATTCTCAATGCAAATAGGTGTGCCTGAGAGTTAGTGCATCCCACTAACTGCACAGAGCCAGAGAAGTCAGGCTGGAACAAAGAATCAGGCAGCCACAACCCCAGGCATCTGTGTTTGGCACACAGCCAGCAATGACGTGGTATATATTCACATCCTGAGGGAGAGACAGAGATAAAGAAAAAGAGGACAGGAAACAAATTACCTTTCTGAAGGGAGAGCACTCAAAAATTCACTTTAACTCCTCTCTTAATTAGGAGCTGTGGTCAATAAATGTAATTCATCCAAAGACTTATAAAAAATTTTACAAACAATCAAGTGAATTAAATTAAAGTAACTGCTGTGAGATTTTTCTTGTTTAAGAAAAAACAAAGAAAACAAAGTTTGGTACCTCCCCCTCAGCTCCGAAATGTATTTTGATAAAGGAAAACATTTTACAAGCAAAATTTTGTAGGTAAAAGCAAATTGCAGTCATTTGTTTGTAAGTAAAGTGGAGGAATCAATAAGATGTATAAAATGACTGTTTAAAAGCTTTGTCCATAAACCAGGTTCTGCCATGAATTAGTTATTATGAGCTATTTTGATCAAGAGCACTTCCCTTGAGATACCTGACATTTTCAGGATGACTCTTCTCTCTTGGCAAAACCCAAGACATCCACTGGAAAAACTGAGATTTGACATTACAGGGAGAAGGAATTTGTGTCAAAATGCTTTTGGAGGGATTTCTGAAAATACAGTTATTTCACATTTTCCTTTCCAGTGACTCAAGTAACGTTTTTTAAGCTCAATCATTTTTTTTTTTTAACAGTCCACCAAATTTGAAGGTACCTTAAGGACCAGGGCATTAAGTTGCTAGGACCCCTGCTTGTTAGTGTTTCATGCTAATTCACAATAATTCATAGGGAGAGCAGTAGATTTTGCACAAACCACGGACCATTCACAATAATTTTGAAGGTAAGTGAGATAAGACAATATCATGATGAATAGTGCTTTTTCATCAGGATACAAGTCTAGAAAATAGGTCCTGATCCACAATATTTACTAGTACAGAAATAGTTTCAAGTTCCTCTAGCACTAAAGGACTATGAATTTTCTTTATAGAAATATTTTTTTCATCAGTTATCAGGAAAGCATATGAACACTGAAAACATACTAATGATTTGAGCCTTATGCTGAGTATCACAAGAGTTGGCTTCTGCACATACAATGTATAAATCCCAGCCTATTAATGTGTGTAGCAGGGAAATGGGACAAGACTGTTTCCCATATGTCTCTTCAGACTTCAATAATCTCATGATGTTGTTCCCTGCAACTTTTCTGTGCAAGACATATTACAACATTCTGCTGATACACTCCTAAAACTTAATAGACATCATTGTGAAAATCTCCCAGAAGCCTGCCTGTGTCAAAGCCAGGTGTCCTGTTCTAGTCCAAGAGTTTGACTGCCCTTCCTTTCACTACATCTACCAAAATCGTGTTAGTCTTCCTCCTTCTTGCAGATTGACAGGGACAGAGTTAGGTGGGACATGTACAAGTATCATTTTTGATGGCAATTGATGTTTTCCAGAAATGTGTGTAATCTTCCCTATAAATCGCAATAGTATATTGTAAAATAAATTGTCTAAAAGCAGATCAGGCTCAGTTTCGTGCCAGTCCATCTGTGGTCCATGCATGGAGACAGGAGTGCTAAACAGAACAGATGTCACTGGAAACAGAAGTCTCTAAACATACATATGTTATATGTGCTTTCATTAGAAGACTGAGTTATAAAATGTCTCTGACTTTTCTAGTGTCACTTTATTCTATATTTCAAGGTGGATCACGATGTCCTTGATTGCCAATGTTCACAGCAAAATCTTCAAAACCTTCATCTCTCTGTTTAATGGAGTAAAATTAATCAAAAAAATCTTTTTCCTATCTTTTTGTCTTGGGTCATTAGGACAATAACTCTCAGACTTTTCTCATCTAAACCTGCAAGGGCACAGAGAACGGCAATGCATACTTGTTCTTCATCTCTTTGTAGTGATCATTAGGGCAAAATTCACTGCAAACAGTAATAAATAAAGTGTTATACACTGCATTTTATGTGGACAACTGGAAGTAAAGCCAGAACATATACCAGGGGTTATCATGCCAAGGTGACCTTACACACCTATTGGAGACCTTTCTTAAAGTCTCTCTGGGGGAATTCCCTTTCTGCAGAGCACCTGAGGAGATTTAAGCAACTAAGTGACTAAATTCAGGCTTATATCTCACTAAAGAAAAAATTAAGCCTATATCTCTGTGTCATATTGTGTGGAGCTTGGTGCAGAGACCTGTATTCTGGGTTTGGTTTTGCTGTTGCGTGTTAGCAGCTCATCACCATTCTTGCCATAGCTGGGGCTACTTGGGGACTGGAGCAAAGTCCTGCTTGTGAAGTACTTTTCACAACTAACAAGGAACTAGCTGAGCAGTACAATGCTTTCAAGTGGCTTTGGAATAATTGAGTATTCATAACCAACATAAACATGATTTATGAATTTGAGAAAAATCAAATACATCAATATATCCCTAGCATATGCTGAAGCCACAAGGTTTTGCTCTAAGATAGAAACTGCATTCTTTTTCTCCTGTATTTTATATCAAAATAGCTATCTTGAGGGATATGACAAAGAACAACAGTCTCTTTACAATCCTTTTTGTTAGAACACAAAGCTAGGTGCTAAACACCTGTCATTGATTTATTCAAATCACTATTATGTCAGTTACTTAACCAGGAAAACCAGCCACTAAAAAATGCATGCAAAATTAGAATTACAATTTAAGTGTGTTTATTCACATCCTGGAATTTTAGTCCGCCTTTCTCTTGTTGGTTACATACTACTTGATTTTTTTGTATAAAATGTATTAAAATGTATCTGACTCCTCACTAATACCAAAGCATGAAATATGCCCCAAGCAAATATTTCTGATAAATGTTAGATGGTCAGAAAGAGACGTACCTCACCTAACTTAAGACACCCAGGGTCTAATTCATTCACCCACAGACACAGCCAATGACTCTACATGATGTCCCTGAAGATCCAGCAAGTCTACTTGGGACTTCCAGATTAGACATGGAATGCACAGGGCACTCAAACCCTTCTGGAGAATTTTATAAAGGGTTAAGAAAAGGTTAAAGCTTACAGATCAAGAAACTTAAATATTTATGTCTACTTTATAGACTTTACAGTGTCATTATAGTCTAGACTTTATAGGCAGTAGAAATATATGAAATTGACACAGCTCTTGAAACCTAGTTTAGGTAACTTAAACATCAGTTCACTAAATTTGTTCTTAGTGAAGAGCACTTTAAATGGCTCTATAGATGCCACTGTGTCAACTAAACTCCACTGACTGAATGTGAGTACGGGTAGCATTACCAAGACACGGTCATCTAGTTCTCCTGAGATTCTATAGGGTACCCTCCCTGGCCTATGGCTGCCACTGCAGAAGACAAGGAGTCCTTTGCAGGTCTTTCATCAAAATTATTAACAACGCACGAATGTCTCACAAATCTTTGGGCATCTCAGCATACACTTCAGACTATATTTAGAATATGGAATCAAACCCCATCTTGCCTGCAGTCTCAAACATTGTAATCACATAAAAGTGTGTGTCTGAACACCCTCTCCTGAAGTTTTAAGGAGTTCCTCTGAGCCTGTGGTAAGGAAATGTAGCTGCTTAGCAGGGAATGGACAGTCAAAATTAATGTCAATTTTTAAGCTATACACACACACATATATGCAAACTACTGCCTTCAAAGAAAAAAGTCAGCAGTTAGGCATTTACTAGCTCACTAACATAAGAAATTATGGGTTCTAGAATGCTTAGACACTTAGTTCAATCAGCAATATCATGACTGTGTAAGTTTTTAGCATATTGCCTTCTTTAGCAGATATAATTTTTGCCCAGATATAAGTAATGACCAGTAATGATCATATAAGTGCAGCATATCATTCCTCTCATCGAAGCTTAGTATGAAGAAGTTCAAGATCTACTGAGACCAAACTGGCTCAGCCTTTCTATGGTGCACAGGATAATCATATATCAGAGGGACAATTTACATCACCATATGAAGTAGTGATGCTTTGGAACAGTAGACATGAAACCTCTGAATTCCACATAATCTCACTTTGCCTCACTCCCTCCAAAATTGTTTTCTCAGCAATGAGCTGTATGCAAACATACAGAGCCCCTCTGAATCCTTCTGTTTCCTTACATATAATCATGGCATGGGGGCTTTATCCTGAATAATTTTTTTTTTTTAAATAGATGAGTCATAGAGAGCTTTTCAATAGGTGAGAGAAGTCCTTGCTTTCCATTTGGCTGATCAACTGGAGAAACAAATACAGAAGTGCTCAGAAAATTCGTGATGAGGAATCCTGTTTGATAATTTAGCATCAGGTCAGATAATTTTATTGATTTGTCAACAAAATTATGAATTAATTGACCAGAATAAAATGTGTTAGCAGAGTATTGATAGTAGCCTATGTGCTGCTAAATTGCCTCATGTAGTATACCATTAATTTACTGATGTCAAGCTGGACATGATTGTAAGTTTTCCAGGAAACGTGTTTAATTTTGCTAATATTTCCTATTTGTCCTCATGAGAAACCTGTGCTGTAATAAGAAAAAAAAAAATCCCTGTGTTTTCCCAGTGCAGTTGTATGCAAATGATTTCTGCAGAATGAATGTTCAGCCTTATTTTCTACAGTTTCACATCAGTGCCTGTCATCATGCAAATTTATTCTCAATGGGATTACTTGGAACTATGCTGGTGAGAGTTGAATTTGTTTATTAATTTAGGTCTCATTAACCATGAATAACTCAACAAGGATAAGAACAGATTATGGTCACTGTCCAATGTATATTAATAGTTTGTTTATTATGTAAATATAATTGCATATTAGTGAAATTTGATACTGGGCTACTGATATAACCTAAAATTCAATGTCTATGCTAGGATCATTAAATAAAATTAATCCAGAAGTCTCTGAATGTGCTGTGTTGACAACAATAATGCACAAAGCAAAATATATAATACATGTAAATTCTAGTCTGTATTTTGAAATAGGATAATCATCCAACCTTAATTAGACTATGTCTCCTTGGTTAATAATGAAATATTCAAAACTTTTTCATCACTGAAAAAATGTATCTACCAGCGTTCTAGGAGCAGATTAAGAAATTCTCAACACTGATATATAGCATTGGTTTCAAGTTATTTCAGAAAATAGGTGGACTGCTAATGATCAGTAACAGGTAACACTTGTCTTTTAAAATTTACTGCCCTGGAATCTATTGATTATTTACTCAGGTCGACTTATGTAATTTTGCTTATGCAAGTGCACAATTTGTCTGACTAAACAGTGCAAAAAGAACTAGCACATTTAAATATTTACAAGAAAACATCCGGCGCGACACTTGTTGCTGTGAATACCAAAACTTAAGAACTTAAACACTGATGCTCTGCCTCCATGAGTCAGTTCTAAATTCAGGCTGAATTTTGCGGAAAGCTAAATTGAACTTGACTTTCAAATGTAACCAACTACCAATTCAACTCCTTCCATCTTCCACAATATCCCAGTCACAGATATAAATATTATTTTTAAAAATGAGGCAGAAGTTTTATTCACATACTCAACTAACTTGAGCTGACTTCAAGCATATAATTACAAAGATAATTGGGATAAGGCTCATTATTGGGCAACAGTGTCTTTCTAAGGCACTCCCAAATGATTTCTCTCCCTGTCTTTCCCCACCTTCTGTTGGTAAGTACTTGTTCCTGCTTGTTGTCCCTCCCTGGGCTTTGCCAGCTTAGTTCCTGGGGAAAGAGGGAGGTGGAGACATTGCAACAGACCCTGGAGAGGGGAAACATGTTCTAAAGTTGGGCCTTGAAAAGTAAGGAGTATAAAGAGAGCTAGACAAAGAGTGATGGATGGGAGCCACATGTAGAGCAAAATGGTCAGGAAAGTCTTTTTCCAAGGTAAAATTTATAGAGCATAGCCTGAAATTTGCAAAAATTAAAGCCCTGATCAAAAAGTTTCAGAAAAAAATTGAAAAATCTGTGTTCTTCCTTTTGCTTTCTGGAGGAGCTCTGAGGAAGGGATGTCCCACTATCTCTGTGAGAGTGATTTGACATTGAAGAGTTTGCCTTGATGTTACCTCATACCTGTACACCTGATTGATATGTAGGAAATATTTTCACCTTTCACAGGACTCAAGTTTACTTCAAGATCTGATAATCTTTTTTAGAACATGAAAATTTAATCACTTGTATTATTTAAACAAAACACTTCCTCAGAACTATAAACAGGGAGTGAGAAAATTTGTCTTGGCACACGTACTCATATTCTTTACGAGAAATATTTATTCATTCACTGTTGGCAAATAAATGTAAAATTACTTCTTTCCTGCTAAGGCATCTTTCTCTACTACATACCTGTGCAGCTGCGTAATTTCAATGGAAGCAGTCTGAACAGTGTCAAGATTGTACACAGGGATTCTTTCCAAGAGTAGGTCCCTTTATAATTTCAAATTGTTTCCTGTGTGTGCCAGAAGCACTGTGAGCAGGACAGAAATGCAGAATATGATCTAAGAGAATCCAGAAACAACAGAAAAAAGAGTCTACATATGTACAGTTGGTTTACAAAGTACAATATGAATTCTTAGGGGAGAAAAGCCATTCAGACTTTCCCTTCTGAAGTATTCCCAGTGTGAGGAATTATAATATTAATTTTGCCTTTAAACACACTCATTGCTTCACACCTCACATAACTGGTGGTGACTAATGCCACAATACTTCTGTGTGTGTGATTGCTCTTTTGCAATATCCTGAAAAATCCTAGGCCAGTGCAGTTTGGATAGTGAGAGCTATGAAATGTTTGAGTTGTCTTGTCAAGGTAACCTCAGTAGGTTTTTAATAGTTCTGGAAAATTGTCTGGAATGTAAAAGCCAATCTTGCTTCCTTTAATGGCCTCAAGTGCCCTCTGGCAACCCCCTTGCTATCAGAGGGTAGTTTAATGGTATAGAGATAGCTCAGGCTGACATCAATACCTTTCAAATAGTGCTGAGATAATGTTGAACAGAATTCTTCTGGAAGTTGTGAAAACAAAACAGCATATCTTGCTTCATAAGTTATGTAACTAATTATTACTACTATGACTTTTCACACACATACCTTGCATCAGCTTTTATATTTGATGCAAACTGGAAGAGAATTCACACCTGGCTTCTTGAATTTACGGCTTTGTATTCCCTCTCAATGTTTTGAACTGAAAATCAGCAGGATTCAAAAACAGTTGGGGTAAAAATATATTTTATTCCTATCTATACTGTAGTTGCACCTACAATGTGATTATAGATCTCACCACGAACATTATGCTAGGTACTATTCTTCTCAGGAAGTACTTATGGTCTAGGTTGGAATACAGGTGTTTTTTGGTTTTTTTTGTCAGAGAAATAAACATAACACTAGGGAGGGTTTTGTGGTGCAATCGTCAGGCTGCAATAGGGTGAGTTGTCTGAAGAGGCTGTGTTGAGTATATACTGCTACCTGCACTATGCTGGTCTGTCTTAAATCATGCAACCACCATTAGACAGAAGCAAAGAGATTAAAATTTAAATAGGAATCTACTTGTCAAAGCTTTCTTCATTTCCAGAGGATGACACAGTTCAATCTTTGGTTTGTTTTGTCATGAGTGGATTTTAATTGCTGGTGTAGTCACTTTTCTTAACATACAACTTATCACAATGACTCTAATGCTTTTATGATAGCCATCATAATTGCTGGAGATATCTTCAAAAGTCATTCACATTCCTCTGAGCTGGAAAAATTCCAGAGTTTGTATTGTTTTGCCATGAGAATAGCTATTAAAAATGTTATCTGCTGGAAACATTTCCTTTTCTACTTGAACTTTAAAATTGTTATCTGATGAGCTTGCTGTAAATTGCAAAGGTAAATTTGACGCAACACACACAGCACTCTGATCTTTAGTGGTCATTAGAATTACAAATGCACACAGTGCTGGCTCCTGACCCTGCTGCCACCTGAGAAATGGCTACTTGCTGTTCTGCTGTGCTGATACCCCACACTGATAGGAACCAGGCTGACACATATGAGGAGAGGCTTAAACTTCCAGGCCTGCAGTTCACAAGCAGCTGTTTTTTTCATGAAAATTCATCACTGTTAAAAATAAGTGAAGCAGTTTGTTTGTTGAATTTGCCTCACCAGTAGAAACCCTATCAGTTGATATTGTCCCATGCTAAGCTTGTAAATATCTCTTAAAGGGCTTAGAAAGAGTGAATGGTCTGGCTAAGGGATATGTAGCTGGCTTGGCTACATATTTCACAACCCAATTCTCAGTCTGGCCTTGACCTTTTTCAGGAAGGTTTAAATGCCCTTTGGATTCCAGCTGTTTCAGCTTTCTAATTATGTCAAAGTGCTGACTTTAATTTTTCACTTGCCTTTTGTGCTTGCACACATGGAACCCACGTTATGTTGCTGGTTTGAGGAGGTTTCACACAATGGCTGTCCATGGCTTTTTTACCTACACCTTTTCAAAAGGAACTCTCCAGTCAGGGTCACCAAGCACTTTACTAGGAAGGCTCTGCAAAACATCAGACGTTTTGAACCATATTAACTTTTGGATTACTAAATCCATGTGCTTTCAATAAACTAGATTAACTTCAGGTTGCAAAGAAGCACTGAAGAGAATATACCCCTATGGATGCTGACCAAGCAGCCTGAAGCAACAAATCCATAAGTGCCTGTCATGCCCATGTTGCATCATGATGGTAGCCGTGCATACAAACTTTTTGTCTGTGCAGAGAAACTTCAATGGCTAATTAATTAATGCTCCTTTCCTTTCTTACGTGTCTTATTCTTTCTTCTTTTCTATCCCCAGCTTGTGTAAACCAAAAAGCCCTAATTCCCTAAAGACTTTGCAGTCTTATGCAATGTGAGTGATTTGGATGTTCAAACAGCAGATTACAATAATCTGGGCGTGAACAAGCAGGAAAACATTGACAAGTCATCTTGATGTAGCTATTTATGTCAATAAAAATTTTTGACATTGGGAACAGAAAAAAGCATTTAACAAGCATGGTTTACATATGAAAGTGGTTCTAGGAAAATTTCTTTGACCAAAATACAAAATCACATATAAGGAAGGAGAAATACTACTTAGAGGGAAGCATTCACATGAGAAAATGGAGGGCTAAGATTGAAATCTTAATGCATTTCCTGGTAGATTAAGGCTCTGTGTTTAACAGTTTTCAATTATGTGATCATATAAATTTTCCCCTCATGGGGACTCTGCCTCAGTAAGTGCAAGAATAGATTGTTTTTTTCTAAATTAGAAACTATTTCACAACTTGTTTTATTGTTCACTGGGTGGCCAAATATCCTACGTCTTGCACATTATTCAAACATTGCACGAAGGGCAGAATATTAATTTTGTTGCAATTATTCAATCATATTTATCACTATTATATATGAATATTTCACAAATTGAGGAACTAATCTTGGAAACGTTTCAACAAAAAGAGGAGAATGATTTTATTTCTAGTGCACAAATTCATTGGTCTGAATAGCACAAGATTAAATAAGGGTCAAATAATTTCTCTAATTTAGGGTGCCACATTAAACAGTCTAGGGCTTCTTATTTCAGATAAATTAGGACTGTTAAGCACTGTAAAATCTCAGCATACACAGTGCAACTCATAAGGGAGGTGCTAACGCTCAGTATTTCTACAAATCTATGATAAGGATATTATCACATTCAAGGTGGACACTTGAAAAATTGAAAGTATCAAGTTAGCTATTGTCTGTTAAAGGCTTGTACAGCATTGGATTTGTTGGAGGCTTGAAGTCCCCAGGATTCTCCTAATTTAATTCAAGACAGTCACAGATCTTCAACTCATATTGTTCTTTATTTAGCAAACAATGAACGAAGCAGCTTCTTCAATAAACAATGTTGCAGATCCCTTGACTTCTCAGTCTTCAACCCTGAATCACCTCCACAGCCATCTTGAAGACTGAATGAGGTTAAAAAATAATGATTATGATCTCATTAAAGACTGTCAACACCTGCATACACACAAAAGAAATTAATTTAAATTGCCCAGAAAAATATCATTTTGGTGTTTCTTAATCTTAGTTTACAATCTTTTGAAATACCATAATTATACTTGGCTACATTTTGAAATAGAAGTCTAATATTGCAGGTTAGGAAAAAACCAGACATCCTAAAGCACTTTCTATCCAACACAAAATCTGTTTGGTGACCAGATATTGATGGTCACTTTCATCCTCTGCATGTGTGAAATAATTGCATTTTTGAATCTGACTGCTACCATATGAGTAAGAATATTTAAGAGACAGAGAAGTTTCAGCAGAAACTGTTCTCTTGGCTTCCATTCCTGGATACATACATTTAGAGTTTGATCTCTTTGTCCTGTTCTTTCCAGTCTAAGATCCAGTTTTCTTTTCTTCCTTTAATCTTACTGTTCCTTCCAATGACACAAACTCACAGAGTGTGAACTCCTCAATGAGAAAAAATACTAGGAGTTCTAAAATTAGCTCATTAACATATTAATTCAGAAAAACAGTATTTGACCTGTTTTATATTTTCCTTTGTATTATGTAGTCCCAGCCATGTGTGTTGATATCTTTATTCACCTTACCTTCAGTTTTTAGAAGTTTTTATGTTCCCTAGATTCTATCTGTTCTCTCTAGAATTAATGTCTTACTTCATCCTGTTGCTGTCATTTAGATTGCATTTACACTGCCCAGTTGAGAAATCAGATTCCAGTTCTCATTGCATCTTCCTTGGCTTGTTTATTGCTTGTATGGGTTGAAGAATTCAATAGTAGCTCCAGTTTGTAAACTTCCTGCAAAGGACTTGAGAACAATAATATGAATATTGTCCATATAATTCTAGATCTTGTCCTAACCCTAATGGATGCATTGGATAAAATCCATTAATCTAAATATACGACAATTCAATAAAAGATAATGGAAATAATACTAATTTATAAGCTGTGTTTTGAAAGCACAACAATGATTTATGGTCATAACATAATGTTTCCAGCCTCACTGAAGTCCATAGAGTTTAGAATTATCTCAAGTGTTATAGAGACAATGACAGCTCCATGGCCATTCAGATTGCACACTGGCACATTCTGTAGAATAACTATATTTTTCATTAAACAGATATTTTCAAATAAAAATAATTCCCCCAAACAACATAGGCATATGGTTAAACTGATAGAAAAATAATCTTTCCCCATACCCTCCCGTACCCTTTCCCCTGCTCTGGATAACACACCCTTGTTCTGTCTTGTCAGGTGAGGCTGAAAGAAGACTAAAACTGATCTTCTAAGACCATGATGGGATAGCTGGTTTTTTTTTGGTTTTTTTTTTTTTTTTCCCTAGTTTCTGCTCTTTCATTACTTTGGAATAAACACAAGATCTGACATGTAAGAAAAAAAATTAAGATATGACTCAAGAGCTTGCTAATGCTGACTGAGTCAAACTTTGAACTTCCGGGAAGCACAGAAAATTCCTGAAGCATTTTATGAGGGAGTTTCCCTGATTTTCAGACTCTTCTTCCTTGTTATAAGCAACATCTGAAGTGAAAAGTTATGCAACTACTCTGGAAAATGTCTCAATACTTTCTATCACAGCAGAAGCCGGAAATTATCCCAGACATCTCATCAAAGAGGAACAGATAAATATCAAGGCTCACTAGATCATTTGAAGTCCATCCAATAGTACATTAAATTAAAGATTTTCTTCTATTACTTCGTAAAGTCAAGTGATGTCTTTAGGACATCCAAGAGAGGACAGGGAATCAACTGCCTGAGGTCTAATTTCATCTCTTTGATGTAATATTGAGAAAGGTTTTCTACAGGATAAAGGCAATATCTTCATCACAGAAATATTGTTATTTAGAGGTGAATGCCTACAGCTGGTGTTTCATTTCCCTATCTTTTGCACCCACAATGGAAAACAAAGTATGATATGATAGGATATTTATTTCTAAAACATTAAATGTCATCTCTGCATGCAAATACTCTTCCAAATGATCAGGTAACCTTCTTTGATGAAGTGACTGAAATGGTTAACAGAGGAAGACTGAAGTATGTCCTCACCTTCTGTAAGGCCTTTGATGGTCCCACACAAGTTCCTTGTCTCCACACTGAGAGTCATGGATTTGAAGGGTGGACATGGATGTGGCTTATAAGGAATTGGCTGGAGGGACACAGAGAATTGTTGTCAATGGCTTTCTGTCCAGTGGGAGACCAGTGAAGAGTGGTGTCACTCAGAGATCTTTATTGGAAATAGTGCTCTTTAACATCTTTATCAATGACAGACAGTGAGATCAAGTACCCCCTCAGCAAATTTGCAGATGACACAGCTGAGAAGTGTAATTGACACAACAGAAGGGAGGGATGCCATTCAGGGAACCTGCAGAAGTTTCAGAAGTGGGCTCATGAGAATCTCACAAAGTTCACCTTTCAAAGAAAATGTTTTTCTTCTTGATTATATCTACAACAATTAACTGTGATTGCTCTGATTTCTTGCATATTTTGATTCAGGAAATTCTGAACAGAATTATGGCTGTACTAGTCTTGATGTACTAGTCTTGAACCCACAATGCACTGGATCAATGATATGTGTATCTAAACACAAACACCAGAGATATGCTCTCTAGATCAACTGAAATGAGGCTGTTTAACACATGAAATATCAGGTCCTGTCCTTTTGTACATTGAAGATCAAATGCAAGATAGTTGCTAAGTCAACGTGTGTGCGCAGCATCTATTTACTGATGATTTTTTCCTGGCCAGGCTTCTGCCTGATCAAAACACTAGGCAAATTTTATCGTTCCAATACAAAAGAAATTTTGAGGTGCAGAAGAAAATATATTTGGGGAAAAATGGGTTAAACAAGTCCTACCTGTGAGATCTTCCCCAGAAACCCTGCTATTGTCATTATTATTGGGTTGCAGAGTGACAAAAGTTTATACAGGAAGCATTTCAGCTTAAAGTACTTGTGCTCTTATTCTGGTACTTAGAGGGGCATAAAAGAGCATCTAAACAGCATGCCTCCATGACAAAAAAGTTCTAGGGGAATTTGGAGCCTTAAGAAATAATAACAAATAGTCGCTGATGAAAGAATGCAGTTTCACTGTGTGATGTAGCTTTAAAATCATAAATGTGTTTTATGTAGAGAAGAATGCATGAATCCATCCTGATCTTTTGAATTAATTTATGCCATTAGCAGAGAGTCAGACATGTTCCTACAAAAAGATGGATGGGGATGGGGGACTAGGAATAGTTGCTGCATAACTGTGACTGAGCAGTGTTTTAACATCAATGCTACAAACATTGAGCCAGATGTAATCAAGGCCTTGCCTGTGGCTTGATGACACATACCCTTTTCACAACAATCGGTGGATTTGTGGTAACAATCAAAAGGCATTTAAAATGCTTGGAATGTGGTTTAGAAACCCGCCTTGGCATCCCGCTTTTCATGTCTTAGCATAAATGCCTCAACTGTTTTTATTGTTCTGCAACTGCTCATTTATTCTGAAAGAGGGAGCTTGGCCTGCAGTATTTGCATTCAACAATACTTGAAACAAGACATTAAAGTATTTTTTAATTATGCCAGTGAAATATTTCATATGAATAATGCCAACAGCTGGGTCAGACCTTTTGGTTTTGAGTAAGAGTTTATTCCAGGCTTGCTAATAGAGAGGTTCTTTTTTTAGAGAAAGTTTCTGATAAGCTGCCAGTTTGGAAATATATTACAGAACAGGAATGTCTTTTCAATTTGTGTTGCAGTTGTACCACATTTTTATGTATTTCTGATTTTTTGCCCTTATGACTCTATCATAACAAATTACTGCACAACTGATGAAACGGCACAGAACTACCTTCAATAAAAGAACAATGTTAATGTGAAACACATTTAGAAAGAAATTACTTCATTTTGGTGGAACAAGACAGAAACAGACTTATAGATCTATGGATAGACAAGGTATTACTCCATATATCTAAAGTTAGATCAACTGATTGATTGCTTGTTAGATCAGTAGGTCAATAAACAGAAGGATGGAAAATCCGTCTGTTACTGAACAGCTTGTCTAATTTTAAAAATCAAGTACAGCATTTTTAGCTTAGAAGAAGCAGCCAATAAGCTTTCTCTCCTCTGGGATGCAGTTCATTTGGCAATTATTGACTAAGAAACATTTTCTAGATCTTAGTAAGAAAGAAGTAAGTATAAGGATTGGTGAACCACATCAAGATGACAGACTGTTTTGCTTGATGCCAGAGGGAAGAAAAGTTTGGTTAAACAGCTAAACTTTATCCAAAACTTTTGTGGATAATCTCTCTATCACAAGAAGAAACCCAAACCAGTTTTTATGTCCGAACATTTGAATGAGCTTATTAGCCAGTGAAACTCATCTGCTTTTGAATCAGAGGGCAGGTGTGGGGAGAACCACTGTTATTAATCACACTGAGATGTGAAGCCAACCCAGTTGGCTTGGAGTAATGGAGCCAGTGAATCTGGAAAGAGCTGCAGAAGTTCTTGCCACCTAGTGCCAGCTCTGTCACTCTTGCAGGGGAAAGTCTTCTGCTCATGTAGCAGGTATTTAGCAAGTAAAGTCAAAACAGGTACCACTTCAGGTTACTATACAAGGCTTCAAAATACCAAGTTCAGCTCTTGCCCTATGTTCAGTAGTTCAGTAAGTCTCTGTAATAAAGGTGAGAATTTCTCATGGGAAGGTAAGCAGCTGTGAGTGGGTCCAACTGCAACTGTTCCAGGAATATTATCTGTGGCTTAGGCAGCCCTAGCAACCCACACCCTCAAATTTTTACTGATTTTATTTCTTTAGTGGTTGTGATCAGATCCAGCCAGAGTCAAGGAAATTTATGACACCTTTTCATACATCATTCTTGGCTTCCCAGGAAAAGACCTGTGTCAGAATTATTGTTATTACGATTATTATTACTAATCTTAGAGTATCTTTTGATATATTTCAAGAATTATGCACTGGCTGTATCTCTTTGAAAGTCTGCAAGGTGGTTGGAACACATCCTAACAGCTTCAGCAAACTCCAAGGACTATGTAGTCGACAATTTCTATGTAGCCTGTTCTTTAACTCTTTGAAATGTAAGAACATGCCTACTTCTTTCCCTCATTGCATCATTCACTTACACAGGAACTGAGTTTGCTTAGGTTTTCACAACAGACACTGCCTCAAACCATTTTGATTCAGTAACTCTTTCTTTGGTTTGTTCTGTGCCCAGCTCATAGGAGATTTTGGTTCAGTGTGAGAAACAGTAGAACCAGTAACTTTAAAGTTTCCCCTTTCCGTAATATTTACATTTGTTTTCCCCTAGGGAGAAAATTCTTTCTAAAAGAGTCTTAGTCTCTTTGTCTGCTGATGCAATGTCTGTGATTCTGTGCAGAAGATATTTTTTGAACTATAAACTGTTAGACCAGTTTATAGTTTCTGAGACTGCAAACAGCACTGACTGAGATTTGACCAAAATAATTTATTTCAACTACCCCCTAAAATTTTTAAAGTTATTATTAAACCTTTCCATGAAGAATATGACTTTTAATAGTAACAACTGGGAAAAATAACACCCAAACCTGTGGTTTTTGTTTTTTGGTTTTTGGGTTTTTTTTTAATCATGTCAGAAATATGAGCTATTTCAGAAATGGATACTATCATAGTATCATTACAATCATTACTTCAGTACCCTTGTGCTATAAATAGAAAAGTTCTGTCTGCATTCCCTCCTTCTTCAGTGCCAGTCCTATTTAGCACCTTTTTGGGGCAGGAGCTTGGCTCCAAGTACCTCTTAAGGGCATTATTGCACATAGTGGAGGAAACTGCCTGTAAAAATCTCACACTGATTGAAAATTCCATTCCGATGAAATTCCAACAAAATTCAGTTTCTTCACAAGTGAAGTTATTAATATGAAAGATATCAGGAAGTTATGGACCAAAAGAAGTTGTAGATTGAAGATACAACAAACTGGGTATCAAATGTTGTTGTTTGTCGCCTGGAAACCAAGTAAGGAATATTTTGAACTATATGAAATAGTTCTGAACAGTTCTTTTATTATCTGAAATATCAGGAAACGAACAACAAGAGAAGTATCTTTGAAATAAGAAAGTAGTAATTCCTTGGTTTAACATACCTCCATAAATGCTAAAATCAAAAAGCATCATATAGCAAACAACCATACAGTTTCCAGACAGGTAAATTAAGAACCTAAACAAAAGATAAGTTTTATTCCTTCTAGTGCATTCTAATTTTCAGACATGCTGTTTTCTTAAGAGAAGGTGTGATGTGAGAGCCTTCAGCATACCTACCTCAAGGACGTTACTTTTTAAGAGTGATCTGCAGATCAGTTTAGTTTGTCTGATGCCTTATAGTTGCCTCAGACTTTTTACAGAGTAGAAGGAAGAGTGAGACAAAAAAATTTCCCCTTTTCCTTCTGATCAGCTGGTAGATATTGACAAATGCTTTTATTTCTAGGATAAATACCTTTCTCAATGAAGAATTGGGATCCTTGTTCTTGTTCTTTCTCTGAGAATATTTTGATTCTCTCATAATCAGTTCAAAGCTGACTCTTCCATTGCACAGAAATGAACTGAATCTGAATGTCTCGAAATCATCTACCATTTTGACTGTACTTTGTGTGGTATCTTCAGAGCACTAGGTTTAATGTGTCACTGTGATTAATACCAAACCAAAAGAATCACATACCAAAGCTGGCTACAAACTGCAGTAACCTTTCTCCAGTTTCTGGCACTGGCCTTTTCTAGGGAAATCATCAGTATTGGTGCTGCTTAGTAACTGTACTTTTGCCAAAGCTTTTCTATTTCCTTCCTCTTAGGCCAGCTTAGAATATTTTATCATAAATACAGAGGAAAATGATAGCTACCAAAGATCTATCTTCCACACGTGGTTCAATATCTACTCTGTGGCTCAAAAGATCTATTTTTTTTAACCATGCTGCATTCATATTTATAAGAAAAATATCACTCATTATGACAAGATTATCAGAGCTGTGTATTAATGCAGTTTTTCTGACTAATTAAAGCACACCATTTTAGGAATACAGTCTAAGAAGCCACTGCAGCACTTCATAAGAATTAGAAAAAGGCTGCCTCTTCAAAAAGCATATCCTTAATTTATTTCTAATTTATAGGTCATACCTTTTACCATAAATTTAAGTGTCAATTTAGGTAATTTTTCCTTGAAAATATAAAAATCTCTGGAGGTCTAGGGAACCCTTGAGAATGGCTCTTAGGAAAGTTTTAGGTAACATTGTTCTGGCAATGACTTTATAGGGAAAGACAATTCAAAATCAGTTGTACCAACATAACAGAATTAGATGCTCTTGGTATTTCTCTCCAAATGCTGAAAAAAATAAGAGAAAAAAACCCTAGTATTCCAACAAACAATGAGAAATTACACTTTGGCTTGATATTAGGCAGAGAAGTGCAACAACACACACGATATAAAATCCCTGGTACTATTAAACTATGATTAATAGCAACCTATATAATGGTTGATGTGGCTCTCTTTTCTGCCTCAGCTTCGATTAGTACAGACACGCTGTCTACTGGTACCGGAAATGACTCATTTAACAAGATCACTCTGGTTTAGTGTCCCTTGCCAAACATCTAGTTAGGTTTTGGCTAATTACTTACATTAATTTTATGTAGGTATTCTGGAATCATAACTTCATCACACAGTTATTACAACTCAAAGCCTATCAAGTTGGTGGATAAAGTGCACAAGTGGAGAAACTTAGACAGAAGCTGGAAACACACTTCCTGATCCAATTGTCTAATGTATGCATTTGGTTCTAACCAGTTTCCATTTACCAGACATGCTTTCCATTTCTAGAAACAGCTGTCATGGTATCAGTTCAAAACATGCTTCTAAGTTACAAATAAGTTTACAAATGTTGAATATCAAAAGAAGAAGAGAGATATGATGTACTTTCTGATTAAAAGACTGAAAATTATAAACAGAGAATTTAACCTATCACTTCATTTCTTGTGAAGTCAAAGGGTGTCTCTTTGTGACAAGATGGCAGAATTGCCATATTTCAATGCTACCTGTTGGAAGTCTAGCGTCTTGCTCAGAAGATTTTTAAAAGACACCTGCTAAACCATATCTCTTTTATAAAGGAATCAATTAATTATTAATTGCTACGTTTGTCCATACAAAATCAACGAATATTGCTTCTAAACACTATGAAATCCAAATATACAAAAGACTATCCATCATATGTAATTTCTGAAAGTTATTTTCCACCCCCAGTATCTCCAGATGAATTATCAAAACAAGAATACTCACAATGAAAGGATGTGAAAGATTAAGATTTATTCAAGTGTGTGGGCACAGTGCAATGGCCACAAAGTACTGCATACCGACAGTTGTGTGAAAAATGTAGCATCATACCTTTGTGCAGTTCAAGCAGAAACATTCTACAATTAGTTTGTCATGCTAACATGAGAGGGCAACACCTTAAGCTACCTTGAATTATTATCTTCCCTGACTAAAAGGCACTCACTATTTTGCAACGTGGTGTGTCCTACTATCATTAGATTTACAATGAGGATATAAGGCTCACATGGTTTCTGTAGTCCCCATAACTGTTAATGAAAAGATTTGAGTGCCATAAAACAATCTAGGAGCCCCAGGTTTAGCCAGAGGGGAACTTACAAAGCCAAAAACAGGGGATGTTAGGTGTTTGCAGACCTGAATATGGAGCTCAGGCTCACTAATCTTCAACTGTAAGGACTGGACTGAGACATGAATTAATTAGTTAATTTTCAGCCAGAGCTGTTCTGGTTCACTAACCAGTTTAGAGAAGGTAGGAGACCACAGATAGTCTTTGTGAGCATCCCTTCACCTGAACTGAGATTGCTGTACTATATGTTTGAAGTACAGTACAAAAAAATTCACTTCAAGCTTTTTTCTTTGTCTTTATGGATAATTGATAATTTTGACTGCTAAAAGCTGAGCAATACCCATACTGTGGTGAAGAATTCTTCTCCTATTCTTGCTGACCAGATCATTCTTTAAAAGTACAAAAGAGGTTATTATACCAGCAGCTACTAGTTTCTCAGCCAGAAAGCTCTTTCTTGTAGGAGAGAGGTTGGTTACTTTCTTCAAACACTTCTCATCTGTAAATTACTTGGTACCCAGTGCAATGCATTTAAGGAAATTGCAATTAGAGGTGGGTTCATGGAAGCACAACTGCTTCAGATTCAACCTCCAACATGTGCTGTATGAAAAAAGACTCTTTCTATTTTGGACCTATCTTAATCATTGTAGGTACATAAATTTCAGGTCAGGTTGAAGTATTGGTGAGGCCCTCAGAAAGTTTAAAAGTTATATAGAGAACAGAGCACAGGTATCCTATCCAGCCAAAATCCAAATTAGAGATATGGGACTTAGGTTTTCTTCTTTTGTGGTTCTGTACATTTTGGAATTTTTCTCAGTCTTCATGTCCTCATTTGTGTTATGATCCATGTTTGCCTCATGGATTAGCTGAAGTGAATACAAATGTGAAAACTGACAAAATGTTGTAGGAACTATTAGATGTAAATAAATAGTAAATAGCACACAAAAAAAATCAAACAACTAATGTACAGAAAAAGGGGGAGGAAACCTAAAAATTATGTTTTTTTCTCTTAGTCTACATATTTATTTTCAAAATTATTTTTTAAATAAAATTTTTGATTTTAAGTTATCTCCATCTTATTATTCATGTTTTTCAACTAGGTCTACAATACCTTTGGAAGGCGTAAGAAATACCAGTAATGCCAAAAATGTCACACACTTGCCACAGTTATTTGTATTCTAAGCAACTGAAAATTGTAGTACTGTAAGGGTTCTTAATTACTCTCTTTTAATCACTGATTTAAAAGGTCTTTGAATTAGACTGTTAAACGTTGTATGAAAACTATGTAAAAACCTATTTTTTAAGTTATTTGAATAAGTAGAGTTAAAAAATTCTCCCAGGATGTGGAACAAACCTGATATACGTAATGCTGTCCATTAATGCACCTTGATTTAGCTAATTCTTTCTAAATGCTACTTGACCCTATGGAGAGCTAGGTCTTGGTAATATACAAATGGTAGACTTTCAAATGGTTTTCAATACTTACTTTCCATTCCTTTTGAAATTCAAACATTTAAAGAAGGCTTTAATTCTGTGTTGCGGCAGCTGTCCCCGTGGCGGGGGCGGCCTTTGGGCCAGGGGGCCTGTGGGTGGTGAGACAGTCCTGAACTTTGAACCAACCCCCTTGGGTAATCCTTAAGGCAGGGTGACCAAAAGGGCCTCTCCTTTATGTTAATACACCCCTGTTCTGTTACCCCAGCTGGTTTGCTAACTGTCCACCCCCTGTATCCCTTATAAATTCATGTCCTAGAATGTTCTCCCTCCCCCACTTTCCCATTAGCTCCTGGTCCCTGGCTCCTCCCTCCATGTTTCCCCATTGGCTCCCATACTCTGGCCCCGTCTATGTACCACCCCAGTGCCCTCAAACCATTGGTCCCTGATGCTCTCCCTGCCCCTTGCCACCCTCATACCCTGGACCCTCCTGCATTCTTGGTCCTTCACCCCAGAACCTTTCACACGTTTGGCAATGAACTCCCATGGAACTCTATGCAAAGCACTTCTCCCTCCTCTTTGTTCTTGGTGTCGCACTCAGCAGCTGTCTGGTGGTGTACATGTGTGTGGCCTCTGTGGGCATAACCCAGCAGTGGGGTTCAGAGGCAAAGTGCCAGCCAAATCAGCCTCCTCTGGGACACTTTCTGGGAGGATGCAGCAGCCTCCAGCTGTATGGACCAGCAGGACATTCTAAGATATTTCATGCGTTGGAAAACATAAATGTTGAGAAATAGGTATCAAGGCATGGTTTGTAGGGCTGTCAGGTTCCTAGCTGTGCACAGAGGAATTAAGAGACTAGATTTGTAACTTTTAGGATGATAAAGTTCTGTGCTTCTAGAAAGTTGCCTAAACTTTCAAATTTTCTGATGTGAGGTCCTTGGGGCATGCATCAGAAGCGGACTAGTCTTGAACATTCCAGTTCCTCAGCTGCTAATCAGTCAAAATGGGTGAACGGGACAATATTCTGACAGAAATAGATACATGCTTTGGTAAAAGTTGTCAGAAACATAATCATTTCTGAAATACCTGGGTTTGACCACATGGGTGTGTTTACTTCTCCTACAGCTTCCCAGGTGGAAAATCCCTCAGCCATACACAGAGCTCCTCTAATTAATTAGAAACCTTTCCTCAGAATTGAATGTTTGAGTCACAAATCTCTTGGATTGGAACAAATAAGCACATAGATAGTTTCCCATTTATTACTATATGGAAAGGAGGGGAAAAACAAATTTTCATTTTTTACACTCTTTTCAGATACAGTGCTTGCAAATGGAAATAGAAGTTCGAGTTGCTGAGGAGATCATACAATTTATTCATTGTTTTATTTACAGTGCCTAACACTTCATTTTTATTTTAAAGTGTACTTTTCCAGTATGAAAATGAGAGAAGTTGGAAGTTATTCATATTTTACCATATAATGTAATAGGTAAAAGAATGAGATATAACTGATTATTTTGAAATGGGAAAAAAGAGTAGTGAATCAGTTTAACAATAGACTTAAAACCATTGTGAGAATGGAAAAAATCTTCATGGTAAACAAAAAAAGAGAACTCAACTAGGGAAAAGCAACCTCCAAAAATTAGAAGAAAATGGTAAGAATGATAATAAATGCATCATGATGAAGCTGTGCGATAAAAATTTAGTTTTATGCAATTGTATCCCAGAAATTGGAGATGCCACTATAATCAAATCATAACCCTTTAGAGTTCGTGATAGTGTATATAAGTTTAATAAAATGTCATAAATGTATATAAAGTGTATCCAGGAAAGAAAAATACTGATCAATTATTATACATCTTCTATGATGCACTGAAGGAATGGACTCTACAGTCATACCAGAACAAACTGAAAGGCAAAAAACAGCTAGAGGAAAAGCCTTAGTAAAGACTGTCCCTGGAACATAAATATAACATATAATCTCTTTTAAATGTAGAAAAAATAATGAAGCCATGTAGAAAGTGAAGTGTGAGTAGAATTCTGCAAGTAAAATAAGAAATACCTTCATGTTTGATTATTGCTGTTATCAAACAAAGAGGAGACCAGAATAATAGCAGAATTTCATGTTCAAGGCAATAATGAGAGACATATGTACATGCCACACATCTTACAAGCAACTAAAAATTAATGTGTTAAATAATATTAAATTGGGCTGAATGGGGCACTCTTGGAACTTCTGAAGAAATGTTAAGTTTGCATTGTACAACATCCTTGATAACCTCAGCAGTGACATATCATTCTGGATAGAAATTAAGTTAAAAAAAGTGCCAATGAATGTTATCTAATAAAACAAAGCAAAAGAGAACAGCCAAAATACACTCACATTAAACTCCTCAAAGTCAGAGACAATCTCAGTCATAACAATTTTCATTATTTACAGTGGAATCAAAATGTTGCAGCTAATTGTTCATTAAAATTTTCTTCATCAAAAAAAGAGGGAAGAGGAGTACTTTATAAGGCAATGATAGAAGATCAGAAAAGAGAAGGTCTAGTAAATGTTTACTAGAAACATAAACCTTGTTTTTCCAGAAAGAAATCTCCTGGGTAGGGAACAATAACAGTGAAAAGCCTGTTAAATTACTAACAGAATTTTAAAAAAAAATTAAATGTAATTTTATTTTCAGAAAAAAGGTGTTCTGAAGAGAAGCTGTAGCCATTTAATATGAATTTCCACAAATCTGAAGTACAGACCCACTTGAAGAAAATTCATGAAAATCCCCACCTAGTGCCCACCTGAAAGGGAAATAAAAGGAGGTGCCTAGAAAGGGAAATATCTTGAAATATCTTCTTTTCATTTAATGCAATATACTATAAGAGATTTAAAAGGATGAAAGAGAATACAAAACAGGCATAATCAGATAACTGTCCCACTTAAGGAAAAGTATTCCTATGATTTTCTCTGATTTCCCTGTTATAAGTGTAATTGTCCACACTGGAATATTTTATTAAATAGTTTCAAAATTGAATTTGATTTCTTAAATATTTTGTTTTATTAAGAACAGCTTTGCAAGTTGTGACTTTCACTTAATGAAAAAACCCCAACAACTTGTAATTAAAATATGATGTTTCTTTCTCTGAAGACTGAGAAGGTCTTTGAAAGAATTCAATTTCCTAAAATTATGAGTCCCGCAATATTCTAATGTAGATTAATTTTAGAAAAAAATCAAACTCTGCCAAGTAAAGGTGTATGCTGAAAGATCTTATGCCAAACATGCTGAGGTGCTAACACAGTCCCCCTATGCATTGCTCTAGAGTCCTCCTATACATTCATTCTCATAAGCAGCATTTGAATTCTGCAAATAGCGGTGGTGACATCGGCATTAGAACTGAGGTCTCCTACCTATGGCTTACAGGAAAAATATTTGATTTTCTGACATTGTTTACTGCCACAAGATGTAGAAAAAGTACATTTAGGCACTCATCTAGGTTAAACAAATATGATTTTTCCAACAGGACACTTCCTCCTCAGTGCAGTGGAAGATGACAGAAACACAAGAGCCACTGAATTACCATTTATTTAATGTGTTTTCACACAAGGAAATGTTCTCCCTATGTACTAAATTGATAAATATGGCTAGCATAAGGAACAGTGGTGCATCTAGCATAAGGAATACTGTAGTATGCCAGATGAGATCTTTGGATATATAAACTGAAGAGTCTCAAGTAAGCCTGAGTTTCCTTTGCATTTGCCCACTGTGACGTGCTGCTGAAGTTTTATGTCCAGCAGCCGGAGGAGAAGTGTAGCTAAATTCAGGTTAAGAGTAAAGTGTACACATTCAGCAGGACAATCAGCCATTTGTATAGCTTACCCAGACTTCTGATGGTTTCACCGATGATTCTAAGGTCCATGTGTGTTCAATGCACAACCTAGTTTAAAATGAAAATTAGTTCAAAAAGCTCTGTGTTAGCCCATGTTAACAAAGAGGACTAAATAAAGATTTCAGTGATGTCTAAGTATTCATATTTTGTTCTTAAAGTGGGGCAAATCTGAAGGTGAAAAAGAAAGCTCTGATATAATTTCTGTCTATGTCACCATTTCTTCCTGACAGTCAAGGTGATGTGCTGCTTTTTTCAAATGTGGGTTTCTCTTTTTCAAATGTGGATTTCTCTTACACATTGATCTTTCTCCTTTGATGGCAGTATGTAACATTTTAAACAAATAATTATTTGTGTTTCATATGAACTTTGCTCTTCCTGATCTGTTTGGATTTTACATGGATACTTCTGACCTATTAAAGCTTTGAGTGTATTATTAAATAAAATTGAAATTAAAAAGATAATTTGATGAAAAAATCACTTAATAATTATTGGTTCCTCCACAAACAAAAACACATGCTAAGGAGAACATTTCTCCTTGGCACTTCAGATGTTGTTTGTTTATTTAATACATCAGTGTTTTGGTATTTCATTTTTACTGAAATCTTGAATTCATGAAATTTTAATTCTTGAATAAGTTATTGAATCCAAATGTTTTCTGGTGAAATAACTTCTTTGAGTAAGGCAGATTTAACTGGCACTTTTCTACTAGGCGTTATTTACTATGTGGCCAGACACTTTCCTAAAATCACAGATTGCTTTACGTATTTATTTTAAGCAACTGTTCAGGTTAGATAAAAAATAACATGGCATCATCACTTTATAAGCTTTTTTCTGCTGTATTCTTCCAAGTCAGATCTCTATGATGGATTCATTGGGTTCTATCTTCTTTACAAGATGTTCTGTGGACCCTGCCAACAGCAAAAGAGACTATGAACATGCCCCTATGCAATTCAAACAAGAGACATTCAACACTCTTATTTTAAGCAGCTGTTTTTAGCCTTAAATAAAGACAAATAAGCCATTCAAGTACCTGGAAGGGAGCAGGAAATGTGGGTTCTCTATGAGATAGGACTTGAAACAGGATATTCTGTCCTATTCTAGTACAGGGGTGCTTAAATTCAGTGAAAGCACGGAAAATATTTTATCTGGCACCATGAGCAAATCTTGTGAGTACTACAAAGTGTTTCATCCTTTATGAATCTACTTCGAACTGTGTTTAGGACAGAGAATGTGGAATTTAATTTGCATTCTAGTGACTTTCTATTTTTTATTTATGATTCAAAGGTGTTTGGCCATATAAAATTGTCTTAAGGTTAGGTCTTTGTAGTAGCATATAACAGAATTAAATGTCCCCCCAAGTGACTTTTTACACATCCTATAAAATTCTCAGGGGGTATCCACAGGTCCTGGAGATTTACCTTTGTTCCAGACTGGCTGCTGGCATGTAGATTAATTTGTTTGTTATTACTTCTTTCTCTAAAATATAGCCTGGGAACAGCATGTCATTAGTAGGATTTTTGTTTCTTTTGATTACATCTGAGAATGGAATATCTGAAGTATCAAAATGTTTTTAGGTAAGCAAAAAAGTAAGGCTTCTTATTTGCATGCCAAGTTTATTGCTTTTAATTGTGAGATAATATGGCCTATTTGACTTTTCCTAGCATAAAAGTCATTTTTTTATTACTGCTATCTTTTTTATGAAAAACCTGCTTTGTGGGCCTATTATATTGAGAGTTTTAAACTCACATCAGCATGTTCAGTCTCTCCCTAAAGTAGCTAATTCATGAAGTTCTCTTTGATAAATCTATTTTTTTACATTTTTATGTATCTCCCTTTACCTTTTAATCTCTTTGGGTTTGGTAGTTAGCTGAGTTCTTCTCTAATCTTTGTCATCATATAGGAGACTGTGCTATTGACTTTATATAGTGATTTTTTTCTATATTGACTTTGAGCAAGATCCAGATTGCTTGCTGGACATATTTAATTTAATTTCCCAAAACCTAGATAGTAGACACTTGGTCTATAAAGGGAGATCCCAGACAGCTTAAGTAATTTGCTTCAATTTGTTCAAATTTTTGTTTGGGTTTGGTTTATTTTCCTTTTGTGGTTGGAGTTGATTTCTTTTGTTCATATGTTTGCTGGTGATGGTTTATTTTTTGGGATTAGGGGATTTTTTGTTGGTTTTTTTTTTTTTTTTTGAGGGCCATAGGAGGTTTCTATTTTTCGAGATCTTTTGATTGGTTATTTACTGGTAAGAAATGGATATGATTTAATTATTTTCAAAAAGTAGTTACTTTCCTCAAATTTTTGCAGATTTTTAGATATACTTCAGACATTTTAGCTTTGCTTTGGTTTTGGTTTTTATTGGGAGAATACAGTGAGGCCACAGTTTTTAATCACCTGATAGGAGACTGAACCACAAAACTTCTTCCTTGCATGTGATTGGCAGAAGCAGAGCTGGGTAGAGATCCCAAATTAGTTCTTGTGACCACAAATTAATAACCAGACTAACTTAGCTTTATTAATTAAGGTATCCAAAAAGATCTACCTCGTCTTTGCATTGGCCAACAGTAGAAGAAACAAAGTTCCTCACTGATTCTGAATGAAAGATTAGACTGAAGTGGGCCCTAATTCTGGAATGTAGTTTTCTTAATTACCTTTCAAAACTAAAGATCTGAAGTAAATGGGTTTAAAATTAATGCTTAAATTCTTTCTTGGAAGAATTTAATTTAAAGAGAACAGATTATACAAAGGAAAAGCAAAAAGGAATCTAATTTCTCATTCTACTAGGCAAAAGTAAGTCAACATACTCTATGTGAATTAAGATGATTTGCTAAATTAGGACTGGATATGCCATGCAAGACCATAATTATCTCATTGTCTAGTACCTGGACATACAGTAATTTAAAGTATCCAATTCAGCTATCTTTGTTTCTTTGTTAGTCATTTAAAATTATAGCCATTAATTAATTTGAATATATCAAATGTGAACTGAAAGCAGTACTTTGGAACAGTATTTTCTGTGCAATATCCAGCATGCTGTAATTAAAGCTAGATAAGTTATTTAAAAAAAATCCCTTATTTTTGATACATGAGCACATAGTGAGTTTAAGCAATATCAGTAGTGTAAAATCAAGCAGTTTAAAGTGCTAATTTAGGACAACAGAATATGAGCTGCTGCAATTCTGAAATGCTCATTCATTTCTAATTGTTTATTATTTTTCTGAAGCATTTCATTGTTTTCAGCACAGAACAATTGAACTTGGAGGAGGAAAGGGAGAATAACCCTCTCAGATGCACTTTCTAGTTACGTGAAAGCATAAGGGACTTGAAGATTTGAGACAGAAATATTATAAATCTTGTTTAGAAGATTGTAATCAGCTCTCTGTTATCTAGGGAAATAGAGCACAATTTGCACAATTAGTGCAGATATCGCTACAACAGGGTCTTGCCAGGCTCCAACCAGGACACTGTGCCTTGCTGCAGCACTGTTCTAATCAGCTTTCCCTGGAGAGGCTTGTCCATTCAGAAGGTTTCTGGCAAATGCCCTTCAAGGGCAAATAATTTCTTCAAACCCTGTCTTCACAATTTTCAGGTATCTATGTTTGAGCTCCAGCATTTCTGGAAACACTAGGAAAATGCTAGGTGTGGAGCCAGCCTAAACTGAGCTAAGTCTGGTACAATTAGAACTACATCACAGAGTCAAATTAGCTTTACAGTCCTGTTATTCTGACACTATATTAACAACTGCACCAAACCTAAAATTACTTTCCCAGGACAAGCTCCACTGTCTCCTTGACTTAATGGAATTATCTATCTGCCAAAGAGTAACAAAGTTATTGACCAGAAAGTTATTCAAGGGTGTGTGCAGCATGTTTTGCTGCATGGTTTCCTCAGATGTCCCACAAAACCCCCTCATTTTAAAATAACTTTTACTTTCATTTTATTCACCAAAATAATGTTTCTGTGTGATTGGAGAAAAGCAGCTAGGAGTTGAATATGAAAGCTGATTACAGATAATTTCAGCTATTACTTTCAGAAGTGCATAAATATGTAGAATGACTGTAAAAGGGCTGGCTCACTGGCAGAACATTGCTTATAATGTTTTGCTGTGCCAAACCATTAGTGATTTTTAATGACATTGTTTAGGGTTCAAAATATCAAGAGTGACAGATTACAAAATTTAAGCACATGACTCAGAACAGGTCCTTCTTAAACTGTTAGCCTGGGGGGAATGCACTTATTATGAGTAGTCCTTTCAGAACAGTTTCTAAAACTAGGGTCTGATTTGGTCTGGTTTAACAGTTTTTTTCTTAATTTTTTTTTCCAGAACTCTACAGAATCCTTCAGCTGAAACATTCTGAGTTTCCACTGTTGTGTTACATTTTGAATGCTGAGATTTACACCTCAGTGGTAATCACATTTCAGTGGTGCTGTGTACATTTAGCTGTAAAACTGTCTGAAATAGATTAAAGTGAATAGTGCTATATAGTGGAGATAATGTTATTACCATTATTTCTGGAAAATCACTGCAATCCTCACTTAAAGCATTCTAGCCAGATCAACCACCTTCTGATCCATGTGATCACATGAAAACGTGATTTGCAAAAAGCATAGTTTTTCCACAACTGACAGCTGCTCTACTTTTCCCCTGTAATCAGAGGCCTCTCTGATAAATAACCTCATTTAAATTGTGTTCTAGGATTAAGATTTTTGCAGCAGAGTAAATGACACTTTTCATTAGGAATCTTGTTACCTTCTGGATATTAGGCTTTTTCACAAGATATTAGGAAAGATGAATGTTATACAAGAGCCAGATAAGGATAAGGCTTCCTAGCTCTTCTGTTCTTGCAGGAAATTCTCTGACACAAATGTCATAAAAGTTAGTATTTTCTTTGGTATCTGTCATGACAATTAGTACCATCATTTCCTGATCCATCATGTGTCCTCTATGCAGCCGTATGGGATCCACAGAGATTTCTGTGACGAGGTAACTATTTTATCCTTGAGAATATGTAGCTTTAGTTGGAGACCTTATGAATATAGTGGAAAGTAATATTAATGGGAAAGACACACACACAGAATAAGAAATTAAACTATACAGGCGTGGCAGTTTTCTATCTCCTCTCTTCCACCAAGCCAGAAATTCTGCTTTTGCTCTCTGTGCCTGTTATTGTAACTTTTCCAGCTAAACAGAAATAGAAGCATCATAAATTCCCCCATAAGCAGGTTTTTTTTTTGCAATAGTTCAACCTAGTTTTACAGATCAAAACATTTTGATTAAAATCAGGGAAAAACATTCCTATTTAAGTATTCAACTGACCTAAATCTCCCAAACTTTTGAAGTTCCTCCAAATTACAAAAAATACAACATTTGTATAGAATATAACAACAGAATCAAAGATATCCATTGTATTTCAGATGTAATTGCTTTCCAGGCAGTAACAAAGGTCTTTTCAGAGACTGAGACTAAGATAAATATGATATTGATTTGTAGATTTTTTTTTTACTTCTTTTACACATTTCTTTTAGAGAGTGAAATTAAATGTTTCATGTTCATGTACTTGTTCCTTGGTGAAAAAACATGTTATAAATTAACAGTTGGGCTTGGTGATAGAAACACAGTAATTCTTAGGAATGGGATTTTTCCTTGATTTGCCCAAGAGCAGTCTGAAGACAGATTAAGCAATATGTATTTAGGAAAGTTTTGACTATTTTTAATCTCTGAAAAATCTTAGTGTGGCCATTTATTTTAGCATTTTGGTATCTGATATACTTTTAACAATTTAAGGCAGACCAAACTAAATCTCTGTTAATGGTCAATCAAGTACTAATTTCTTGCATTGTTGATTTTATTAGTTTTTACATCAAATTTCTTAAATTTACCATCCTAAAATCATTGCAATCAATGAAAATGCTTCCAATTGTCTTTAACGTAGGGAGATTTGCTACTGTCATAGAAGAACCTAGGCAATTGTGCAAGAGTGAGTTGGAGCTTATGTATGTCCAGTCTGAAATTAAGTAACCAGAAACACCTTCTGATAGCATCAGGGCTTAGTACTTGAAGAGTTCAACAAGAAAAAAGAGCCATGAAATTGTTTTGGTTTTTCGGTTGGGTTTTTTCTTTTTTTCTGGTTCTGCACTTAACTGCCCTTCCTCTCTCATGACAAGACATAATGTATTATTTGACAAGTTTTAGTGCAGCATTAATCTGAGCTGAGTTTGTCCATCTCCAGTTTGCCACATTCAGGCTTTGTTAAAAAGTAATAATCAGGATACAGACATGGTAAAAATAGGATGATTTGCTTTGTTTAGCTCTGTGTCTGATGCTTCATACATAGGTCTACTCCCTGATAATTATTTTTTTTTTCCCTAAGTAATGCTATTTCATCAAGAAAATTATCTGACCCTATAATTTTTCTTTTCAAGATATGCTACTTTTTATTCAGAAATTGGGGGTTCTGTGGTCCAAAACCACTGAAATAATTTGAAAATATTATTCCCCCCAAGTCACCACCCTTGGCCAAGAACCAAAGATGCATTTTGAATGTACTTTCCAGATTTACTGTCACACAACATGTTGATTTGATTTTGAAAGTTTAAAACCACAATGGACTCGATTATTACTACATACTACCTGGCATAGAATTACTTGAGTAAAAATTATATTAGCTGACTATGCCATAATTTTCCGTGAACATGAGAAAAAGTGATCACAGTGACTAGATGGGTTGAAGTGCTACATTAAGGCTGCTACAAAATTAGGTGGGTGCTTTTCTTTTTTTTATTTTTAGATCCCATCTTCATTCATTCCATCTCCAAAACAAGGAACTTTGATTAAGGCTGCTCCAAGAGATAAGCCATCAAGACAGCATTTCTTTAAGATCAGTATCATAAATGTATTAAAGTCATTGTGAAAATGTCTCAACTTGGGGAAAAAAATATATTAAATGCTAGTTTGCTCTTGGAAGGCAACTGTGGATTTGCACCTCATTGCTAACCAAAAAGAAAGACATTAAAGATTTTACTGTTAATTATCAGCCAAAGAAAAAAAAATACTCCCCTGACAGAAAGAGATCCAGAAAAGAAAGGAGAGAATAACATTTATAGAGCTGTGGGGCAATAGACTAGTAATATTATAATTTTATGAGAAAAATATTTACTCCAGTATATTCTCCCTTTTAATGTAACAAAAAAGAATACATTAAAGAACACTGGGTGACACTAATATAGGACTGACCAAAAAATCTCATAAAACAGAAAAGTAGTTTGAGGGTTGTGGTTTGCATTACAAATTAAAAATATTGTTTTCAGCTGAAATCAACATTTTCTTATGGGGATGAGGAAAGAAACCCTCCACAACACTTCATTTCCTCATTTGTTACCAGTATCTCCTTAGGACTATCTTCTCATTTTATCTTTCCTCACAGCCAGTCTTAGCAAAGAGTTTGATTTCCAAGGAGACACTGTTGCCATGTGGCTCTCAAAAAAGGAAAATTATCATTCAGTAAAGAAAGGGGAACATGAAAATAAGGAAAATATAAGGCATTCTATTTACACTTTCACCCAGCAGTACTGTGGTTTGACATTTGACTGAAAACGTGAAACATCCTTCTAGGCAAACATATTTATCATTTCTGTAAGAAATTCAGAAGAGAATTCTGTAAGAGATTCAGGAAAATGTATATTCTAACTTATCCTGAATAATATTGGCAGGCTCATTTCAGTGATAATTTTAATGAACGGTAGCATCACAGAATATTTAGTCTGTAATTTACTCCTGGAGATAATTTATTCCTACTCCCCACTCAAAACCTACTAGATCAGTTCAGTCATGGTCTTGTCCAGGCAGGATCTGAATATCTACATGGACAACTTCACAGCCTCTCTGGCAATCTGTTCCTATGTTTGACCACCAGCACCATGCTGACCTTAAAAGGAACCTTTAATGTTGCAAGAGCTCTTACAGTAACATGTCACCTGAACACTTCTTCACACGTGTATGCACACATGTTTTTATGCAAATGTATCTGTCAGATCTCTGCTGGAAAATTCTAATTGCCACAGTTTTTTCCTATGCCTATTATTCATAAAAAGATGAACAATTTGCTGCTGACAAAATAAGCATGTTCCATTTATTAAAAAATTGGTCTGAAAGTAAGAAAACAGCACACTATTATGCTGTATAGCAAATATGCACTGTTGTGTTTTCTACTGTTTTTGCCAGCAGTGCACAAAATGGGCTTTTCAGTACTGTTCCAGTTTCATTCTTAGCTCTGTAGACACGTGGTATATCTGTGATTTTTCAAATAGCCTGAGGCTTAAAATAGATTAACACTTTACTGCTGCTTCCATTTCCTAGAAAGTTTATTTTCTTTGTAACTGGGTTTGAAGGCAATGAAAGGCTCAAGGGCTTGCAAAAACATCTATAGTATATCACAAGACATACTCTTTTTTTGGAGTAGAGAAAATTATACCATCATTTTAAACACAATTTCGATGCATGAAAGAAAATATTAGAATGCCAACAGTGTATTAGAATGTTAACAATACTGAATTTATTTTGCATGAACTGAGTGCTCTCCATTTCACCTTGATAAATTTTTATAATGATTTAAAAAGAACTCACAAGCAATAGTTGAAATCACTCAGTTTTTTACCACTGGCTCTATCTCTAACTTTGACAACAGCCAGACAGTTTGGATCTAACTTGTCAGTTTGGATCTGACTTGTACACTGTTAAACAACTGGCTACGAACTTGGGACATCCTATGAAAAAGTGAGAATCTGGACTGGGTTTGAGCTAGGAAATATGGTAAGAAAAACAATTTATAGTAAGATTTATTAAGGTTGCTTGATCTTACTCAAAATGATATCTGAAATTACAGTGTAACTGTAAAAATTACAGTTTTACATATATGTATACATACATACATATATATGTACATATGCACTCATCAAAATGTTAATTCACACTGTTAAACACAGTCAAAGACCATAGGCTGACAGGTTCAAACCAAGCATCTCATAATTGCACCATAATATGGCACTGTTATATCTAGAGAAAGCATTTCCTGTTCTTTCTCTCAAGTTACTGCAAAGAAAATTATTAGACCAGAAGAAGAGGGCTGAAGAGAGAGTAATTGTCTATATGAATTTTCACCTAAGTGAAAAAAATTCGCATCCTCCTGGGCTTCTACTTTGTTTCATCCAATGGAAAATTATTGTAAAATACATAAACAACCCATGAAAGAAAAACTAAGTACCCTAAGCCTTCCTGTTAAGCACTGTTTTGCTAAGAAATTTTAAGTCCTTCCATGAGCAAGAAAAATTTTATCCAGTATATAGTCAAGAAAACAAAATCTGTCAAGGAATATTAAACACATAGAGAGATGTTTTAGAAAGCCCTTGAACCATGAAGTCTTCTAGGACAATGTCACGGTATCTTTGACCTCTTATTACATTCTTTGCTTTTGGTCTCTGTAACAACTATATATGATATTTACTCTCAGCTGTTTTAGGAATTTCAATCAGTGGATTGTGGGACAAAAGACACACCTCTGTCTCCAGGTGTTAATGCCTTTTTTTCCCCAAAAGATAAAAACCTTCTTGGTACAGCATGTGTAAGGACTCAGGGTTCCAAATATGTGATTATTGTTTTCAATAATAGAGAGTGAACTACCAGGTTCAAAATAAAGCAAAACAACCCCCAAAACAACCTACCAATGAGATCTTTTGTAGAAAAGGATCTACCCTTTGATAACGAAAGATGACATATATGAAGACAGTTCAACAGTAACTGGGCTAAGAACTAGTGAAGGAGGCTACAAAATGGTTAATTCAGACTTAGATTCCACAAAAGAAAAGTGGTTCCAATCTTTTTATGAAAATAGACCTAAAAATAACTAATCCAAAATTGTGTAGTAAGTTTTTGGACTGTTATTAGTGTACAATGATACAATTTTGTGTTTACTCTGTTATGAAATAAAGTCCCTGACCATGCCTATTAAAACTCTGAGCATGCAACTGAACCAGAATATATCCGGGTCCATGGCATAAACTACCCTCCCAACTCCAGAAAATGAATAGTTTTATTTACTTGTGGTAGGGTATTCAGGAGCCAGCTAATGGCTGGACATTCAAATAAACTTTTTAGAATAACTGGAGAATGAAGTACAAATGGCACTCTGTTAATTATATATAGGCTCAATGACATGCATGCCAAGCTGCTCTCATTCCAAAAATGGTGCCATGGTGTAATTTAGAAAGAAAATAGAAATATCTTACCCTTATTGAGTGACAGAACTGAACTGAACTGAAACAATGACTTAGCTAAATCTTACTCCTCCTAGAATTCTCTAAAAGTCTGTGACTGAGTCCTGCTTCTTTAGGCAAAATGTTCTAATTGTCATAAACTGGCCTTGCATTAGAAATGCTGGACTTGAATCTCTTTACATATCAAATCTTCATCTCTGATGGGAATGACATCATCCTGGGTATCACAGGGTGCTGAGAAGTCTTATGTGATGTATTTCTACATGATAGTAAAATCAGAAAAGAAAAGTCTGTGAGGAAATTAAGGGTCCTCAATAGGGATCTGGATTGTTAGTGTCTAGTAAATAACAAATGGGACCACACATGCTGAACAATGAAACAAAACAAGTATTGAGCAGCTGCTCATTAAGCAAGCATCGTCCACTCTGTACTGTGAATGAAACAGAGGTCCCCTGAAAAAAAGAAATCATTTAATTAAAATTACATCATAATTTGTATGAATCAGAAACCTTCAAAAAAGTCTGCTGAATTGATATTTCCCAGGTAACCCTCTTCCAGCATTTCCTTGCCTTCAGATGCGTGATTTTGCTGTTTTAATAAAGGAGTGTAACACTGGGTTTTTCGT
The DNA here is from genome assembly GCA_013399225.1 of Rhipidura dahli. Lineage (NCBI taxonomy): Eukaryota > Metazoa > Chordata > Aves > Passeriformes > Rhipiduridae > Rhipidura > Rhipidura dahli. The sequence continues at coordinate 301,291 of VXAC01006191.1, read as the reverse complement.
GTGGTGATCATGAGTTTCTATATATTTGTGTATTATGTGTAAACAAAAGTTGATAGATGAATAGGGTATTAAATACAAAGAAATACCCATCTGGTGAAGTTCCAGTCCCTGTCTTTTCTTCCAGTCTCGTTTCCCAACAGCTGAGCTCACTTCTTCTTTGCTCATTCTGTACTTTTTAACATTTGAACTTCAATTCTGTGGAAAATAGAAAATGAAGGCTGGGATATGGGGAGAAGTTTATATGTGATCTCTCTTCCATCTGTACCATAAAATTGACATCACAGGGCTGAATGAATCAAAGGGTGTCTGCTGTAGCTCCCCAAAAATACATCATGTACCTGCTGAACGCTGTAAAACCGTATTATTTTATGCATTTATTTTTCCCACTTTAATTTTTGCATCATGTACTTCATTTGTATGTATCAGTGCTGATTAGATTTCTTATGAAATGCATGTGTAAAAACCTACTTGCTTCATTTTCAACAGACATTTTTTTTCAAAGCAGACTATGACACATGGTACTCATTATTATAAAACAAGTTCTTGAATGCTTTATAAGTCTTTCCATGTCATTTTTCTCCATCTTGGATTTTTCCTCTTTGGATTATAATAATGTTGTACTCTCTGTGGGACCCATATCAACACATAGCTCTAACATTTCTATTTCTGAAGTTATTCTGTCTCTTGTTGTGCCAAGATATAGTATTAACATTTTTTTAATATCTTATTTTTTGCCATGTGGTTAGTATAATGACAGAGATCCAGGTCAAACTAAAAGAATACAACAAAAGTAAACAGGAGATATTTCTTTCTGTCTTAAGTTAAAACTTTTATGCAACTGAGATTGATATAATTACATCTATGTCAACAGACTTGTATTTAAATGGTTAAATGAATTTGTTTTGACTAAAACAGAAAAGAATACCAAGAAATCTGCTTTGCCTAGTATAACCTCTTACTTTTCTCTCATGTCATTTCCATTTGCTCCTAACAGCTTTGTTAGTTTATATAAAGCAGATCTATAAACTCCCAAAACTAAACATAGCTTTGTCTTCCTTTGAATTGATTTTAAACTGTGATTGTTGTGGCAGATCAGCATTAGGTTTTTATTTAAGTGCATGCAATTAAAATGACTTGATGTTCAACCTTTCAAAAATTTCTAAATATATAAATTTGACAGAAGCAGACATGAGCCTGATACTTAAGTAAGAAGTCAAGCAAGGATAGAATAAATTTTTGTTATCAAGGAATCTTCATGTAAACAATCTGATGTTCTTTAGTCACTCCCCAAAGTTTGTATGGTTTCTTTAGTGTCAGAAAAAGTCAACTGGTATAACCCAAACATTAAGATTTTCTTCTTTCTGTTTGACTGAGGGGTTTGTAAGCCTTATGCATGCTTTGTAGTGGACTGCATCAAACCTGCCTTCATTCAGCTGACACTGAGCAGGCTTGGTACTTCTGCTACTCCATCATATTTGCTGAAATTTGTCTCAGAAGCTTCTGCCATTTTGTTTGTGTGCATCCCATGGTATGAATGAGCTGAGCTAAATACTCAGGTTTGTGTTTGGCTTTCAACTTCTCAGGTTCATTCTTCAACTACATTTACTAAGATGTTACCTGTTAACACCAACAGGTTACCTCAGCTGACCTGCCACTTGGGTACACACTATTGAATCCACAATGAGCTTTAAATATAACAATAAACAAGGAGGCTTTCAAACATAATTTGCCATAAATGTAGGTGTTAATGTGGTGAGCTATAATTGAAACAACATAAATGAACATGTAGATACCTGGCAATTGCAGAAAAGTAAAATAGCTTATTTATAGGACTTGTATCTGAATGGTAGTATTAATCCACTTGCTGAAATGATGTTTGAAAAACTTTTCTGCTTTCCAACAGACAGCTTCTGCCTGGCACTTCAGCATTAGTCATCTGAGGATAAGATACCTTCACACCCTGAAGATACTAATCTCTTCCCGCTATGGAGTCTGCTGCAAAAATAAAACGAAATGATAAAATACTATTCTTTGTCCAATTAAAAAATAAGTAGTTAAATAAAAGGAGGCACAGGACTCTTACATCACAGAAACAGCCATTGTCATCATTCCATTTCTAAACCTTAAAATTTTAGGGAAAAGGAACAATTTGATGCCTTTTAGGTGAGGGAACCCATTCTAGACAATGAATATAGGCCGGCAGAGGAAATTAATTCAAAGTCTTCTATTCACTCCTGTTTTGCTGCTGGGAGATTCTCTGCTGTGAAGAACTGTGCCTCAGCTTGGGTCACAACTCCACATCAAGAGGAGAGATACCACCACAATCACTGACTTGTTCGTTACTCCACAGACTTCTAGTCCTTTGTTCAAGTTCAAGGATCAAGGTTCATGTATAAAACAAATATTTGTATTAGACAGGCCCCTTGCAGCTATTGTCGACATTAGTACGAACTGGAATTACTTCTCAAAGGTAATTGTTATTTTACTCACTTTACAGAGGAGGAAATAATGACTTAGACAATGTTCCTGAAAGAATCTGTGTAGGAGGAAAATTGGAATATCCCTCCCAGGATGACTTTCAAAGATCAGTTTTGTCATTAGTCCTTCCCCGGATGCATATACTCGTTCCAATCAGATAATTTTGCAGCCCACAGAATAGTGGATTGCAGATCAGCAGTGACTTCTCAGCTGATTGTTTCTATAGTGAGATTATTTTCTTCATAATTTATTAGCTGCTTCACTTTTAATTATAGGCTAGGATCTCTCTAACTCAAGAATGACAAAATCTGGGTCAAAGTCCCTAGCAGGTACATTTGCTTCCACTTACTGAAGATAAAGTAGGAGCTTCTATTTACTTTGGACAAGGAAGTGAATTTTTGGGCCCCTAAACAACTTGATTAACACCAATTTTTTTTTTCCTTTACACCACTTCCTTCCTCTCAGGAAGAATTTTTGCTATACCTTTCTATTATTGTCATAGACTCAGTTTGTAAATTATGTTTAATATACAAAAAACAGTTTCTGTGCTGCATTTTAAAATATTAACAACTCATCCCCATCATTCTCCCTCCTTTTTTCTTTTTTAAACTGAATACAAAATGGCATCTCTCATGAAAATACTATTGTAATAATTGTAATTATTATTGTATTATTGAGCAGTAATTGTCTTTCTCACCACCAGTATATTTTGGGTTTTTTGGACAACATCTTCTACAGCAAGCCTGAGACAAAAGAAATCCTTACCACATCATAACAAACAACTGAGAATCAGAGCAGAGCATGTAAATCTAAAATAAATGTGCCATTTGCAATATCATGTGCACTTGTTATGTCCTATAATCTATTTGAAGACTTTCTCTACCCTATTCATCATGATCCTCTCCATGGTAAGACATTTATCAAACCCACTTCTAAAGTTCATACTGGGCTTGTAAAGGTTTGTACAAAAATGAATATTTTAAATCTCAGAAGGGCTTAATTTTTACCATGGTTCTTTCACCTTCAGCACTGGAAGACAGATGCTTTCATCTGAATTATGAATTCCCCATTCAATTTTGTGTACCTCAGAAAGAACCCCCCAAAAACCCTCTTTCTCCATCCAAGTCACATTTTGACCATAGAAATCATATTGAAGATTACATCTTGCAGTTTTTACTAGAAACCTTTAAGTAGTTTATCAAGGAAATAAGAACTGAGATAAAAACATGCTACATCTAGAAGCTTGTGTTAGCACCTCAAGGGGTGTAGCCACACAGGCCAGAGCTAATATAGCATCTCTCCATATGTGTCACCTGCTAAATCTGTGCTGGCAGATTTCACCTCAGTTGTGTTGTGAGTGAATGCAGTCCTGAGTGAATGCTAACTCTTCATGGTGTCTTCTGGTCTGTCCTAATCCTTTGAGGCACACAGTAGCTTTCTGATTCTAATTACCAGGTTTTGGATCTGGCATGTTTCTCGGGATTCTCTTCTGCTTGATCACACCAGCACTTCCCCATGTAAACAAAGCACACAGTGGGTGATTATTATGATAGCTGATTAAAATAAGTAAACAGATTGGAGAACATTAAAGTTTTATGCATCCCTGCCATCTGCTTTCTCTTCACACTGTACATATTAATGTGCATATTGTACACAATTGGTTTTGTTTCCAGTTCAGTAGCAACTGGCATTGTGGTACACCATCAGTGGCTTGAATAATTCACACAAATGACTGCCATGACTGCTCTAAATAGTTACATGTCTGATATGCTGTTTCTTTATCTTATGATTCTGGCAATAAATTCATCACAATTTATCTGAATAAAGACATTGAGAGGAAAACAGAAGCAGAAGAGCAGTCACCTTTTCTAACACTGAGAACAACTTGTTTATATTTAAAATAGATCCATGCATGTAAGGACTTACTCCATTTCCTGGTGTAAATTTACTGATGATGGAATCCAAGCCATATAATGTTCTCTTTTTACCCTTGATTTTGCATGATTTCTAACACTTTTAAGTTAGGCATACAACAGATTAATACAGATTTTCTATGCAGTTTAAGAATTGCAAATAAAGAGCACACATAAGTAGACAGTGATATCATTGTGTTGAATAGTACCTTGTGCATAAACCCATCATGATGAAAGCATTATCCTGCCTCAGGAAAGAAGCACTACCTACTTTGAATAAAATAAATGCAGTCAGAAACTTTATTATGGGGCTGTATCAGAGACAAAAGAAATAAACCCTCTCTCAGTGATATTCAGACCTCTTTCCTAATATCTGGCAATGCTGGATTTCAATCAATAAAAGAAAAAATGAAGCATAAAAACTGCAAGAGCAAGAACATTATTAGCATGACCAATTTGCAGGTTGACTAGTTACCAAGACAGTAGAATGGCCCAAAGTCAGCAGCATCTCAGTATTTGAATTGTAACTAGGGTCTACAGACATCTTTTTTTCCACACTAATTTTCAATCATAGAATCAAAGAATAACAGGTTGGAAGAGACCTCAGGTATAATCTGATCCAACTGTTCTTGGCAAAAGCATGATCTAAAGAAGATAGTCCACCACCTTGTCCAGATGAATTTTCCTGTGTTGGGGAATCCACCACTTCTCTGGGGACATTGAACCAAATTGCTCATTGCTGTCATTTTGAAAAATTTTCCTCTTATGCCTAAATGAAATCTCCCCAGGAATAATTTGTACTCCTTCACCTCTGGTCTTTGCCATGTGACTCCTTGTAAAAGGGGAGTCTCCACTTTCTTTATAGATAGCCTTTAAATACTGGAACATGGTGATAAGATCTTCCCTAAGCTTTCTCTTCACAAGGCTGAACAAACCCAGTTCTCTCAGCCTTTCCTCATTTTTCAGCATTTAATTCCAGCTGTTGCAGTGGAAAGATTATGTAAATTATAGAAAGGAAGTATAATCATATATTTAGGCAACTGACCACCTCTAAAATAACATGAGTTTTCTTGGAAGTTGTTTTTCAGGGAATTTCTTACATTAATTTAATTAGCCTATCACAACCTTTTTTACCAATATAGTGATAATAACATTTTCCCAGATGGTATTGTAAATAAAGTTCAGCTTGTGGTTATTAGTTTCCCCATATATAATTAATCACATAAAGAAAATTCACCCTTCAGTGTTCACCTTGTCATTTGGAAGAACCAGGGAGTGAGCACCTATCACACCATACCTAATTAAAGCCTTTTTAGCCATCTCTTGTAATTGGTCTTGGTAGGGTGGGCACTGGAGCACCACAAGTTGCCAGAAGTGTAAAACTATCCTTTCTTTGAAGAGCAATCTCATACCAAAAGCTGTCTTTTCAGTTCCAAAACACTGAATTCTTTGAATAGTGAAACATAATTTATAAAAAAGTGGAAAAGATGAAAATATGTGATTTTTCCTTTAATAACAAGAAGTATCAGTCTCAGATCTTGATTAGGAAATTCCACAGTCTCACTGTTTGTTAGTTTCACATATGACCATATAAATGAAACAGGGTGTAGCTTTTTATTTGCATATATAAATTGAAAGCAAAAAATTTAATTGCTACACTTTTAGGAACTCTGGAATGTTAAAAAATAACTCAGTAAAGGAATACTTTTTTTATGAGGTGTGATATTATTTTTTCCTGTAACACATTTGAAGACTTAATTGGAATAATCTATGCCATTTGAGCAATTAATCAGGTTAATAATTTTAGCATGAATTTATTATCTAGACATTTATAAGATCTCATTTTTAATCTACCTGAAAGAAAATTAGTCTAATCATAGCTCATCAATGACCTGATGTCTTTTAGGAGCCATCAGGTCACTTTCATGTATGAACTAAAACTAATATTTTTGAGATCATTATTCTACTGTACTTTCTTGATACAGATTATTTCCACACTAACAAGCTATCCATTGAGCTTCATTTTATCGACTTCTTGAAGATCTGAAAGGCAGTCATCCCAAAAGATTATTATAAAGCTCACAATCATCTTTTATTTAAAATGTACCTGAGACTTTAGTTCTGGAAGGATGTGAAGTGTGCTTGAGGTCATATTCTGAAACTACAAGTCAAAGACTCAGAATTTTGTTTTAGAAAGAAGACAGAGGATTTTAAAAGATGAATAACCATTATAAACTCAGATTATAATGAAATTTATTCTTTTTTTGTCTGCCTAACATCATCGTGGGACTACAAAGAAAACTGCTATTGGAACCATCTGTTTAATAGATACCATATATATACCCAAATATACCAATGTATTCAAAGTTGTGAGTCTCAACTAAGTTTTGAACGTTTCCCAAAAATAGGCCTGCAAGATATCCTTGAACTGCAATTATTGTCTAGGATTTGCATACATGGATTTCTTCTGCAGTTTCCAGGAACTATTCTTCGTCTGTTTATTCATCATTCATTTTTCCAAACAAAAACAAAAACAAAAGAACAAAAAATCATAATAATTTTTTATTCCTTGTCTAGTATCCAAAATAATTGCTTGAAAATTTACTGGATGATAAAATATCTCACACTGCAGAATAGACTAAGAGACAATGAAGAAAATTACTGAAGTCACATAATAGTTATAATTTACTACCTCTTCATTTTTCAATTTGTTTTTATTGTGACAGAAAATAAAAATAAAAATCCATTCAGTTGGAGTCATAGAAATGATGTAGTAAATATACACTTCAAAACATCAAATGAATTATCTCATGGGAAGAAAGGAAGGAATGAATCAGTAACCACAATAAATGTGAGGTCTCACAGTCAGTGGGAATGGAAACATCTCTAGTATTTGTTACAGGACAGCTACTGCACTGTTTAATGTTGCTTTTAGGGAGTCAGGGTTGTTGTTCTGAGCTTCTAAATGATGGAAGCATGATCTATGGAGAACAAATAGTGAAATTGTAATATTTGCAATCAGCCTTGCATACCATATTCTTTAAAACCCTCTTGAGCTATATAGACTGCACATGCTTACAAAATACCACAAAAAAGCTTATCCTATTGAATCTTGTCAGAAGTCAGAGAAAATATTTTGAAATTATGATGTATTAATGTGGTTTTTTTCTGTTAATATTTGTCAACATTAACAGTTGGATTTGAGCAAGGTCTTGTTTTCATTTTCACAAGTGACCTATGTTTGCTGAATATTCAATAAGAATAAGCCTTAGCAAGTTCCTAAAGGCAGACAATGACACCACTGACTTGGGAAATGTGTGGTATGATCCATGGAGTCAGTGATATGGGAGATAGGAGAAAACATGGAATACTCTGCAGAAGATGATGGTGGAAGAGAGTTGATTGAACAGCCATGGTCCACAATGCCTTCTTCAAAAACCCCTTCTGAAATACAAGAGGTGAATGGGTTCAAGGCTACAGTCCTTCTTCCATCATCCTGATAATAAGGTGCACCTCCTGTACACTGAGGGAGGAGCAGCTATCACCTGCCTGCATTTACCTACATACAGAAATCTGTGCCATGAGCTATTGCAGAGTTGAAAGGCAGCTGTCCCTCATGTAATAGAGATGCCCCATTTTGTGGAGGGAGAACAATAATTCATGTCCCTGAGACTCGTTAGTCGCACTGAGCTTTTAGCACAGGCTGTGTCCATAGTGCAGTGTTCATCTCAAAATAAATTGCCATCCTGAATCCAACATTTTCCCTAAAATGCTGCTCAGTGTAGTGCAAGTGAGGCAGAATCAGGCACTAAGTGAATATCTGAAAAGAAACTAGTTCAAGAAGATAGCCCACAGCATCTAAAATACTGAGCATCTTTTCTACTTTGCAGACACTTATGACTCTGCTCTTCTTTCAAAGGAAAGGAATCCATAAATGTTGTTATTACTTCATCTTTCTTTCTCTTCATCTTTCCTGTGGGCAGGGAGGCAACCAAGAGATTGCTTCAGTCCATAAAAGTCTGTATCTTTACAGATGTTTCATCTGAATTGCATTTCTGATTTGCTGCATTGTGTTTGGTTTTGGATACACATCCACACATCCACACACACCCACACACACACCCCCCGATTTTGCATTTGTGATCTGCTGCTCCAAGAAGGAAGCCGTTTATGATTTGGTGGGGATGGTAGAGTCTGGAGGGTTCCATGTGTCTGACTTTACATGTGGGACAATAGTTCCATTGTTACTCCTAACATGGACATAACAGTGACAGAGCTGTGAGAGAGTGCAAGTGACTTATTCCCAGTCACAAACAGCTTTGCTGTCTGTACTAGAGATAATTAGCTGTCCTATTTTTACTCAATCCTGTTTGCTAACTCACTAAGCCACAGAGAGGTAACAGAAATTATTTTTTTTTTCCTTTTTAGTGACTCAGGAGTGTACAAATGAACAAATACTGACCCTGAATTTAAGTGACCTATTTATTCAGACCTTGAAACTTTGTGAAACTGCTTGCAACGTGAGACTTGAAATAAGCTTGCGTAACTGCAGCAGCAACAACAACAACAGCAGCAACAAACAACTGTCACTGAACTTAAGTATCCAAGTCAGGGTGAGAAGCAAAACTTTATAGTAGACCAGGAAGAGAGTGTACATAAAAGTCTAATGCCATTAAAGTAGATCTATTATCTTCTTGTGATCTCTAAACACCACAAATGAACAGAAATGTGCCAGTTCTAGTATTCACACACTATAATTTGAAAAACAGCTTTTCTGCTTCAAATGCATTTTTAAAATTAAGGGACAGCAGAGACAAGAAAAAAAAGAGTTCGAAAACATTTTTATCTTTTTTTCTTTTTGCTAGATCTTATGTCAGTCCTTGCCTGATTTAGTTGTAGGTAGTTTTCCCATTATTATTTTGCATTTTAAAAATGCTGGGATCAAGTCAGTATTTACATCCTTGTATTCTCAAATTAATAGAGTATTTTTTCTGATGCTGCTAAATCCCTCTAGAAACTTTCGTTGCAGAGACTAACACATAGGAAAGAGTGCCCAGAAAAATCTCACATGAGATAAGGCTGAATTGTCACTTTTGGGTCTATTTTTGTTACCACTCATATAGACTTTTAGAAAAATGCAACATACAGAAGGCTGCACTCTTGCCACCTTTACCACTGAGAAATTAATTCATGTGTTGTTTGTCTGGCAGCAATCCCACACTGGTGCACACACCAGCAGGACTAAGCTTTACCCCAGCATCCAAATTGTCACTGAGTCTCTGCAACTTCTGAACAGCATTTTTGAACAGGAAACAAAGCACAAAAAATTAGTGACTTTCCTGGGACTGAAACATAAACCAATGTCAAGAGCTGAGATTTCAGCTTCTTTAAATGCAGTAAAGAGACATCTGTGTAACTTTCAGAATTAGTTCCTCCAGAATTTCACTTTCTCCACCCTACCATTTTGAAAAATATGTTTGGCTTTTCTTCTAAGGAATTTTCTTCCTTCTGATTGTTTTTTTTTTCTGTGAGACTGCCAATAAATGCCATCCACCTCTAAAAAATGAATGAGTGACAAATCTGAGACAAAACTGCATTTTATTTTTGGCTAAAGCACATTTATTTATTATCTATAACCAAAAAATAATAGTTTCTTTCATTTTTTTTGCATACTACTGAAAAGAATTGAAATTTTTATTTAAAATAGTATTAACCATCAAATTTTATAAAAGATAAAATGTATACAGGAGTAGTTGAAACCTTGGAACTCAGATATTTCACATCAGTAGTTCGGACAAACTACATATGAAGTGCTGCAGGTCCCAGTTAGATTATAGCATAGTTAGATTTTTGTGGGGTTTTCCTTCTCTACTTCTTTTTTGATGTAGCAAAAGAGCTCTGGAATCCAAAATCAGATTAACAGGTTAACAAGGCAGTTCTTCCTGTATGAAGAAAATATATTTAAAGATACATCAAATTCTGATTTTTTTAAAAAATACATTATTTCAATAAAATCAAGAAAGTCAAAGGATCTGGTGATGACACTTGTCTCTTTCCTTTCTCCACTGAAACTCAGATAATCGTCAATAACCATTTATAGCATTGGAAGTCTCCTGAGGAGAGGCTTTTCCTCAACATTTGCATGTCTTCCTTCCTGCAGCATTTTGAAGGTCATAACTCATTGAACAAGCAAACATTCAGGTTGTCATCTCAAAACAGTCCCAACAGTGCATGATCCTTAACCTGCCCACTCTTCTGTACTTTCAGCTGAAGCCCTTTTGATGTTATGACAAATGAATAATCTGATATAGCTGTCAGTTGTTATTATACCTTCTCTTCTTCAGTATGTGAATTTATCTTTATTTCCATTTTCTAAATTCAGACAGAGTACACTCCAAGAATAAGCTACTGGAATAAAAATGAATATAATCTATTCTCCTCTTCCTGAGAAAAAACATGGAATAGAAGGTGGCCTTGAAATGAAGTTAGTTTCATAAGAAACAACCCCAGGTTGTTCTTCTTGCCTCATATAAAAGTTTACCTCATGCACATGTCATGCTCTCGCTCTGGTCCTGTTGTCACAGCCCTGGAAGATAGAAAAATACAAGCTAAACTAAGACTTAAGGTTATTTATAGATATCCTATTTGCAGACTACACAAGGACACTAATCCAACTTACTTAAGAGTCTGTCCTAATCTTGTACATGACAAAAACAAAACCAAAAGGCCCGAGCATGCTTTCTCCTCTAATTCAACTGAAGTGTAAATAAGTAACTATTTTCAATTCAAACAATAATTAATTACACTCATAGCATCTTCAGCATAAATTTGTAATTTTGAAGAGTCTATTCTTCATTATCAGTATTGTTGTCATAAAATCTATAACTGGATAAAGAGTATTTCTTAAAGTGTGCCAGGGTCATGTTTAAGAAACCTTGAAGTAAGTAACTAATCCAATCAGTGTTCTCAAACAGATGATCTTAGTCAGGTGACTGAAACTCATCTTGTTCTAGCAACCCTGTAAAGAAGGACCCGTGCACTAAATCAAAACAAGTAAAATTGGGTCACTGATTCACTTCCGATTATTTGTATATAGATAAACTCTTCCTCCTGGGACTCTGTGGCAATTCCAGTCTGAACTTTTCCCTCTCTGGAGGAGCTGCTATAGTCATTCCTCGCCAAGTCCATTGGTTTCATTTTTGTGGCTAAAATCCACAACACAGTGTACAACCAGGGAGAACACATGACCCTTGAACAGCAAAGCTGCTCCCTGCACCCTGCTCTGATCCCTGCAGCTGGCCTCGTGCTCATATCCCATGCAGCTGGCATGTCTGATAAAACCTGCAGATGCTAAAGGTTCAGCTCTGCAAAGATCAATTTACTGGGTGTTTAAATGTGACTTAGAGACCAGCTATCTCATGTCTTAGGTTGTTTTTCCTGTTCTGCCTGTCTGTTGCTCAAGCTTCTAAGCTTATAGGCAGCTTCTTATAAGAACCTGTGTGTGTCTGACCAAACTAATCTGGGGATCTTTAGCCTGTATACTCCATTTTTCAGGATCTTAATCTTATTAGTTCTAGTTACTTATTTAACTATTTAATCATATATACATATGTGTACAGTGTAAACATATTGCATATCCTTTTTTTTTTTAAACATTCCATGAAATTTTCAATGTAAAAATCCCTTTAAGGATAAAAGTGATTGTTACTTACAATTGTAAAGCTGATATCTCATTCTAATACTCTGCTAAAGCCTCTAAATTACAGCATGCAATTTTAAAATCTACCATTTACATTTAGGTATCATTTATGCAGTTATTTCATACATTTTCTTTAGTAAATGACTATGATCAACAAGTATTTTCTATACCAAATTTTTAAATCAAGTGTAATTTTCAAGGTTTTTAATTCTGCTGTGTTTGCTGCATTTTTTTTTTTTCAGCACTTCTGGGGAGCAGTCGATGGTCTAAATAAATTTCCTTTCAAGTTATGATTTGGAAGAGTTAGAGAATACTGGAACATTTCAGTGGTAGATAAACAAGTAAATTGACATTCTAGATTTCAAGGAAGCCAGTATAATTTTTTTTTCCTGTGATTTTATTGGAGGTTGAGTCTAATTTTTAAACTGAAAAATAGAGAAATATCATTGCAATCTTCAAAGGAGTGAAGCTGTTACAGAAAAGAGCTTCCAGGCCACTGAATTTCTTCATACTTCAAAAAATCCTGCCAGTGTTTTTCCAGTAAATTGAAGGACCTCATTAGCCCTCTTCATGTATTCTGCACAAATTACAAAATTACTGAAATTTCAAAGATGAATGTATCACTACCTGTGACTGACAAGCAACAGAACTCATCTATGGAAAGCATTATCTGCTTCATAACTTCTATAGATGACATTTAAGTTTTAAAAAATTCCAACCTCCCTGGCAGACAGAGCTTCCCCAGGGTGAGCTAAGTAAACCCATTGAAAGAAGAATTCCAAGTATTTTTTTAGCCCCTATAATAGCATCCTCTAACATAATTGGGATTTTTGTTAGGATAAGATTAAGCCTGAGATCAATATAGAAATCCCATATTTCCCCCACATTTAGAAAATGGCTGATTACTACAAACAAACCTAAAATGCTGGCATTTGACAATAACCCAAATATCTGCAAGTTACTGTGCCGTCCTGAATAAAAAAATTAATTCCTTGTAAGCTAAAATAAGGCACTATCTGTAAAAAATAGGTACCCACTGTACCTTTTAAGGTGGTTCATAGGACAAAGCACATGCAGCAATAAAGCAGAAATGTGTTGGGGAAGATATTTTTAAAGAGGTGTCTCAAAACTACAATATGGATTGCCTTTCAGAATTTAAAAATCACTTTCCCTGTACCAGGTAGAACATGGGACTGATTCTAAAAACAGCAACAAGTAAGAAGAAAGACAGAGAGGCAAGAAGAAAGAGGAGTATAGTCATGTATCACTTCCTTTTATGGTCTACAAACTAATCTTAGCAAGCTCTGATGAGCACCAAGCTGTACTTACACTTAAAAAGAGTCACATAAACTTTTTACATCTGGCCCCAGCCTTGGGAAGTTTAACTTGCAGGAACTGTCCCACTGACATATCATAATATTTATTTAAAAATCATTGGTAACTTTTTCATTATGTATGGTATCAAAAATTTAAAGAACAATTCTGTGAAATTATAACGGAAATGTTTGGAAATAAATTATTGTTAAGAGTAACTCATTTTCTAATGTAATATAAACTAACACCTACTACATGCAAATTCTTTAATTCCATCTAATGATCTTTGTTCTCTGGCATGGTGCCTGTTTTCATTCTTATATCATGCCATCTAAGGACACAAGTGACATACTGCATCACATCATGAAGCTTTCTGAAAATTCACTGATAGTGATGGATTAAAACTAAACCAGAAGAAGCTTAAAAAGTAAATAGATCATGGTAATCACAATCTGTAAACTAATTAAGGTCTAACTATACTACCCAATTACAAAACTGAACTAGTAGAGTGGGTAAAATACTTACGGATTTATGACTATTTCAGCATTATAATGACCAAATTTGTGGAGATTATTCCTTACTGAGCTTTCAATATGCATAATTCATAAGAAGTAGGGCGTGTAATTCATAGGAACTAGGGCAAATATAGTGGGTGTTGAAACTGCTGTCTTCCCTGGATGCTCTCCACTGGTTTGCAAATCCGATGCTCGAGAAGAGCTTCCTCCATGGTAGCTTTCTCAGTAGGTGGCTTAATTAAACTTCAACACAGAGTACTGGCTTGTTGGGATCAGACTACATGCTTGGCTTTTCCCAGAAGCTGTGGTAATTCCTGAAATGTCGAAACAGATTGTTTCAAGCAGGTCATAAAAACATAACTTGTCAGTTCCTCTAATGCTCCAGCTGCTACTCCCAACTTTCTGCCCACCCTGAAGACAGACAATTGTGTTTTGGCTATTGTGCTAGCAGAGATATATTCCTTGCCCAGCCTGGAGAACCACTGGATGCAATGCTGGTTATTTACATGTGGGGGAAGAATACTTTCCATAATAGCTCTCAGTAATGGCATAAAAACTTTAATGTGAACTTCAGTTCCCTTTAAGGCTGCCCGCAGAGTTTACACACTATCATGCAGAAATGCCCAACTGACTGCACTGGGGGACATCTTGATATTTGTTTCAATGGCTGCAAACTGTTGAGTGTAAATACAGTTAATTAAATTTCTCCTCTAGGATATAATGTCAACATTACATTTTGATATCACTTTCATAAAGTGTTCAGTAAACACTTAAACTCTGCTTTGGAGATGAGATGAGAAATTATCCCTGGTTTTAACTGTTTTATAGTTATGCTTATTCACTTTAAATTTTTGTCTGTTGACTTGGGTTGAAACTTTTTTCTGTTTTTCATGAACACACACACAAAAAAAATATAGCTATCCCTAAAGTCCTTGCAATTATCTTTTACAGATGTTCTGCAGAGTACAAAATTTGTCTATTGAACTTTCCCAGATAGAAAGGAAAAGAATGTACACAAAACAGTTTTCATTTTCATTTTTCTGATTATCCACATGGTGTTTCCAGTCCACAGTTAAAATGAAGCCACAAATGACAAATAACTTGGTTTTTTTTAAAAAAAGTGTATCTCGGAGATAAAATTGTGAGATCCTCTGATTTCACTTCCATTTTTTTAAAATAAGAAGAAAAGTAAGTAGACCCAAAAATTAAGTCAAAACATCCTGCTGTTTTACTTGTCAAAACCTTACCCAGTTTGCACACAAGACTGTACATCCACAGTGAGTGGTGAAAGCTCCCAGTATAAAGCTGCTTATTTACTGCAATATCTTCCTTGGTTAATTTTCTCAGCACCCAGAAACAATCCCCCATGGCAGAGGGGTTGGAAGCAGATGACCTTTAAGGTCCCTTCCAACCAAAACCATTCTAAGATTCTACGAAATCTCAGTTGGACAATTGAGAGTGATTCTATTTTAAATCACCTGAGTCACAGTCTGGAGAGCCCTAGATGACTACACAGGCATTGAAAGAAATATCACCTCTATCACCAGGAATAGTGGGTCTGCACCGTACCAGGTGTGAACTAAGAATTAAGGAATGGAGGCAATTATACCTTGAGTCTTTGCTTTCTCCCTGTTTTGTTTCCTACACTAGATGTAGCCATTTGGCCAGTTCAAGTTTCTGAATAAGGTGTCTGAATTTGAGCATTATAAATGTTCCCTATATATTTCTGTTATTCTTTTCAAAGATTTAGTTATTAAATACTCTGCTTTGTCTTTGGTGAGAAATTGCTTCCAGTTATCAACATTTCTCAACTGCTCAAAGCATCCAGACAAGATAGATGTGCTGTGCATAGTGGATAGATATTAATCTGTAAAAATAATTCAACATAGAATGGTCGAAAAGTCCAGCAGCAAAAATATTTTCCAAGTCCTTGGAAAAATACAGTTAGTACCAATCCAGTGCAAAGTTTTGATGGTATTCAGTGAGCTGTGGTTGTGCACAAAGACCTATACCAAGGTAAACATACCTTGAGAAAAGTTACTCTGTAGTGAAAGACACATGCAAAACTTTGGTAGGCAAACACTTAGGAAGGACCTGGTGATATTTTCTAAATTTTCTGCATCTCCTGCTATGTTTGACATTTACGATTTCTGTTCTCCATAATGAATTTATTACAGGTGGTCCTCTAAATATCTATCCGTTGCAGTTTCACTGATGATCTAATGCCAACAATAAGGAAAAAAACCCTTAAACCTGTTAAAAGTTAAAAAAGAGTCATAAATGTTCACCAACCTCTGCTGAGAAGGAAAGTTTTTATTTTTTGCTTTTTTTTTTTTTCTGGTTGGTTTTTTTTTGGTTTTTTTTGGGGGTTTTTTTTTTGTAAGAGAGTAAAAGACTAGAACTGAAGGTCTCTTTGAGAATTCTTCCAGCCTGTTAAGGGAAAAAGATAGTCATAGAAAAGAATCTGATATTTATTCATCCAGAGACAGATTTACTGCAGGGTCTGAGGCAATTTGCCTCACCTTTCATTGTGACCAGATGCTAAAAAGAAGTGTAGGGAACTCCTACCTTTCCATCACATCCCAGCATCTCTTCAAGTCTTCAGATCAGTGGGAGAAGTGCTGGAGAAAGCTGTTCAATGGTAAGAGACGTGGTGTCCCCTGTGCCTACAGCCCAGCAGACCACACTATCTCATATGGGCCATGCAGGGAAGCAAGTATTAACATCCAATACAATAGTAAAGTGCAATCATGTATGAACATTCAACATATAACTCTGAATTTGCATTAGAAACTACTCTTAATATCCTTACTGAATTATCAGCAGCTGACTGAGAATTGCAGATATAGGTAGAGACAGCTTGATTCCTTGGATTCTGGTTATATGAAATTTGACACTGATATTAGGTTAGAAATAAAAAGAAAGTCATCCTGTGTGTGAGGATATTATTAAAATTTGTCAAAGATGTGGTTAAAGGTGAAAATGGAGTAGATATGCAATTTTGTTAAAAAGAAGCCCATTGTTACTGCTCTCAGATACTGTGCCTAGGCACTGAAATGCTGACTCAGCTCAGACGAGCAA
This sequence comes from Rhipidura dahli, assembly GCA_013399225.1. Lineage (NCBI taxonomy): Eukaryota > Metazoa > Chordata > Aves > Passeriformes > Rhipiduridae > Rhipidura > Rhipidura dahli. The sequence continues at coordinate 284,291 of VXAC01006191.1, read as the reverse complement.
CACTTACTGGGAGAGAGGTCTCAGATACCAGGACAGTAACAGTGGCGTGCTTTGCTGCTGAGAATGAGTAGACAAGAGGCCAACATTTTTCCTGGAAAACTGATACCTTTTATTTCACGAAATCTTGTTTGATAGAAACACAGCCACATGTTGTAAAGGTCTCAGAAGGATATTCTGGGTACAGAAGAATTTTAACAAACCAGGTGAAATAGGATGAGTGTTTTCTTTAAAACAAATCACAATGAATGCACAGCTCAGCTCAAAGAAAGACCATCTTTGTTATGTGCCATAGTTACTAACCAGAGGTGAGGGGGCAGCACTGGAAGGTTTTTCCTCCCCATAACATGCTCACTCATAAACACTTTCTGCATTGGCTCATGTTACTGGTGCCCAAAGGGAACTTGCACCTTCATCTCAATCCCCACTGTCAAGAACTTGGTGGTGGTGATAATTGTGAGTAAACAAGCAACAAAATGTCTAAGAATACCTGATCTGACTCCAGCTGGCTGTCCCAACAGCAAAGCTAAGGAATAATATGGGAGAGGTCAATAGTTCCTGCCAAATGCTCTGGTCTCTCCATAAGTATTAGAGATACTGGGCCTGTCAGCTCACTTTTACATTGCTGCAGTTTTCTGTTATGCACCTTGGCTCTCAAGGAAGACAAGAACAAATTTTTCTGGAAATTATAATTCACAGTTTGGGAAAGTCAAGGAGAAGACTACTTGACTACCTGACTACTTGAGAATCAATATCTGGATTACATTTTATGACCTTTCACTTCAATTTTTTTTTTTTTTTCCAGAAACTTCAAGAATTTCAACTTGCAGGGTCAATTGTGCCAAGATTTTATCTTTCATGAAAGAAGCCAAGTCTTAGACAAAGATGAAATGTGGATCTTGCATGGAAGAAAGGTTGTGGCATAGCCACCTGCTAGCACAATAAATGTCTGTCTCTGGTTTAGCAACAAATTCTCGTCTTCAGTCCCAGGAAGGATAGGAAAGTGTATCCAGTGATTTTTGTGTTTTACCAAAGGGCAGCTGTTTCCTTTTAGAAATTTCAAGCTAGGTTTAGTCAGCTAAAAGAGAGAGGACATTAAATAGGCCACTTCCTGTACAGTAGACTAAATTAAAGGCTAGAACAACAGAAGCAGATATTAGTGTCTGAGACTACCACTTAAAAGCAGTAAAACAAGGAAGTCTGGGTTCACATTCCATCATAATAACATGAGGAAAATCAGATGAGAGGGAGAGTAGTTGGCATAGTCAAGACAAAAGGCAATCTAGTATTCTGCTTTATGACAATAAAAGAAAAAGCTCTCTTCTCTAAGGACTTGCACATGCCATATATACACTTGAGGGCTGTTTAGTTTTTCTTGTTGTGTTCATGGTGCTTGATTACAGATGCATGTAAAATGAAGTGCAGTCTAAACAATTTACTGCCACACTTTTAACAGCAAATACAATAAAATTATTGAGGTAATTCAAAACATATTTAGATTGTTAAATTACTCTTCCTCTCAGTTTATCCAGAAATCATGTTTTGATTTAGTCAAAATGCATTAATCTTCACAGTGACCAGCACAGCAGAATCAATCTGTGTATCTCATTTAGAATCATTCTCATTATAAAAACAAAAATAAAATGCATTTCTTTTCTTAAGATTGCATTCCTTAGCAGTCCAGTAGGACACTGCAGTTTGTGCAGAGATACCAGGGCTACCACTTGTTTAAAGACTCTGAGACAGCTATTGTCATAGTTTTACTGGTCCATGACCTTATTGTGCTATTTTTATTTTTTTTTTCTTTGAGAATTAGTTAAATCTTGTGGAAGTATTGACTAATATCTCATCTACAAGAGCAAATGACTTCAAGTTGTGCCAGGGAAGGTTTAGATTGTATATTAGGAAAAATATTTTCATGGAAAGCGTAGTCAGGCATTGGAACAAGCTGCCCAGGGATGGGGATGAGTCACCATTCCTGGAGGTATTTTAAAGACGTGTAGATGTGGTGCTTGAGGACATGGTTTAGTGGTGGACTTGGCAGAGCTGGGTTAACAGTTGAACTTGATGGTCTGAATAGCCTTCTGTAACCTAAAGAGTTCTATGAAGCCATTTCTTCAAAATATTTTAAAAAACAAACGAAACCAAACAAAACCAGCTACTGCATTTAATTTTTTGAGTTTTTTGTTTATGTCCTTGAAATATAAATTGCATCCTAAGGAAAAGAGAAAACTGAGTGATACAGCTGTTATTCTGGTTCAGGCCTTCAGTTCTCCAGAATTTTCACTTGCCAAGTATGATGGAAACTAAACAGACTTCTTTACTTATTTTCCTTGGAACTATATTTGGACTTGAAAAGAGTCCCAGAACTAAAAAGAGTAGTCCAAGAGATGATTACAAGAAGTGAAAAAACTTAAAGAGATCAGAATGTAAGAACAATGGAGTGATTTTCCTTACTTTTACTTAATCTCATTTTATTAGGCCTTTCTTTCTTTCTGTTATTGTACCTGCATCACCAAGAGAACATTCTTGTAGAAAATTGACATGTTAACAGCTTGTCTAAATAACTCTAATAAATCCATTTCCCAAAATAAGCATGGAATAAAAAAAATCCAAGGCTTTCTCTGTAATGAATTTTACCGAATTTTTCTTTGTAGCATCTATTACACTAGATAAATAAAATAAAAAAGAATTATACAATATTAAATAATGAAAAAAAGAAAAACAAGTAAAAAGCTTAAATAAATCCCATATTTTTTTAAATACCAAAAAGACCACTAAGAAATTATAATGGCATCCTGTAAGATACTTTTGGTAAAATTGGCAACACTTCAAAGTCTTCTATCTCAGTCTTCTATCTATCTTCTAAATCATCAGAGTAAAAAGAATCACAGAATCACAGAATCATAGAAACACAGAATCACAGAATGTGCTGAGTTGGAAGGGATCCACCAGCATCATCAAGTCCAATTCCTGGCTCGGCACAGCACCATCCCCAAGAGTCACACCCTATGCCTGAGAGCATTGTCCAAATGCTGCTGGAACTCTGCTGGGCTGGTGCCGTGACCACTGCCCTGGGGAGCCTGTTCCAGTGTTCAGGCACACTCTGGGTGAAGAACCTTTTTCTAGTATCCTAACTAAACCTCTTTTGGCACAACTTCAGTCCATTCCTGCCTGTCGCTGCTCACCACAGAGCAGAGATCAGTGTCTGCCCCTCCTCTTCCCCTCCTGAGGAAGTTGCAACTGCAGTGAGGTCTCCTCTCAGTCTCCTCTTCTCCAGGCTCGATAGACCAAGTTACCTCAGCTACTCCTCATACTGTTTGTCCTAAGGCCCTTCACTGTCGTTGTGGCCCTCCTTTGGATGCTCTTCAATAGCTCTTTATCTTTTCCAAGATGCCCAAAAACTGCACACAGCACTCAAGGTGAGGTCGCCCCAGTGCAGAGCAGAGCAGGACAATCTCCTCCCTTGCCTGGCTGGTGATGCTGTGCCTGAGGCACCCCTGGACACTCAGCCCTCCTGGCTGCCAGGGCACTGACTCTCTGCTGACCCCCAGGGCCCTTTCCATGGTGCTGCTTTCCAGCATCTCATTCCTCAGTCTGTCCATACATCCAGGGTTGCCCCATTCCAGGTGAGGAATCTGACACTTTGCCTTGTTGAACTTCATAAGGTTGGTGATTGTCTAGTCCTCTAATTTGTTGAGGTCTCTCTGCAGGGCCTCCCAGCCTTCAAGGGAGTTAACAGCTCCTCCCAGTTTTAGAAGACCAAATGCAATACACACATTTGTTTAATGCCAACATCTTTTTTAAAGACTTTTTTAAAGTTGAAAGTACAACTGATCAATTTGAAATGCTAAGAAAAGAACACAGATTTTAGAACACCATACATAACAATGACAGTGAATAAAATATTTTTTATTCTTATGATAAAATATGTATGTTACAGCAAAGTATGCGTAATCTCAAATGGGAACCATTTCTTGTGAGCAAACAGTTACTCTGGTCACTGCAAATTGAATCAGAAAAGATTGCTATATAAACTAGTTATTCAAAAGTAAGCTGTATGATGCAAAAAAATTATCTGCAAAAATAACCATTATGCCTCTTATTTTGACAAATATAAATGGTATTCATATTTTTGTCTAAGTTTTTTCATTCCATATATTCAAGAAGCATGACGTTTCCTCTCTTTTCCTATTTCCTAGACATATTGTAGTAGAACCTTGGGAAGGCACTAAAATGAGGAAACAATAATGGTTTAGAGGACATTCCAGGGTGAGAATTTTACAAATAGAATTTTCTGAAAGTGCAATCAAGAGTCAAAACTGGTGTCAATACCAAGAAAGGGAGTCAGAGTCTTCACCATTGATCCGTCAGAGGGAAATTTTATAATTTGCCCATTTTTCAAGGCAAAGACAGTCTGGTGCTTGGTTTGATCCATCCCTGTTGGTGGGGCTCTCAGGAAACAGCAGGTGTTACTGCTGCAGGCCTGGTTTTCTCATGAAGGAAACCTAAAAGCAGAAAAGTATATTGTTGTGAGCTTTGACAAAATACATGGACAGAAATGGATGCAGTATAGACAGGCATATGACAACACCTTAGCATTTGGTCAACTGGAATTAAAAAAAGCTTTGGGGAGATTTACTGTTTATAATCAAATCAATAACATGAAGAACAACAACAGAGTAAAAAGGCTGATTGCTTCCAACAGTACAGAAATTTCCATATTTTCTTCCTTATTCTATGGGAAAGGTGCACTCAAATGTCCATTGGTTGGAGAGGTTTTGATCATTTATATCTTCATTTATCTTTCAGAAAATATTTTTACCTTCTGAAAAAAATTGTGTAGTTACCTTCCTTTATCACTTTTGTTTCAAAGCCTGTATCATATATAAGGCTCGAAAGTGATAGCAATATTTTTTTTTAAAAATACCCTAAACACAAACAAGACAGGCACAGATCAAGGAAATACCTCAGCTTTGCAGTGGAGGAATCTGTTCATGTGTTCCCACATCCCCAATTATTTTCTTCAGTTTAAGAGACTTAGACCTTCTCAAAATTTGAAGCCTTTGAGCAAATAATAAGTCTCCAGCTAACCTCAGAGTTTTATATATATAAGATTGTTGTAATTATACAAATGCAAGTATTTAGAGAAAAAGATTTATTCATTGGAACTTTGAAATATTAAGAAACAAATCTTTATTCAACTAAAAAAAATTAGAATACAAAAAGTCAGGTATCAAGAGGTCAAGTTTTTAAAATGTTCTTACAAAATACGTGTGGTATATCAGGGCTTTGAAGTTTTAAGGTGATGCTTAAAGTAACAATTCCCAAACTCATCACAGTCTTTTATACTCCTAAAAGTGTTTTGAGTTTCTTGCCAGAATTCCGAGAAGAAGCAAAAGATTATTTGCTTTTCTTGTGGGATTGGTGGGTTGTGGTTTGGTTGAGGTTTGGTTTGGGGTTTTTCCCCCTTTTTTTTTTTTCTTTTTTTGACAGCGGAGAAAAGTTTGCAAGTAAGTGGTGTCTTTTACAGAGAGAGATGCACATCTCTAGAAGGTCTTCCTCGTCTTAAGCATCTCTTAGACAGTTACATCTTTTTGAAAGTCTCTCTCTGCTGATGGTAAGAGTTGTTATAAAAGCTTATATTTTTAGGAATGTAAGAGTTAGAGTAAAAGCCTAGGGATCTAGCCTAGCCTAGTAAAAATTCTAGGGATCTAATACGAAAAAGATGAATCCTGCCCAAGACAAAGACTCTAGATCAGCTGTTAGGTTGTCCCTGCTTAATCTAACATGGCAGCAGGAGGTTCCAGATGTGCTCAGGCCATGTCTGTGGCATGTCCTAAGAAGCAAAATTACTATAAATACAGAGACCTAGAAAATAAAAGGCACCCTACACACTCCAGGGTTTTTTGGTTTGTTTGTTTGTTTGTTTTGTTTTGTTTTTTTTTTTATTCTGCTAGCTTACTGTGCCCAAAGGCATGACATTGCATCATGGAGATCTAGAGTCCACGGCATGCTGGAGAGACTAAAAGAACCCAGACCCACGATAAGAAACAACTCAGTCTGGGACTGGACACTCTGGGGCCAACTGCACCAGAGTGATGGGCTCCCCGCACCACTGAGCTGCATTTCTGGCAAGCCAAACGACCCCTGGTGGACCTGTCTGTGTTTGTGAGCAGGTTCAATTGCCAGTCAATCTCTTTTTGTTTTGTCTGAGAATCACTCGTCCTACAATAAGTCAAAATAGCAGGTATTTAGGTGTGTCAGGGGACTCAGGCAAATATGTCAGCAACTGTAGAATGTCAGCTGAGATGTGGCCCCTCCAATGCCACACTTAATAACATCTCTAAGGAATGGATTTTTCAATGAGGGAGAGGAAGAGAGATTCTTTTTTCTATGAAGAAGATGAGGGGTTCTGTTATCTGATGCACTTTGTCCCCATTTATTGTTAATATCATGTTATTCATTCTTAATTCTTGAAACAAAAGAAGAGCATTTTCTTCCAGTTACTTTAGGTGTATATATATAAAGAAAAAAAGCCCACATGAAATGGAGTATTTTACAACTTTCCCTTTCTCACAAATTGCCAATAAATCACTGCCCACCACAGGTAGCAGCAGTCATCTATTCACCCAAACCTATCGATTCCCATATAAAGGAGTTCTAAAAAGACATATTAGTTTAGTACTTAAGCATACAGTAGAGATAGATTTCTATTGTCTGCTGGCTTCATGTACCAGTTTTCTATTTCAAAAAAGAAAAACTCCATGGTCAATGACACAAAAAAAAAACAATTCGCACACCTTGTTTAGGTGGAATGTGGAATTTGTCTATCTCAGTGGTTGTTGGGATGCAACTATGTACTCTGATGCCATTCAAAATTATCAATAACATATCAAAATAATGAAATAATAATAATAATAACAATACTAATAACAATTGTTTAATAAATAATTATTATTTTTTAATTCCATTGCAAGAAACTTTAGCTAGGTACATCTGAAAATGTTGCCATGGGCACCCTGCCTCAGTGGCTTTACTCAACCTTTGCTAAGTATAATACTCAGATCACATGGAGGGCACCAAAGAAGAAATAACTTAATTATTAACCTAGTCAGTTTGGAATCCTTTTTTTTATTTTTTAATACTAAGTTTATTGAGCATGATATTACTAGTTTATTGAAAAATGATGACTTTCTCAGGCGCCACTAGGGGTTTTTTATGTACAATGTTTTTCCCAGCTGTTTTAAGCTGTGCTTTTATTTGTCATAGTATACTCTGTGCTGTAGAAATGCAACATTACGGAGGGTAGGACCAAGAATTTAATTAGGATGTGACACTTAGGGCAGAATTTTTGCATGGATAATAAGCTGATCATGTTTTCATCCTCTGCTTTTCTTTCTCGTCTTTTTCATGACAGTCATTGAATGATGCTTTTCCAGCCCTCTCCGAGGCGAAACCCGAACCGCTCTCCTCTGCGACAGCGAACCTGTCGAATTCACGGTTAATTGTCCCAGAGATCCCCTTTCATCCACCTGCAATCAGTTTGCAGATCAAAAAAAAAAAAAAAAAAAAAAAGGTCAGACACCCCTTGCAGACCAGAGGGTGCTAAATCAGCGTTAAGCTGGCGGCTTTCCGGGTTTGTTGTGGCGGCGGGGCGGCAGCCCGCGGTGCCCGTGTTGTGTCTGGCTGCCCCGCAAGTAGGTCAGGCCAGCGCCCCGCGGGAGGGGCGGCCGCGCCCGCAGCCCCGCCCGGCCGCGCCTGCAGCTGCTCTGGCAGCCCGGGTCCCTGCAAATTAAAACCACAAGGAAGAAATATGCAAGGCACGAACAGCTCCCAGAGATCAAAATGTTTAAGCTGCTGACAAGAAAAATAGGGATCTGGAACGGCAAAAGGGTCCTGCACTGGGCTGACAGTAACGGGACTACAATTTTCTTCAAATGCACATTTTCCCTGTTTGATATTTTTTTTTTTTTTTTTTTTTTTTGCTGTACGCATATTATTTGCTTTGAACAATGAGAAGAAATATTAAAATAATAATGTTTCCCCTTCTTCAAAACATTGGTTTTGTAAATCATGTTTGTTGCTGAAAATTTATTTTTCCTCTGGCAAAGAACATGAGAAGAAGTGACAGCAAACCCCCACGTATTTCTCTTTTTAGTGCAAAAAATATTGAAAAATATTAAGTTTTTAAACATGCTAAGCATCTCACATAAAAGGGTATAAAACTGTACAGTAGGAAGTTCTTTTGTTGTACTCTCTGATCTTGATTCAAAGGCAGTTCAAAGAACTGCAAAGATTGAAGAGGCAATTGTTTATGTCCTCTAATTAAAAAGGATAAAATTCAACATTTGAAACAAACTTCCAAGATGGATCTATTCTTTAGGGGCAAAAAATTAAAAAGAACAAGAAAAATAAAGCAATCATCTTCTATAAGCATTTGATAAGGAAGAAAATATTTTGAAGATGATAAAAAAATAGATCATTTATTCTTGCAGCATATGCATAGTTCAAGAACTTGATTTAAAATTGCACTTTTATGGAAGACCATTCTAGTGCTGGTATGAATTTGACCTATACTGAAACTTAAGGAAGTATTCGTACCTAATTCAAGTAGAACTTACTTATTTAGAAACACTTATAAGATCAGCTCATAACTGCAAAAATAATATATTGTTATATTGTATATACAATTTTGCTGACATTAACGGCTCATTTCATGGTATAAGGTGGCCCAGGAAGTGAGCAGAAGAGTAATATTTTGATACTAAATTAATTGGTCAGAAACATGAATTTAGTCAATCATTGGTGCTCCATTAGGATACTGTATTAACTGTCAGAGGTGCTGCTCCTCACAGGAAATGCTTAAAATATAGGGCAACATTTGCAGAATCCATCACTGAATCTACAAATCTTAAAGACAGTCCACTGAACACAGATCTGGGATGCACACCACTGTAAAAAATTCTTTTACTCAGTTAGAAAATATGGAACTGGTATACTATGAGGACATGGTAAGTAGAGGTGCACATGTAAATATATTGATGCTGTAAGACATGTCAGAAGGATCTGATCTAAATTTTACTGAACTAAGTAGGAACTCTCAAAAGAACAATCTGGATTGGACTCTAGTTTGGCATGGAATAAATTATAGTAAAGCTAGCATTAACATATTACGTTTATTCTGTGATTTTGAATTTTCTCTCTTAATTTGGGTGTGGTCTTTCTAAAGCATTACCAAGCTAAAGTGTGCTTAGTCTCCTAAATTTCACCCAGGCTATTAAGAAGTGGTAGGATTATGTTTTCTAGATAGAGTGAAAGTAAGTTATTTGGTTCAAGCTAAACCTTTATGTTTAAAAGAATTATAGCTGTCATCCTTAATGGAGCAGCTGTAGTATAATATATTTTCCTTATGGTCTGATGATTTTCTTTCATTAGGGAGATCTTCAGCACTCTATTCAGTAATGAACCAAATTCAGGTAGCAGGGAAATTGCAGCTTACTTTTCTCTGGAGGAGATAGTCTTTATTCTATTGTTTGTCTTCCTAATTGTGTACATTTTTTCTATGCTTCATATGTTGTTAATTGCTTTACTGAGCCCCGTGTTGTCAAATGACTCATTAAAACAGTAAATTTTGCTGTCTTTAAGATCTGCTTCTAAAAAAATGACATATATTTACAAACATGGGGCTAAATTTTGTCACTTTTTCTAAGCTGTGCCATAGGTTTTTAAGTCTTTGCTTTGATTTCAGTAAGAAATTTGTAGATAGTGGAAGAGATAAATAACAATGAAAATCTCTTCAGTACCTGCTGATAAAAAGGCTTAAGTCTAGATATCAGCTGTATCAATTTGTATATTTCAGAAAAAACCATCAATATCTTCCCAAAGTCTGTTTGATTTCAGTACACAGAACCAATCAATATTTATTAAGTTAAAGAAAAAATAAACTGATGTATAAGTAATAATTTAAATCTAAGCCATTTAAAAGTTTTTCCACTGATCCAATCTGTACTTACTACATGTATCTTTCTAACATATCCTTCCTAACATATCCTAACATGACATACAGACCAAAAAATCCTGGGATATGCAAACATGGTACAAGACAGTCATCCAGTGCTGAACTTGTGTATTTGTTCATTCTGCATACTTAAAGTTCTTTCATCTTTCCTTGTACAGCTTTGGCTCATTTCAGCATCCACATGAAGACCTGGTACAGATCTTAATTTTGTTCCCTTTCTTTAGTCTTTGAGGCACAGTGGCCTCACAGTCATCACAGTGAAGTTACACACTAACATTAGGCAAACACTGGAGAACTGACTCAAAGAATACAGCAAACAACTCAAGTCTTCTTGACTTGCAGGGAGGCAAGATGTGTGAACTGTGATATATCAAAGAAGCTCAATTACTTCCCTGTTCTTGTATTGCTTGGGAGAGGTGTTAACACTGAATATGAATTTTATAGCCCCTGCTTTTCTGTTTATGTTTGACAATGCTTTTGCAATAATGAATGAAGACCGTAGTATCATTTATTTTATAAACATCTGCTGAAATGCAGGTTCCTCGAGGTAACAAGAGTGGCTCCTCCTTCTCAAATTTTACCCATCTCTCTGCATTTTTGTGTACATCAGGCACTCTCTGAGAGCTGAGAATATGTGAGGTTATATGTAGATGCAAGATTGAATGAGTCAGGCCAATAATCATCCTGTCTTTAATAAGCACGTGCCGTAAGGCCAGGTTTTTATTCAAATTAAGTGTTTTAATAAAGTCAGTTTTAAATAAGATCATATTTCCACATGGGCAGAGTTAGCACTATGCTATCTTTTATCAATGCTAATTGTGAGGGTCAAATGGGAACTCATTGAATAATAATAAGAAAATTGAAATAATGATCATATCTCTATGTCTTGCCATATATACTTTTTTTATATTTTAGGTGTTAGTCATAGAATCATAGAACCATATAATCATAGAATAGTTTGGGTTGAAATGGATTTTTAAAGAACACCTAGTCCAATGCCCCTGCAGTGAGCAGAGAGGTCTTCCACTAGACCTGGTAGTTCAGTGCCCCATTCAACCTGATCTTGAATGTTTCAAGGTTTCCAGGGATGGAACATCTGCAGCATCCCAAGCAACCAATTCCAGTGTTTCACCACCCTCATCATATAAAATTTCATCCTTTTATATCGTCTAAATATACTCTCTCTCAGTGTAAAACCATCACCCCTTGACCTGTTGCAATAGGCCCTGCTAAAAAGTTGCCCCCATCTTTCTTATAAGCCCCCTCTAAGTACTAAAAGGCTGCAATAAGTTCTCCCCAGAGCCTTCTCTTCTCCAGTCTGAGCAGCCCCCATTCCTTCAGCCTTGTTTCAGAGGAGAGGTATTCCATGTCTCTGATGATTTTTGTGGCCCTCCTTTGGATCTGCTCCAACAGAGCTGTGTTTTTCCTGTTCTGAAGACCCCAGATCAACTACCCTCTGGATGTGAACATCCAGATGCCTTAAAGAATTCCATTTCTTGCTTGCAAGATACGATGGAAGACTTAAAATGTAACAGATACTCATAGCTCTAAGACCACATGTACTTCTGAAATCAAGTTCACAGACCAATCCTTTGAAATCTATCCAAAAACTAGAATTTGGAGCATGGCTTTCCCATTTACGTGAAATAAAAAAATATTCATGAAGTACGTACATTCTTTATGTGTATTCCCAAAATAAAAATATGAGAGCTCTATAACTGAGAGTTGTATTTGTATCATGGTGAACTTTTAATGCAGGATACATCAGATGTCTTTAAAATCAATAAAATGATATTAGGATTTGGGCTTTTTGCAGTCTAATCATGCTTTACTCAAAACAAATAATAATAATAACAGTAACAATATTAACAGTAATAACCCACATAGATCCATCAAATATGACTTTCTAGGATTCCATTGTTGTAGTAGTGTCAAGTAAGGGAGTCTTTGTTAATTAAATTATGTCTGGATCATGTTTTATGAGATATTTAATTCAATCAGTACACAATTTTGCAACCTTACATGTTTTTGTCCCTATTTCTTTGAGAAGTAAAATTAGCATTAAATTTCAATTTTTTTCCAATAGCTCCATTTTATCCTGAATATAGGATAATTTCCATTCACTTACTTTAAACAAACAGTAATTCATGGCCCCAATTCTGTTCCAGACTTTGTTTCTTGAGCTTTTCTGCCTTGTCAGGAATCAGGTATCTCTCATGTGCTTGTTTTCAGACTAAACACATTTGCACTTCTGATGGCCACAGAAGTATCAAACAATTTAAGTCTCTTCATCTAAGAACAAAATGTCCACTACACCTTGAACTCTACAGATTTTTTCTCAGTCATAACTGTTTATTTTTCTTGCCCTTGTTTTACCTCAACCTTTTCTTTATGTTCACCTTGTACTTTTTCTGAGTTGATTATGGCATGCCAAAAAGTAAACTTAGTGTGCAGTACTTGGCTAAAAGTCAGCATTTTGAGCCAAGAATTTCTCAGTTCCAAGCTTTAAAAGAGTCATCAGAGCATCTCGTCCTTGGCTTTCTTAAAAGTTTCAGAAGTGATTTATATTGGTTTTGATTCTTCTGGAGATGTCTGCAGCTCAATAGACTTATAGAGTTCAGGACTCTAATTCTGCTGTTGCTGGACATAGTAATACAAGAATTACCTGTTGTTTCTAGGAGATTTCCTCATTAATGCATTAGCTGCACTATTAACACTACTCAGAATAAATGGAAAAAAACATACCTTTTATCAGGACCTAGGCCTGTTTCAGACAATTAATTTAAGAAATGTCACATTACCTCTGAACTGCTCTTCTCCTGTTGTTACAGGTGCTTTATGTGACATGACTTAGGTTATTTATATCGCATAAAAGAAAAGAATACAGGAAGTCAAGTAGTCAGCCACTTTTATAAAATCACATATAATTGTTGGAGATGTGAAAACCTGTTCCTCAGGGGTCTAAAGAACTGCAAGGACTCACCAACAGGAGCACTTCTCACAAAGGTGTTTGTATGCTAGAAAGTATAAATGGCTAACAAAGCAAATTCAGTCTGTGTTCTATCAAGAAATTCTGTGAAGTAAAAGGTATAAAATAGTCTTTACTGTGATGGTTTTTAGGAATAGAGGAAATAGAGTTAACTCTAGAATTCATCAAAGAACAGACTTTTTGTAATTTCAAATGTAATTTCTTTCAAAGTAACAGTAAATGCTGAAATAATGAAAACAACCTCATATATCCTATCATCACCATACTTCAATATCAATTCTTTTGTTTTAGTATGGTTGAAGAAAGTTAGTATGAAATGCCAATGCAGTTTCAGGATTAAAGAGTTAAAAACAATGGAAACTTTTACCATATCTGGATTTTTTCAGAGTGTTGAAAACAAAGTTCCAAGAGTTTCTGAGTGTTGAAAGGTATTTCAATTGTTGAAGAATTTCAAATTTTCAAAACCTTGTTTATCTCATTTTTTTCTTAGCCTATTGGTGCCTTTTTAAGCAATTATTTTTTTAAACCCATATATCAGATAAATGCTTTCAATTTCACACATATTTTGAGTAAAATTGCCTGAAGCAACTAGGGGATTAAGTACTTCAATGGTACTTAGTTATCTTGGTTCCATATTTTAAAATTGTTTTTTATATTTAATGTTCATAAGTTAAATCTTTTTGCATAATGTCTATAACAAAAGTATTGTCTATAAAAGCATTTGGAAATACACACACACGCTGACATACATAAATTATTTTCTGTTGAATATTTTATGTATCTTAATATAAACTTAATAATGTAGATTTTATAAGAGACTAATATCTCTGTGGCAACATAGCTGGGCCAGGTCACCCTTTAAAATTCAGAATAAACATTTTAACAAACTGCTTCATATCAATTCCAGTTTTGAATCAGAAGAAACTATTGTCTTAGATGATGATGTTAGCAAGGCTTCTGGCAGTCTGAAGGTATTCTGGTCACCAATTCCTGCTAAGATATTTTCACCTCAGAAGCAGGATCAAGGGAATGTAAAAGAATCAGAACCCATCTGTATATAGGAAATGACAATATTTAATTCTAAAATGAATTGCATGATCTTCAAATAGAGATGCCCTGAAATGACCATAATTGTCAGAAGCTAGTGGTCACAGATTCTAATCAGTACTTCACAAATATATGTGATTTTAAAAGTTTTAATTTTATCTTATTATCTGTTTTCCCTCTTTCCATGTTTTTCTTCCCTTCTTTATTTCCTCATTTCTTTATTTCTTGCCTGCTTGTGATGGATGTGTGTCTTTATGCTTGTAGAATATTTGACAGAAATTCACTATCAGTGGATTCCATTATGACCCCAAAATATCCATTTTCTATCCATTTTCATGTGTTCATATTTTCCAAGTGAAGGCATATCTAAGGACTGTCAAAAAGGTTTTTTAACCTCAGTAACATTCTCCAGCATTCTTGAAAATGTTTTTGAAGTGGGTATCATTGAAACACTGTCATAAAGTGTTTTACACTGATTTTCACACAATGAATCACACAAATGTACTTTTTACATTGGTACTTTGTTTTGTAATGCTTTTTTTCTTTCTGACATACCTTCTTTGTTGAATCTTTCTTTGATCATCCTTCTCCAATTTAAAAGGGAAAAGGGCATCAATTTTGAATCATCCAGGTGTCATGGTTTAACCCCAGCCAGCAACTAAGTAGCACTCAGCCACTTACTCTCCCGACCCTGTCCCTGGTGGAATGGGGAGGAGAATAAGGAAAAAAAAAAAAAGCTAAAGGCTTGGATTAAGGTAAGAACAGTTTAGTAATCGAAATTTAAAAAAATATAAAAATATTAGTACTAATAATAATTGTAATAGAAATGGAAAGGGAGAGAGGAATAAAACCCAAGAAAAAAGTGATGCACAATACCTTTGCTCACCATCTGCTGACTGATGCCCAGGCCATGCCCCAGCAATGATAAGTCCCTCCCAGCAAACTCCATGCCCAGTTTATACACTGGGCACAGTAGTCTGTGATGTGGAATATCCCTTTGGCCAGTTTGGATCAGCTGTCCTGGCCACGCTCCCTCCCAGCTNGATATGTGTCTTTATGCTTGTAGAATATTTGACAGAAATTCACTATCAGTGGATTCCATTATGACCCCAAAATATCCATTTTCTATCCATTTTCATGTGTTCATATTTTCCAAGTGAAGGCATATCTAAGGACTGTCAAAAAGGTTTTTTAACCTCAGTAACATTCTCCAGCATTCTTGAAAATGTTTTTGAAGTGGGTATCATTGAAACACTGTCATAAAGTGTTTTACACTGATTTTCACACAATGAATCACACAAATGTACTTTTTACATTGGTACTTTGTTTTGTAATGCTTTTTTTCTTTCTGACATACCTTCTTTGTTGAATCTTTCTTTGATCATCCTTCTCCAATTTAAAAGGGAAAAGGGCATCAATTTTGAATCATCCAGGTGTCATGGTTTAACCCCAGCCAGCAACTAAGTAGCACTCAGCCACTTACTCTCCCGACCCTGTCCCTGGTGGAATGGGGAGGAGAATAAGGAAAAAAAAAAAAAGCTAAAGGCTTGGATTAAGGTAAGAACAGTTTAGTAATCGAAATTTAAAAAAATATAAAAATATTAGTACTAATAATAATTGTAATAGAAATGGAAAGGGAGAGAGGAATAAAACCCAAGAAAAAAGTGATGCACAATACCTTTGCTCACCATCTGCTGACTGATGCCCAGGCCATGCCCCAGCAATGATAAGTCCCTCCCAGCAAACTCCATGCCCAGTTTATACACTGGGCACAGTAGTCTGTGATGTGGAATATCCCTTTGGCCAGTTTGGATCAGCTGTCCTGGCCACGCTCCCTCCCAGCTTCTTGTGTGCCTACTCACTGACAGAACAGGAGACACTGGAAAGCCCTCAACTTGGTGTCAGCACCACTCAGCAACAGCCAAAACATCCATGTGATATCAACATTATTCTCATGAATCCAAAACACAGCACTTTACCAGCTACTATGAAGAAAATTAACTCTGTCCCAGATGAAACCAGGACAGTATCCATCCCTTATTCCATATAATTTATGTCACATCAGCTCCCACTCTTCCCAATACCCAACACCTTTCCTGTCTTTTGATACACACAAATACAATTTACTTATTCTGTGGACCATCCGTATATGAGTCCATCAAGGTCATTTGGTCCATGAACTTGAGCTCTGTCATAACAGTCTTCCAGACAGCAAAAATGGTGTGTGGTGTTATATTTTTGCATGTTGAAGCCAACTCTGGTTCCATCACAGCTGCACTCATGCACTTTCACTAAATTTCTTTCTTCATTAATGTGATGATCAGAAGGGAATCAGATTCAGTCCCCCAGATCTTGTGTGGTTAACGTGGATGCCACAAGGCACACAGTCTCGAGATTGTCATACAGCTGCCATGAGAGTGACAGTGTGCAGTGTTATGTGGCAATTATTATCACTGCCATTGCCCAGGTTGCAACTGCTATATATGCACAACTTAGCACTTGTGTATATATAGTTGCTCTTAAGTATTTCAGAAATGAAAGATAGTTGCAAAAATGCTTTGGTAACCATCCATCTCCTCTAGTGAAGAAAGATATAAATGTCTTTGATTATCACAGCTTTCACCAAAGATAATCTAGCAAGAAATATTCAATGGAGGGCATGTTCTCAGCAGAAACCTGTAATGAAAACATCATTAAATTAAATACAATAATGTCATTTTTATTCACTGGAGTCCTTCTTTTCAACAGAAGTCTATGTACAGATTTTTACTTTAACAATATAGTTGTATTTTAAGTATTTCTCTCCATGTCTTCAATTTCAGTTAAAACACTTTCTGGTGTTTCATTCAGATTATTTAATTGAATCACTCATTCATTCATCCTGGAGAATTGAATATCTGGAGAGGTATTACCCCGTACTTGTCACTGGTATAAGGTGATATAGCCAGTAGCTAAGTAACACTTGAATATTTTATCAAAATATAAAATAATCGTACTGAACTATTTCAACAAATTTCAGTGTTAGTATTGTTTCCTTCTATACTTTGTTCTGTAAAATAATTCTTGTTAAAAAGCTTTGCAATGTGTTATCTATACTTTCTTCCATATAAGCTTCTTTCTCAGCCCTCAGCCTATAAAACTTGAGTTATAAAAAAATGTTTCAATGAATAAAATTGCAGATTTATGGAGTTGAAAGAGACAATGGAAGTTTGTTTAATTTATCCTTATGTCTCAATGCAGGATCATCTTAGGTCATGGAGACAGATGTTTGTGCAACTTCCAGCAATAAAGGCCAGCAGTCTACTCCAGCTGTCCTGCAGTCTTTTTCAGTGTTTCGCTGTCTGTATCATCAGAAAGTTTTTCCTCATGAATAGCCTTAATATCAGCTTGGTGAGGTGTCATGAACCAGAGTTAAGCACACAGTTCTCACTGAATGTCACTGAAAGATAGTTATCTGATTTCCCCATACCACATATGCCTTTACCTTCTTCCTATATTCATAATCATAATGATGTATTTATTTGGGCATATTTTAAAAGTTTTACAATAATAATAAGTTTTTCTTTCTGAACAAAGACATTCTTAAGATGTTTAATTGCATCTAGAATATTTAGAGTTGTGACGAATAAGTAACTGTAAAAATGATCCATTCGTCATCCAAGTAGCAGGTATGAAGACCTTATAGTAGAGAATGAAGCAATGGTTTCCTTTCATAATACTTGGAACAGAAAGCCAACAATAACTCATTGTGACACCCCAAACAGTTTTTGGGCAGCAATTTCAGAATTCACACATGCTGGATTATCAAGTCAGGTCTCCTGACTATACAATTTTAGCAAAATAATCATGACCCGTAAGATGTTCACACAAAAAAAGAATGCTGCATTAATTATCTCTGCTTGTCCTTAGGCTATTTTTTGTCCTGAATCTGCATTTATATACAATTGTGCTGCTCCATTTCCATAGGCTGATTCATCCACCCTCGTCATCTAATACAGACATTTTTACGATCATATTATGCATGCAGAAGCAGCACAGGGTCTCAGCATCAAACATTGCACCATGCTTTCTTTCCATACATCATCCTCACAACTTAAAATACTTGAAGTTATAAAAAGCACATTCAAAATAGTTTATCTAGTGCAGGGGATTTCAATATATGTATACACAATTATAATTGAAGTTCATTGTTGTCCTATTTTATATATAGACATTGGCTTTCCATCCTTTTCCAGTGTGAATGTTAACAGTTTCAGCAGCCATTTAAATTCTATATCAAATGTTTCTGCAGAGATTTCTACTATCTGTTTGATTTTTCTATTTATTTGTTCCTGTTTTACTTTAACTAAAGCAATTTATTTTTTATAATGGTCTTATGGAACTATGTCTGTAGATTGCAACACAATCCTTACCCTAAAGATTTAGAAAAACACCTCAGTTGCAATAAGACACAGTATAGCTAAAATCCCCTTTTTGCTATCAAACTAATTAAGGTAATTTTTCTACTTAATCTTGCAGAATTTCTTAAAATCATTCATTTAAAATGCAATGATGCAATCATATTTAAAAATTCTGTATGTTTTAAAGCATATTGTGTATAGAATTCTGATGTTGTATTCTGGTTTTCTGAAGACTGCAGGGACTGCAAGTTTCATCAAAGACAGCACTTGATTGTGCCTGTACATGGAAGCTTAGAAGAAAATATCAGAGCAGGCACAACATATTGCAGTGTTTTTCTGACTAATTTTCCTGTTTCTGGTAGTTGGTGGCTCGATGATTTCTTGATACATAAGACAGAGTCATTATAAACCACATTATTTATTTCTCTTTCAGGGGCTTGTCCAGCCTATTCTTGAAGGTGTGCAAGCATTCAGCAACCACAGCTTTCTTCATTGGAGAGTTTTTCATCTTCACAATGTAGTTTGCAATGAACTATTTTTCTCTTTGCTTTCAAAAACCTGTTTATGACAGGTTAAGCTCCCATTAGCTCCATTCTATTAATGGGAGAGAGGGAAAACAAGTGATCTTTATGTATTACACCTCCTAATGTCCCTTACAGTTCCTCAGACATGTGACAGATGTCCCATTTTCCACGTTGGAATCCTTGTTTATTTAGTCAGTCCTCCAATGGGAGTGCTATGGATGTATGGAGGTATAAACGCAGTTCTTTGTTCCCATATCAGTGTCTTGCTACTTGCTTTTTGGCCTTCATTTAGGACTGATCTGACATTTTCCTAAAATTGCCTACTGCAGGTTCAAGACACTAAGTCACCAAGTCAGAAAGTTAAGGCCATTTTCTCATGAGTTTCATTCCATGTTCAGTTACAGTGGATTGCAACTGGTCAAATTCAGATACCAAATTTGCCTACAGTTCTTACAGACAGGCCTCTTGTTTACATCGCTTGCATAAACTAAAATAATTTTAAAAATATTTAAATCTCTTTCTTATAGATTACTTGTGAATGTGCAGCATTGTTGACAATAGAGATGGTTCACATATTGCACAGGTTGCCTTCCTTCACCGTGGAAAATGACTAACCTAGAATCAGTCCTTTCCTGTCTGTTAAACAGTGGTTTTATCTATTCAGTGCCCACTGTTATCTTCAAAAGGTTATTCAGTTCATTTTGCAAATGTTAGTATGGGATCTTGAATGACTTCCAAGAAATTAGAGTACTTTTATCACTTCTCTGTAGAATACTCTAAAAATTTTTTTGTTAAATATTATGGTTTTGATTAATTTTGTTTTTATAATTTTATTATTTTTAATAATTATTCTGAAGCACCACAGATGGTGTTAAAGAGACAAATCATAACTTTTTTTGCAATTTTGTGCCTGGATGTATGTACCAAAATCTTTTGAAAAATAGAATTATTGCTATAGAAGAATGCTTCTTGAATTTTTCTGCTGAAAATCTAAAAATTTGGATTATTTCTAATTAATTCTTAGTCTGAAGTTTCCAAAATTCAGCTGGTATGTATTTTAGGTTGTTCTACGCAATGATTATTTTACTAAAAAAATATTAAACAAATAAAGTCTAAACAAGATGGCTCGCCTTGTTTGTGAGCAACTAGGTACTTCACGGGACAAAAGTATCAGATCTCTATTAAAATAACCTTTTCTGCTGCTTTGACCTAGCCAAACCCAAGTTGAAGCTTTCCAGCCTCCATTGCAGCACAAACAATATCAGTCAAACAGGAATCATCACTGAATGCATTTTGGTACAAGGAAATTTACCATAGCTATAGAAAGGGAAAAAAATATTGGAAATACATGATTCTCTAAGAATTTAGGAGACACATTAGTTAAGCAACTCAATAAGAGCCCTCAGTAGTAGTAGTGGATAAAAAAGGTAATAAAATTGCAGTGCATAAACAGGCCAGTAATGAGTAGAAAAACATCCAAAGTCTGAAAAAGTTCTGCAGCCTATTAGTGAAATATGATTCATCTTTTCTAACACAGGCATTTTAAACAGACCAAAGGGGACATGCCTTAAAAGTGCATGTTTCTTTCAGTTGTCTGTAAAGGGATCCAGATTACCTCAGTTGTAGATGTCTGTAGAGTGGATAAGTAAATTAGGTGCAATGAATCCTTTCTGCAGAGCTTCCTTTGTCAGTGTGATAAGTACAAGGGAGAGATATGGTGTCCACATTTTAGAGGAATGTTGTAAAACTGGATTAATTGCTGAAAAAATTGAGAGTTTAAGGACTTGTCTGTCCAGGAACTGTGTACTATGATGAGGCACAAAGAGGTGACTTTGAATAAGGCATGGCCTAAATTGGTCAAGATGTACTTCAGTCAATAATGCTGCTGGGAGGAATGCAGGGGTTGACTAGCAAATATAGGAGTCAGAAGAGATGATCTGACTATCCCTATGAGCCTTATGCTCTTAATCTCTATGAGAAGAACAAGGAGAAGGAGAACAAAAACCAGATAATACACTTATACTAAAATGCTTTCATTTTTTTTCTCGTTATGAGCAGAAAGTGTCCTCAATAGAAGCACTTTTTAAATTAGCTTAACATGGCAGCAACCCTTTCAGACTGATAATAGAAGTAAATCTTCTTTTGTTCTCCAGGAATTAAGGGAAAAAGATGAAAAAGTTCACTTCCATGCATGGCAACTAGCAGTGTCAAAAATATGCCTATCTCTTTATTATATATATTCCTTGGGAAAAAAAGTCTCTTGGGGAGTAGGTAGATTTCATAGAAAGAACAAATGAAATTTTTGCAAATAACTCCATGCCATTTTATAGTACTGAGTCATGGACAGACACTTTTTATGGTGTTATTTGGAAATATAAATGTAATGGATAACTCCTAACTCCATTTGAACCAAATTGGTCTATTTTTGGTTCTATATCTACCTTTCAAGTACGACTCTATTAGTTCATCATTCATGTAAGTGCTGATGCAACCTGCTTGTGTCTACTTAGAAACTCCATGCCAGAGAGTTGGATTGCCAGTTTCTCACCCCTAATTGCTGCTGCTTAACCACCAGACATAGCTCCTTCTCTTACAGTTTTAAAAGGATTAAAAGAAAGTTAATAAATTATCACTGCACTTCCTTCTGGCATTGTGTCCTCAAAGGGAAACAATAAAACATTAACCCTTTTTTTAAATCTTCAACACAAAAAATTAAAGGGAAAAATAAAACAGCGGGGAAACAAGTTGTTGCAATATCAAGCTGCAGAAAAGATCAAAATCTTCTGCTAAAACTATTAATTGTTGACAGAAAATTTCGAAATACAGTGGAAGAAAATCTAACAGAAAAAATTATGGTGAGGAAATATTGTTTCTGCAATGAAGATATCAGAATCATTGATGTAACCTGACAAAGATTTGAAAATTATGCCTAAAAGATTCTCTAATAGCAATTATAGTAAATGTAATATTCTGTTTTAAAATTGAGGATGCTAACTAAATGGAGTAACAGATATAAAATAGACATATAAAGAAAAAGAAATGCAATAAAATTTTTAATCCTCTAAGCCTTGTGAAACTCTGAAGAGTCATACAGAAGACACAATAAAATATAGTATAAATAAAGTCTTATTTTAATAAGAGAAACAGAGAGAACTAGATGAAAGAGCTAGATGACAATACAACAGTTTACTTTTGTGAGGCAGTACTATTTCTTACTAAGAGAAAGAGAACAATGAGTACAGCCAACATGAAAAATTTGTTCCAGTTTCAGCATGGAGAAGTGCTGAAAGCTTTACAGACTACCTCTTAAATAAAGTGCAGACAAAGAAGGACTAAGTTAAAAAGATCCTTCACCACTGACAACAGAGGAGTAAGAAAAAAGAAAAGTGTAAAATTATTTTTAGAAAAGGGTCCTGCATAAGGAATATCTTGTGATTTTAGGCTGAGTCCTGAGTCATTCAGAAAGGTGATGTGAATCAGATATGTACCTCCAAGTTTGTTGTTGTGGAAAGAGGAGACGGCAGATTTACTTTGGTAGAGTACCAGTAGAAATTAAAATCTCCCCCCCGCCTTGACTCAGCTGTAGTCAGTAAACCTGCTGGAAAACAATCTGTAGTCAAGATCCCACCAATGCTTAAGAAAGAATAAATAAATCCACAGCTGTAGCTTCTCCTGAACCATGTAGGGCTGAGGGAGAGGAACTGCACATGAGTTTAGGATGGGATTCAGCTCAGCCAGATGCAGCTACCTAGTTGCTAAGCTTCAGATGTAATGTGGCCATTCAGGCTTTTCTTTATAAGGAGAAGCATAATACCTCCCAAGGGAGCTTTATCTCCTTTGAGGAGACAGTGCCCTGGCTGAGGTGGCCTTATTGCTCCATTGATGGTTTGAACAATTTCGATGTCTAGCATAGATCAAATCCCACTTGGGTGGTCAAAGTGAGATAAAATGCAGATACTCCTAAGACACAAGGTGACTCCTTTACTGAGAAGGCTTAATGCCAGGTGTTAATTTTGAGACCGTATTTCAGATACTTTAAATGTCTTTTGTTTTCAGAGTTTTTTACTTTACGTGCACAGACATGTTAAAGAAAATATTCCTTGCTATAGGTGCAACTACTTCTGCTTCTCTGTTTAGTGCTTCTATGTGGCCTTCATATCACCCTTTCATCCAGGCATAGCTATACAAATTTTCATAATTTCTCTCTTGCGCTGTATTTCATCCAGGCCCCTGGAGCAACTCAGATCTGCCGGCTAACTAAAGCTTTTGTAATTTGTCAGTAGTGCCACATTATTAATAACACTTGTTTAATGTTAGGGTCCTATGACTGTGTAAATGTTAATTTGGGTCTAGATTCCTCTCCAGAGTGAGCTAAATCAGTCTGGTGAGAATGGAGAAGTGCATGCTGGTTCTCAGCCTCTGCATTCAGTAAGGGCTTGCCTTTAGAGTGCTCATGAATACACAATTCAGAATTCAAATTATATTTCATTCTTTTGGCTTCCTACCAGTCTATCATGCACCTCAGAAAACAAACAAACAAACAAACAAAAAAAAACAAAAAAAAAACAAAAAAAAAAAAAAAAAAACAACAAAAACTAAAAACAACAAAACCAGACCAAAAACAAACTAGCAGTTTCTTAACCTATGCTGTAAGTAAAGGTTGAGCAATCTGGACCCCGGCTGAGCAGCCTCCCCAGCGCCCTCGGTGAACAGCTGCCTCTCATGCCAGTCACAGCCAGGGCACAACAGGCCTTTGAAAGTCAGGACCTCATGTAGCACCCTGTATCAATTCAGGAGGCAGTGAGAAATGCCAGACATTCCCAGAAATACGTACTACGCAGCTAGCAAGCTGCCAAATTCCGCACCAGCTGTGTGAATTTC
This sequence comes from Rhipidura dahli, assembly GCA_013399225.1. Taxonomy (NCBI): domain Eukaryota; kingdom Metazoa; phylum Chordata; class Aves; order Passeriformes; family Rhipiduridae; genus Rhipidura; species Rhipidura dahli. Next base: position 260,432 of record VXAC01006191.1, on the reverse strand, counting down.
TGAGACATCTTGAGAGAGTCACAGACAGACTGCACTGCAGAGGCCTCACATATGGAGGAACTGGAACAACCTTCTTTATCTCTTGCACTGTGTGCTTATTTTTCCCTAGTTGAAATGTTGTGAGTGTTTATTCAAATATAAGCCTTTCAAGAGTCACACGTAAGTGGTGGAGAGCTTGGAAGCTTTTCATGGCAAAATATTTTACTGGACCACAGGAAGCTATTACTGGAAAAAAAGGTGTTCTTAAACTTTTCCTCATGCAGCATTCCAAGATTCAAAGCTTGGTTATTCATTTTAATTACATTTAGATGAAAAAAAAAAAGCCTTAATAATGTAAATCCATGTACTTTTGCCTTTATGGCAATCAGTAAACATTGAAACAATAGCACTAAAATATTTCTAGACACCTTCCACTCTTCTTAATTGGAGGAGTTAACTTTGAAGATTAATTTAAATGCCAACATTTTTAACTATTTCACTGCTGCTTGTCATCTCATCACTAACCATCAACTGTAGATGAATGTACCTGTCATACTATGATGTTTTATTAATTCAAAAGAACACTTCATGGAAATATGACAGTAGGTTTACTTGGAATATGCAAATAACAACGTAGTTTATTGCACATTCTTTCAATCACTTGGGTAATTGGGATTCTTCTGTTGCTCTGACAAATTAGAGTAAAATGGTGCTTAAATAGCCAACAGCTGAAAAAAGTATGACTCCTGGGAGCAGCTTGCTTGCTATGGGTAGCTATTTCTGCAGTGCTTGTCACCTGCTCTGAGCTTAGAAACAGTGAAAAGCGATGAGAACAGGATGATCCATACGTGCTGGAAATATTGGTTAATATTAACAAGAAAGTTAATTAAAATATTATTTTTCTGCCAAAATGCTATTAAATAAAAGTTATTAAATGAAAATTAAATTTGATCATTTTAACTGCCTATCATTTGAGGAAAGATAGTTTAGAGCTAAGTTTCAGCACTTATTTTAATGCTACATTTCTTTGTTTACTTAGATTCCTAAGATGAGTCACAGTTTTGGTGTGACCCTAACTAAAAGATGTGATCAATATTTAGAAACTGTGGGGCTTTTATTCTGGACATTAAGGTTATATTTTTCCTCATTGAAGGTGAAAACTGAAAGAAATTAATGTTCTGGTATTCATAGACAAAAGAAGGACACAAGGTTCATACGTGCTTTTCTTCATTTGTAAGACTAAAATTTATCACACTTACTAGAGAAATGTTTTAATTTGATTTTTTTTTTTTTAGAGACAAAATAAGTATTATTCTAGTGAACTCTGAGTTAGAAAAAGTGTCCCTGTCTGGAAAGTTTTATTCCTTGAGTGGAAAAGAAAGGACTATCAGACTCCCTTAGTCACAGATCCATTTACTCAGAATTTCTTCCTGTCTCTAGTCTTGGGTGTCGTTTTCAAGAGCTGTGCCCCACTTCATACTCAATGAACATCACTATTCTAACACAGAAAGCAGATATTCACAGAAAGCTGCATAGCTTTTCCACATCTTGCAACGCTGTGAGGAAGTAATGAAATGTAGTTTTATAACTTCCCATGCTTTGATATTTTAGTAGCATCATCACTTTCCTGTTGTCATTTTTCACACATTCTTTATATTCAGAAGCCTGCTGATGAGAATCTAGTGACTCTAAGTGCCACAACAAAGGAAGCAGCATTATCCTCTCAAAAAGGTTAATGGGCTATCATAACTACTATTAATATGTTTGCATTTTTGAAGTCAAACAACAGGTAATACAAAAAGGGCTTATTCAAAATTGGCCAATATTGCTTCACTTAATTATGGTCACCTGGTCACTGTCACTATTTAACACCCTTCTATATCTCCTGTATCCACTTGCTGGTCTATGATCATTCAAAATACCTGAGCTGTCCTTCTGCATTCAGCTGTGTTGTTCTTATCATCCACTACATTGAGAAAGGACAGTTCTGCTTTCTTGTCTCTCCTTGCCTTGGCCTCTCCTCCTCTCTCTCTTCTTGTGGTCCTACAGAATTCCCTCCTCCCTTGAGCCAGCTGTAGCACTCCTCCCAGTCTCCCTGGGCTGTTTAACTAACCAGGCAGGAAACTAACTAGTTTCTGAGTTAAATCAGTTCTTTGAGAGAGCTAAGAAGAGCAGACTGTTTTTCCAGATCATAAATAAGCTCACCCAAGGACAGAGAGCTGATTGGTTTAAGACCTTCATTTCCAGTGGTGCAAGGTTGCTATATTCCTGTTTGTCCCAACTTATAAAACCAGAGCTTTGCTTTTAGTACTGTTATATAGACAGGACTATTGATGCTGAAGAGCTAAATTCCTAAACTAATATGGATTTGGAAATGGTAGCTCAATTATCTTAGAAAAACATATTTTGTATAAGGTTGGGATTTTCACTCAAATGGTTTGTTGGTGCAGTTAGGTCAGTATAGCTCCTCCAACACAACAACACTAAAACTAATAGGCTTACTTGCTTATGTAGCATTTTAAGAAAACAGAATTCCAGGTCTGCCTGGAACAGGAAATATTTCTAATACAAACAAATTTTAACAAATTCTGATAAGCTGATTAAGCTGTGCTTAAGTGAATTTATGAAAAATTTAACTATCTAGTCATAAGAGCTGTGTTTATATAGATGGGTATATCCTACTATATTTTATATTTACATGGCTGTGTGTATAAAGGGAGATATGCTCTAACATAGCTTATATTTCCAAGCCTATGTATTACTTATATATGAACACCTCAACTATATCAGGAATAAAAATACTCAAGTCATTTGTTTGCTATGCTGCATACAAAATTTCAGGCTTAATGATGGAAAGAGATTAATCATGTTAGCATAAATGATTCATCCTTCTCTATACAGAATTTCTGTTTTATAATCTGTTACTTATATTTATTGATAGGGAAAACAGCAGGCAAGTGAAAAGCTTAAATAGGTGAAGCAGACTGAAATTAATTAAACAGACAGTGCTAGTTGAAGCATCTGCACACTGCAGAGGACCCTGACCTGGGAACGGCACTTACCCTCAGGCCCCATGGCACAGACCCGCTGTCAGATCTAAAGGCCTTTGTTAACAACAACCTTATTGGTGAGATCAGTCACAGGGAATCAGTTTTGGTTCATTCCAAAGCAGTGAGGTTTTGTTTGTAGATGTCAGGAGGGATTTAGCAAAGGAGAGTTTATAGAGAAATAGCCATAGGATAACTAATTAAACTGAAAGATTTCCATCCCAAGTTGGAGGAAGATGCTTAAGCTCAAGGGACTTGCAGCCCTGGAAGTCACATAGATTGTTCTGAGACTTTCCCATCACATTAGAGGAACTGACTGCTCAAGGTGTAAACAAAAATATCTGGCCTCATCAGATGTTTCACTGCCTAAACTGAGAAGAAAATTATTTTTTTCCAAAAAATAAACAAAAATATAACATGTAAGTAGGAAAATTTTTCTCCTAGGCTACTGTTCAAAAAATAATCCAATATGAGCAGGTATATGAACAATTTGAATGAACATGGACTTGTGGGTTGGTATGAGTTATGCTTGCCCTACACCAGTAAAATCATCTCATTAGAAACAGAATAAAGATAATAACTTTGCAAAATCATGACTGAAAATCCCCTGCAGGATTATAAAATATTTGGAGTAGAAAGAACCAATATACTGCCCAACAGAACTATGTAGTTTTCTGCTGCAATATGTTGTTTTTCTTTTCTTTACAGAAAGTGAGAAGAAAATACTGATCTTGATAATTATTCCTTTTCTTGCTTCTTCAGTGACTGAAAAGGTATTTTTATAAGGTTTGAAATGCTGAAGTTTTTAAATGGGGGGCAACAAAACTCACCAAAAAATGCCATGAAAACTTGAATCAGTAGCCTGAAAAACTGGGGAGCAAGAAATGGTAGAGAGACAATAAAGGTTTGAGAGACTCAGCTGAAGCAAGGTAAAGCCCTTCTGGAAACTGTGGAACTGATAGAGCCTGGATTTTTATCTGGTTGGTTGGGTTCTCTGCTAAATAAGTCAGTGTTGGAACCCTGAATCCTGAGAATATCAGTCTTTCAGTTCTGACAAGCAATGATCCTCAAAACCACACTCCATTTGACCTGAGGCTCCCAAGATTGTGGAATAGTACAGAGAGTATTGCTGTGTGATTAAAAGGAAGAGCTATATCATTGTGTGGAATATGTAGAAAAATTAGGTTTGTAGTATATTAGTAATGTACAGGTTACAAGAGGGAGAATTTTGGGTGTAGGTTTGTTCTTCTTTCATCTTTCTTCTTCACAAAACAGAGTGTTCTGCCATTGGGTCAAAAGTCCCACAATGCAGACTCGAAAGGTAAAAGAAGTAAACCAGAGACTGTGATATAAATGTCAGGAACTCTGATCAAAGCTTTTCCAGCGTTTAAAAAATTGAGTATCTCTTTCTGCCTTGTAAATTCTCAAATGTCTCATAAAGAGTGAGTTCTCAAAACACCTTCTTCATTGGAGTTACTAATGGAGTTACTTAACTTTATCAAATTTTTAAGAACTTAACATTTTTCAGACCTCTTCCAATCTGTCAAAATTTATAATCAGTAAGCAGGTTCAAAAACTAGGCAACACACATGCAACACAACTGTAATGCTTAATAGCTTTCTTTCTATAGAAACAGTTGAAAAAATATTGAATTTTAAAATCAAAAGAATACAAATCTCAGACTCATTTAATAAAAAAATAAAATAAAACAATACTTTCTGAGGTCATTTTGTCAACGATCCTTTTCAATAATAAGTTTTACTAATAATGATGTACAATAATTAGAATGACAAATTATGACTAAAAAAGCTATTTCAAATTTATGTGTGACAAACACAATGTATTGAGGAATACAAGAACGACCCTTGGTATTTTCAAAGTAAACTTTGTCTTATCATAAGGAGAATTAAATGGAAGAGCAATTTTGCAAAGTAGCTATGTCTGATATCACCAGAGGCCAAACTCAAGAAGAACAGAGCAAATGTATAATGGTGTCGTCACTCTGTTTTGAAATTATACTTCTGCTGTTGATGTGTATTACAAGTACATTAATGAGTCAAAAATGATAGTTTAGAATTTGAGATTTCTTGACAGATTTTTTTCCCCAATTAATTAATCAAATTGCTTTTAAAACTGATGTAAATTGTTTTATTTTTCATTGAATGTTCAAATGAGTAGCACAATTTAATTAGACAGTGAGACATGAAATTTGAGAAGAGTACCAAGGTTATGTACTGTAAGAAATAACAAATAATTGCTTCCAAACTACCTTTTCTCTGGCACTTCTTAGTTTATGAAACACTGTATCATATTCCATCATACATCTTTTGCAAAAGGATAATAATTAGGAGAGCACAGAAAGTGCAAGAAGTCTTGTCCATCTCTTGCCATTAAACTGATCTGTCCATCTTGTGTAAAAGTTTTCCTTGGTGAGTGTCATTGGACAGAAAGTTTTCTAACTACTATAGAAATATTCTAAGAAGTTTTATTGGTAAAAATAAATTAAATAGAAAATATCTGTCTGTATTTAGGTTTTCCTGGACAGATACAACATTTTAAGATAATGATTAAGTAAATGATTCACAGTTATAAAACTAATCAAAATCTGAGGTTTACATAAAATCAGAAAAGATTAGAGTTTTTTATCAAATGATTAAATGGGCTTTGTTATATGGCATTTACAGTTTTACAAAGTTGAATTACTGGCAAGGATTATGATTAATATCTGCTACTAGTTTGTTCTATCCCGTTCACAGAAAGAACTGATTATATTCCCATCAATTTGTTGCACTAGAAAATGTTATGGCCAAAAGAAGAGCACCGTATATGTACAAAGCCAAACATTTATTGTTAGTCTAACTAAAGTATTAACAGTCTAATAAAAAAAAAAAATATTGTTATTAGACTAGCTCTAATGATAGTAACATGGTTCTAATTTTATATCATTAAAATGATGCCTTACATGCACTTTCCAGTCCATATGCATGTCTTAGATGTTTTTCTGGCTCTGGTAAGGCCAATGGCTTCATTCAGGAGAGAAACTACAGGTTTAGTTGTCTGTATCTTTGCTTGGAGAGGTATGGTGCTAATGTTGGTGGTTTCTTTCTCTTTAGAATCTGCTTGGAATCAGTTTCTTCTGTCAGTTGACTTGCTCTACGCCTTGCTCTTCTTTTTTAGTCTGTAAATCAGTTTTACATGCAACTTTACTTTATGTGTTTTAAATATATTATATATTTGTACTTTATTCTCTTTGTTATCTCTAAAGGATATACCTAGGGCTTGGGTTCATGCTTTTGATAACCTGGAATTGACCATTGGTGAATTGTTTACATTGGTGGGCCTCCAGGATCCATCTGTGCCTGTGCTTCAGTGCCTTTGACATCACCCTGTGCCTGCTTCCCCATTGCAACCCACCCACAGCTGCATTTTGTTCTGGGGTCAAAGACAGTTCATTCTGCGCAGAAAGGTCACTTGATATTAGTATCCATTAGTTAGAAATATACATATATGTAACAAAAATGTTACACTGCACCATTGTGCAAAGCAAAGGAAAAGCCAAAACAGCACATATAACAGTTCTCTGGGTATTAGATAATGCTTTTACAAGCTGAAACAGATCTCTGGACAGGCCAAAAGAAGTCCTGACAAAGCCTGACAGGAGATTGAGATGCTTGTTCTGTTAGTTTAGCACTCACTCTGTTACCTGTTACAAGCAACAGCAATAGCAACTCCATGTTTGCTGACTTACAAGGTACATGTCTGTCTTACATATTTCCTTTTACCATCCCTGGTTTTACTGAGCATTAGCTAATGCTTATTATAACTTCCCACAGAGGCCTTATAAGAAAAGCATGTTTCTCATTATGGTGAAATGTCTCTTTTAATGTGGAACAACATGCTATCACCCCAGTATTCCTGAAATAGCATCTTTCATGGAAATATGAAACCATCTGTCTGACAATAACCAATAACACTTTATGCGACCTCACAAAATACCAACCTAAAACTACATAGGAATTAAGATACATACTTTTCTGAGTATAAATTGATTATTTTGTCATAGAACACTTATGATACTCAAATGACCTGCTGCCTGTTGAAACATGTGCAATTCATATCCAATTCTTCTGGTCTGTCTCCAAGCCTCTTCACAAATATCATTTACCACCTTTGACCTTGCTCTTGTCACTCAGTCCTCTGCTTTCTGGAATATAATTTCTATAATTATTACTCTTCCCCGTCCCTTCATATAGCTCCTTCTTTCAGGCTTCTTGTTTCACAAACAGTTCTTCCCATGTACTATCATAAGCCAATAGTTCTTCTATTGGATGTCTCAGGGATGTCTCAGTTCCCACCACATCTAATCTGTTGCAGTACAGACTTGCTGCAGAGCAGAAATACAAAACATGACTTCCTTCTTCATATTGTATTATCCTGAGATAACATTAGCACATCAAACATACTATAGAAAGCTGTGAATGAAAATTGGGTTTGATTATTTGAAAATTTTCTTGAGCAAAAGGAGTTAAAACTTAATTGTTTGAACTAGAGGGTATATCAGAATATGAGTTGGTAATACAAGAACATAAAAATTAGTATTTTAATTAGTTTTTCAATTATTTCAGATAGTTGCAAGCATTATTAATAAAAATACAGTATAGTACCTTAAATGACAACAGGTTGTCTAAAACTGAAAAAGCTGTCCTCAGCTCTCTTTAAAGAGATTGGAAAGAAATAGTTTTGTGTTGAATTGTGGCATATATTCTAATATTTTTTTAAAAAGAACCTTTAGGACAAGACTCCATTTGTATAATTTTCTCTGACTATCAAAGAGAAGGTGAATAATTCCTCACAAATATGTACACCAGAGACATTTAAAATTAATTAAATTAATCTCTTACTCAAATGACTCCTACTGATGAGAAAATAAGTCTTGTCCTGTAACCTAAAATGATATGGCATAAACATCTTGAGGGATTGGAGAAAATTTGACCAAGTCTCCTGAAGGGATTTTAGCAAAATTCTCTTCTTTTTTATTTTTTCTATAAGAAAGTCAAATTCTAACTGCTTTTAGGCAGATGTAAGTAAGATCTGCCACATTTTGAAAGTGACATTTTCATCTTAGCAGCTGAAGAGACAACTTTACAGCAGTCTCTGAGAACAAGAGCTGCTTATATGATCAAAATAGCCATTGTATAAAGATACAAGCAGTTGCAGATGCTCAGTAAGACATAGCTCTGTTCTTTCATGTGCCAGCTCTAAACTCTTAGCATCTATTTTTGACCTTCTGATTTTACTCTTGGACAAAATTATTTAAGTCAAATTTCAGTTGTTGCTGTAGTTGATTTTTAGTCAACATTTAACTATAATGATATTGTTAGAATACCAGTAAAAGATTTCGAAATTCAATAATTTATTCTTTCATCAGCAGAGTGTTGTAAATCCAGAGAAGACTCCCCTCCTGCAACTTGCCTGTGTATGTGGAAAATCTGCACCAATCTAACCAGATTCCTACTGTTAAATTTCATCCTTTTGCACAAAAATTTATTACTTTCTTTATGCCCTTTCTGAGGGAGAAGCATGCTTGCCTCTCCTTCATGCATTCTCGCCACATGACACTTTTCTCATGTACATTTTGGCCTTTTATCCCAGTATTTAATATTGTAAATCAAATAAATAAAGAAATAGGCATTAATGTCACGCCTTTCTCACTTCCCTCCCCAAATAATAATCACAAGTTTGTGAGGTCTTCTTTGCAATTCACATCAGTTTCATTTTGTATTAGAATTATTTAGGCATCAGTTTGAAAATCCTTTTTATCTTCTTTTTCTTTTTTATTTTCTTTTTCTCTCTTTTTTTTTCATTTTTATTGTTCTTTCTGATAAAAATGAAATTCCAAAGACTGAAGGGCTTGCTTTAGCTTTTTCACAAGCAGCTCTGAGGCTTATTCCTTGGTGTAGATGAATCCAAGAAGAAATTACTCTTTTAGTGACACCGCCTGGAATGTGTCTATACAACCCCTTTCCTCATTCAGCCTCTTCAGCTTCCCCCCCAAAAAGTGATCTGTACAGTTAACAATACAGGGAATCAATTTGAACACAGCTTTTGATCACAAGCACTACACCTCCAACATTCCTGCTTTCCACTCTATGGATAAAGACAGTTGTGAACATAAAAGAAAGAAATAGAACCAAGTTCTTTTAATATGTCACAAAGGTAAAAATAAAAAAATAAAAGCAGATGCAACTCCAAGCACAAGTCCATAGATTTCTTTTCTGGTTTTACATTTTCATAATATCTGTGAAGATCCTACATAATCAATTAGTAAGCTTTGAGAACATAATGTCTTTTTTAGATATCCCAAGAGATATCTTTTTTTTTTTAAAAATAAGCATATTATACATATTATGGCATTTTCTCTACCCTAGAGCACTAGAGCATATAGGGTATAGAAGAAATGCCCTGTTTTTATGGAAAGGCACAAGCTGCCTCCAGTGGGCAATACAGGCTGTTCACAGCCACCTCTAATTAAGCTGGAGAGTTTGAAAATTAAAAACCATGTGGAGTGACATGTCCTTCAGTTCAAACAAGTTGTGCATTATATTTTTCTGGTACTTTAGACTCTTAAACCAATTCTAGAGAAATTTAATAATGGAATTCTAATATGGTTGCTATGGTAGTATAACTTTGGGAAAGAGAGAATGTGGAACATGAGTCAAAAGTAGATTCTGTTGTGATTCTATTTTTGCAACAGTTCTCAACAGCCCAAATGGCAAATTACGGAGTATTGGTCAGGAGAGAGAATCTGGCTCATGCCATATCTTATTATTTGCTCCAGGGACGTCAAACATCTTCAGATTATCAGCTCTCATGTATCATTTCAGAGCTGATTACTAATGTGTTATAAACAGGATTGTTGGTTCTTTTGATCTTCTCTCCTTCTCCTTTCTGTTTTCTCCTCAGTGCGGGGTGGGTTGAGGGAATAAATATTTATTAGAATCCTTTTTATTATGTGTGCATAGCCTCACTATTCAACCAACCTACTCAGAAGATCTTTATTTATCTTTATGAGAAAGAACTTTATCTTTCTTCATAGCAAAGTAGCCATTCCCATTGTCTAGCTCCAGGTAGCTTTAGAATAATTTTGAAAATTTTGCGTGCATTAGATATAAATACTACAAGGAGAATCTAAGGCTCTACATATTCCTCAGAACATGTCAAATGACATCACTCAATATTTTTTTTATTTCATCTTGAACTTTATGTATTCTTGAATTTGCTGATTTAGGTTTTTCCCAGTTATTCTTGATTGGCAAGACATGAAAAGACAGTATAAATCTTTACAAACACCAAAGTCTAAATAAAACCTCTACAGGAAAATTTCTTGGAAAATTTGCTTTAGAGTGAAAAAAAAAAAGGACAGGAGACTGTTCTCCCTCTCAGTTGTATAGGTGAGATAATGCACTGTCCAGAGCTTTTACTCGTCATTCTCTGATTTTCATTATTTGACTACACAGTTTGAGTGATGATTTGTCAGGTTAAACAGAAGAACTGTCAACATTTTCTTTTGTATGTGGGTATTCCTCATAGTGAGGAGCCAGCACAGACTTGGATTTTTGCTGCCATTGGAGACTAGGGCCTGGTAAAGAAGAAAAAACCCTGGGAAGTAAATGGTATTGATTTTTCTCAAGAGCAGACTTTGACCCAGTGACCACATTTCAGTGTTCAATTTGCTAAGTGACAAAAGATCCTTCTATTTTGTTTGTGTAGGAGTGTTGCTTTATTCACCTTTTCCCTTTTTCAGTGCTCAATGTAAATCCTAGGAACCAGGATAACATGATCAGAGTCTGTATTGGTTAAAAAAACCAAACAGAATAATGATTTTATACCATTAAATCTTGTAAAACTTTTCCAGGCATCTGAGGTTAAATACCTTGAAACCATTAAAGTCATTGTTATCAGTTACAAGACAGAGTTACAAAGCTTTCAAAAAGAGCAATATTAAAATTTATAAATGGTTGATGGTTTTTACTTCACCAGTGAAGGAACAAATATAGTAGGAGAAAATGCAGAACCACATTAAAAAAAATGCTTGGGCATCTACTTCTCAGTGAAGTAGATGACTTTAGGAGGCAAATAACTTTGTGGAACACTTATGCAGTCAGGACACCAGTAGATTACTCCTTTTAAAAATTAGTCATATCTACTAAAGATTGACATTTTCATACGAAGTTCCTGTCAGAAGGAGAATTAAATGAAGCAACTGGCATTTCTGAACATTTCTAGTGCTTCATTCCTTCTAGCCTGGATGGTTAACAAAAACAACTGATTTTCATTCCTTTTATTTCATTCTGCATTTGTTTTAGGGCTGACATAAAAATTCATGCCAGTATTCTACTCTTGTAGTAACATCATCAAAGTTAAAGACAGCAAATATATGTTCAGTAAAACAATATAGAAAAAGAAATATGGACTACTAGAGATTTAATAAGTACTGGTTTTATGATTTGCTTTCAGCCTGTCAGAATATTCATAGGAATAAAGTCTTGTGGCAAAATTGCCAAACCTCATGATAGACAGAGTCCTTTTGAAAGGCTGGACACCGCAGCTACTTGAATATAATGGAGTATATAATTTTAAAATAAAAATAGTCTCGGTTTAGTCCTCAGAGATAAATTTAAGAAAACATGAAAATGAAGGTTTAGGAGTAGTGGAGAAAACAAAAAAATAACAAAACTAAATAAATCTCTACATGTACTATATAAAAAAAATCATAATTTTTAGCTTATTTTATAACATTTGTAACATGACTCATGAAAGCTGCATATTGGCAGTTGCAACACAACATTATTCTGGTGACTTCAGAGAAGATTTACTTGAATTTCACTCTAAACAAAATGTGACTAATTGACTGATTCATTTTGGCGTAAATGTAAAAGTGTAATGGCTCCAAAGTCCTTAAACTTGAATGTGAGGCAGACTGAGCTTGGCACAGAGCTCCTCTTCTGCAGGCATTGTGTTGGGTTGTCATACACAGCTCCAGGTGGGCCTCTTTCTAGGTTCCAGAGCAGGCAGGCCAGGGGGAAGAGAAAACTGATTAGGTAACACTGTGTGGTTCCTGAATACAATGCTTGAGCAAAAATCAACAAATGTACTTTGTCCATTTTTCTTTGCACTGGGGGTTCCAGAGAAATACAAAAGCAGGAGAAGTGCTGAAGTAGAAGAGGAAAAAGGGGATACAGGGAGAAGAAGCAACAGAATGGGATGGTGCCTGGGTGAAATACTGAAGACATTAGAGAAAGAGATCAAATAGGTTGAAGATAATAACAAAAGAGACCCCCATCCTCCTGAGCTCCATTAGGCAGAGCATTGCCAATATGTCAAGGGAGGTGATTCCTCTCCTTGGCTCAGTGCTTGTGAGATACATCTGAGACACTGTGTCCAGTGATGGACTCACACATACAAGAGGGACCTGGACAGACTGGAACAAGTTCAGAAGGGCCATGAAGATGACTAAGGGTCTGGAGAATCTGAGCTTTGTGGAGCAGCTGAGAGAGCTGTGACCCTATAGCAAAGAGAAGGCTTGGGGAAGTAAAATGAAAATAATGTAATGCGATAGAAAATTTTGGGAAAGAAAACCAGTAGACCATTCCCATACCTTCTTTTATTACATATAAGGTGTTAGATGCTATATAGAATAGTTTTCAGTAGCAAATAACCATTTTTAAAATCTAACTATGAACAACTGGAAGACTGAAATCAAATGTTGTCTGATTAATGACTCAAATAAAAATACTTTTAAGTTCTGAAAAGAGAAAGCATAAGGAAACCTACCCACGATGATATTAACTAGGAGTGCCAGTGATGGGTTGCTTTCTGAGCTTGCCTTTCTCCAGTATTATTTTTTTAAAAAAGTAATGATAGCATCTCCATTTAAAATGAAAGGTGACTTAAGACTACACAAAGTTTCCTGGGAACAGCATTTAAATTTAAGGATATCATTAATGCTTGTCTATCCTCATTCATCATGCCAACCTATTTATTTTAGTAATTTTCAGAGTCTGATGCTTCATGGACAGTTTGCTTCATGGACATTTTCTGGTAATAGCAAATCAGAATCTGTAAAAGAATTCATTTAGAAGTCACATAGCATTACTGCAACACACAACCACAATATCAACTTGAAAAATATTACAAACATATTAGAAAGTCTGACCTGTAAAAAAAATATTTTAATGCTTATTCAAACATTTTGAGGATGATATTTTTATCCTCCCTTCCTCTGTATTTTCTACCTACATTTTCTGTCTGCATTTTCACATTAAGAAATCTACCAGGTCATCTCTTTTCCTCTTCCCTTCTTTTAAATTGTAGCAGTCCTAAAGCCATCTGCTACAAAATATGTTGAGTTATCATATTTTCTTAATTTTACACTGGGGCTAAGGCAGGAATTCTATCCAAATAATGCTTGAAATTCTGGAAAACAAATAAAAATAATATATATTTGGATTAATTTTGAAGACATTTCCTGAATTATTTTTTTTTTTTTTTAATAGATGATTATACAATCAGTAAGTTCTTGTCTTTACATGGAATATGTGTCATACCCAGAGAGTAACAAAAGGCCTACTTCCAATCTTTAGAGGACATTGATACAAAACACATATGGACGATACCATCTTACATCCCATGAAAGAAACAGTTTTTCAAAATTTCTGTAACTTGATTCTGGCAGAGGAACTTGACCAATACCAGTTTCATCTTCCCAGAGTTATGTGCAAGGCAGTCCTGTGGAGATTTTGTCCATTCTCCATTCTTCTCTACTCAGCCTTCAGTCCATTCCTGTAGGTTTGTGAAGAAAAGCAAGTAGGTGGCATGTATTTTCCACAATTCCATGCCATTAGAAATCTAGGAGGGATGTTAGGGATGTTGGTGCTTGGGAGGGGAGAGCTAAATAATTTTTGCATATGGAATAAACTGAGCTGTGACTCTCACACTTGTAATTTTGTCCAAATTAAAACATTTGACTCTCAAACCACTGCAATTCTTATATCAGAGAATAAATAAAGAAAGAAAACATGATGTAAGTTTTTCTTACTTTTCTTATTCTTTCATGACATTATTATATAATAATGTTATGTACTTTTACTGGACTGGTAAGTTTTGATAGTTCTCTGATGTACATGCTGGAGTATCTTTTGATAGCTAGATCTTATGATAAATGGACACTGTCACTGGCTAAAATTAATTCCATTAAAATGTGATAGGGTTTTAACAACCTTAAGAAAACTTGTGACTCATAACAGACATTTTATGCAGTAAAAAGCAAACATGTTCCCCTCTTCTTTTCCATTGCTAAATATGGCATATCTACAGGCTGGTTTAGTTCAGTAGGTAAATAGCAGGAAATCTGCTAGTCCTGCCTGTGGTTTTTCCAATGTTCAGCAATATCCAAATCCCCAATGAGTCATTTAGCATATCACTGTCTAATAAATATTATAAACATAAGCTTTGTAAGATATCTATGACATTTAAGTTGCATTATTACAGAATAAAGTAGTGTATATGCTCAAACAACAAGGGGTTTTATCAAGCAGTGCAATAAAAAAGACAGAAAACTGTACAAAGTTTATATGCTTTGCATGCATGATTTCCTCCCATTTTTCAGACTCCTGTAGGTATTGTGTGTCTCATTCCAGAGTGCAGTAGTAATAAAAATACACAAAACTTCACTAACGGCTTTCTAATGAACTCCTTAAAAGAAGGCATTAGGGACCTTTTAGTTTTACTGCTACCATGAATATAGAAAGCTGTGAAAACACAGCTTCAGAATAAAGAAGATGAAAAAAAAATTTATGTTGCTTCTTTCTGGCAATGATTTCTTCAGTCTTGTAATTCCTTATGTTCAATTCTGTTTCAAAAGACAGAAGTGAAGCTGACCTCCATTTTTATCCTATAATGAATACCTTAATCATTATCAAAGCACTGACCTACTGCTATTTACAAGAGCTGCAGTGGTTGATAATCACCATAAATAATAGATTCTAATCTAAGTAGGTTAACTGCACAGATTGAAATGCGTGGCCATTCCTACCTCTTTAATTCCACCTGGAGGCCTAAGTGACTGCTAAAAATGCTGCAGCTGTATCTGTCAGGTTCCTGAGGTCAGACCATACCTGAAGAAATTATCCCCCCAGATTTTTCCATAAGTTTGCATACAAGGTTCCTTTCATTCCACCAGACTTGCCATGGTAAGAAAAAAGTAAATTTTTCACAAGTTCCTTCTAAGTTCTACTCATCACTAAAAAAAAAAAAAAAAAAAAAAAAAAAAGGCAAATAAAAGGAAAATATAACAGCAGAAGGGAGAGAAAAAACACAAGGATGCTGAGGGCTGTCTCTCATTTGTATTCATATAAAAAAAAAGCAATATAATGCAAAATTAATTTAAAACACTATCAGAAATCCCTTTAGCCTTGCAAATCTGAAAATTAAAATATGACATATACAACTGGAGAATAAAGTCCTTGGTCTCCCTTGGGTTTAATTTTCTCGTCTCTGACCAAGTAAAAAGGATGAGTGTAGTTAATTGTTTCCACTAACACATGGACATGTATGTATACTCAAAACCTGACTGTTTCTAGAAAAACAAATTAGTAACTCCTAAGTGTTTCTCTGAGAAAGAATACCTGGATTTTAATGTTATTTAGTAGCAGCTAGTTGGTTTCACCAATTTGCATCAAGGAAATAGAGCAGTGCTAAGATGTGGAGATCTGTCTGAAAGCTCATCAGAGCACTGCTGTTGTGAAATGATTCAGTGGTGTGTCTTACACTTCTGAGATGTGACATAGTGTAATATTTAAAGGTCTGTGAGTCCATAAATATCCTCCTCTTTTTTGTCATATGAATATATGGTTTGAATTTTGTTTCTAAAATATGGTGTAAATTGTATTTTTAATGCCCCATTTTTTAAAGCTTTCAGAAGAGAATGATTTACAATCAGCTATTTGATTATCAGTCTCCATATCTGCAAAAATAATGTTCATAGACTTCTTTTGTTAGCCATCAGGTGGACCAAATAACATGCACAGGATTTGTGACTGAGGTTTCACGCTCCTTTTCTTCTCAATCATCCTTTCTTTACTCTGTGTCACCATAACAATTCTGGGGATACAGGCAGGTACAGTGACACTAATCAATCCTCAAAAATGTCTCTTAAATTGCACCAGATTGCTCAGTTTAAAAATTATGTGGGTGGTGTATTGTGTCAATAAGTTAAAAGAATGTTTTGAAGGGAATGGATTGTGCTACCCTGCCTTCCCCACCTTATATTGAATGTCTGTCTCATTTTATTTGAACATTTCCTGAGTAGTAGAGGCTGGATGCACCCACATAAATGCAGCCAAGGCCATTAGAGATGCCCTAGACAGGCAGGGGGGCACCAGAAAACTGTATAGGGCTAGCAGTCATGAGACAGGATTTGTGGAAAACCTGGGAATAGCAACTGAAGCCTAAGAAGAATAAACCATCATTCCCAAAAATGACACCTGCTGTATGTCTCTTTTACACTGAATTGAAGAGAATGAATAAACTCCTTGTGTAATAGCAAACATCACCATCCTCCCTAAAAAAGACACACTCACTCTTCCCTAATATATACTTTACCTGAGCCTCCTAACACTTTTTCTTGTCTGATTGTCTCATTATGGAGATCAAAGTCTGCAGTTTTCTACATTCTTCTAAAAGGAAAATTTTTTTCAACAATAATTTAATTATAAAGTACCTTTTTTCTTCTCTCTTTTTGACACTGAGACAACATTAAGTAATGTACTTACTTAATGCAATCCATTTGTACATTAAGTCCATACTATCATATCTGAGTTTCTTGAAACTTTTGAATGAATACCACATAGTCATAGTAACATTTTATAACATTTAACAATTTTTTTCTACACTTTACACTTGACACTTTAGAAGATAACCTTAGGAAAATCAAGTTAAGTTCAGTTTTAGAAATTACCATTTCCCTAGTGAAGCCCAGTGTAAATATATCAGTTGAGGTTTAAAACAATGGTCTTATCAAACCAAACTCCTTCTTTTACACTTTTACCATCTGTAACTCTTTAGTTCATAGAAAAAAAAAATCTAATATACTTCCTGGGACTGTCATTTATTTGTCATATATGACTTTGTGTTCTCTTTAAATGCAATGTTATAGTTCACTAATGTAAACTATTTGCTATTTCTATACAACTGATATCCTAATAGTACAGTACACAAAGGTTATTCTCTTTCGACCAGTGTTCTGAGGTGACAATATCAACCATATTCTCAATAGACACATACCAATCCTAACACCTTACCAGAGGAAATGCAGTTGTCTGCTCACACTAGCTGTATTTACCAACAGCTAGTTTTTCTCAATAAACTGTCCCTCTAAACTATTTATATTTCACATGCCTAGGCAATGGGGCCAGAGAAGCACGATTGCTACTATAGGCAGGACAGCAGTACCAATTAATCCTCCTGCTTTGATATGAGTCTGAGCCAATTGTTATGCTCTTCATTCTCTGACTGAGAATTACAATGAGAGTCCCAGGGATAGGTATTAAATTGTTTGAATTAGAATTGTTTGGGCATAGGTTATGTCCCTTTCTGCTAATGTGTGCTTGTTTTTCAGTGGCCTGTGATCTTTGAACAGTTCAGTTATTAAAGCACCGTGAGGAGAAGAGGTGAATGAGACAATGGGCCCTTGATGTTGTTCTGCACTATCACTGTTTTTTCAGATTGGCAAGCTACAGCATTTTGGCATGGATGCAGTGTTTAACAACAGGCCTGAATAAAGATGTGCTGGCTTTGGCTCCAGAGTTGTCACAGGGCTTTTTTTACTTAGTTTTTAATTTTCACCCCCATTTAATCATTAATTTATGAAGGAAAAATTAGCAAGTTACCATCATAGTACTGTATAAGAAATATGAGAGTTTGGGAAAATCTATGTCCTCTGTGGAGTATTGTTTCTTGGATTAAAAGACAATTGAAAATGAAAAACAAACAAACAAACGGGACAATCTGAAGGAAATTTAAATAAGTTATTGAGATTTCCATATGAATATTTTTGTGTGTGTATGGATATTCATAAATCTGCATGATGGAAGAATTCTAATGAATATTGCTCATAGGCTTTTGCAAACAAGGCACTTTAAAAGTAGTGTTAATACTAAAATAGGAAATTTTTACCTGTTTTAATGTTTTATGTTGCTCCAATATGTGTCATAAACATAAGGATAAAGTAAGAGGTGATATCACGACTAATGATGAGAAACTATTCATGAGAAAAGTAAGAGACAGAAAGAAAAAAAGCAAAAATATATGAAGATAATGAGTTTCTTCTGAATGCTAAGGATGACTCTTGACAATGGGTTTTTATATTCAAGCAGCTTCAAGTAATTCTGTGGCCAAAGATGATAAAAACAACCATAACACAGAAGGAAAGTGTTGACTGCGATGAGGTCACACCTCAGCCTTCTCCTCTCCAAGAAAAGGCAATACACGAGCATTGTGTTTCCTAGAGTCTTAGTATAAATAGTGTGGTTTTTTGCAAAAAGCTGGTGATTCTGTAACTGTCCATGTCTTATAGGAACAAAATTTTATCCTTCACTTACAGTAATGTCTTCACGACTTGCCATAAATTAATTCCAGATTGGTGACTAATGCATTATTAATCATAGAGCGTTTACAGTACTGAAATGTATAGGTTGATAAGAATCTATTTTTTACAAAGTACTTTTTAGAAGGTCAATCTGTAATAATTAAAAAAATTAAAGCAATCCAGTGTTGAATGTGATTTGGGCTGGTATTACAAGTGTGGTTAATGTTTTCTCAGTAGGTACATAAGTGGAGTGGCAGAAAATTTACAAGAGAAGCAAATAAAACCTGAAGTTTCTTGAGATCAGCAAGCTATTATTAAGCACTTATTTAAAAAATATCTTGAAACTTTTGGCACTCCTCCCAGTATCCTGAACTTGACAAGGAATTTCCCAGTCTTCTTCTAGATATTGAGATGAGGGGAGCATTTGCACTCCATACAAAAAGAGGAACCTGGAAGTTTTATCTCAAAGTGGGTAATGACTGAATAAATACTTCTGGATAAGAATAAGAGAACAGATCAAGACATGTGAAGTCTGACTACAAACTGAATAATCAAGAAGAGAATATAGACATGGCTATTTCTAAACAACTGGAGAAAACCCCATGTTCACAAAGCCTGGTACTTTGGAAACTTTAACTATCCTGACATCTTCTGGCAATAATACTGCCAAAAGCAAGCTGACAGTTTCCTAGAGTTTATTGATAACAATTTCATGATCCAGGTGATTGGTGGTCTAACTAGGAGGAATATTCATCTGGACTTATTTCTCACAAACAAGGAGTAATATAGATCAGGGATGTGGACTTTAAGTGTATCCTTACCTAAAGCAACCACAAGTTTGTGGAGTTTAGGATCCTGAGAGAAATAAGGTAACTACAAGTATCAGAGCCCTAGGCTTCTTGGCTTCTTCCAGGATCTGCTTGTCAGGTGCTGTGGGACGCTGCCTTGGAGGGAAAAGAGGGCCAAGAATTTATATTAGCTTTGAATAATCACAGAAGTCGGGGAGCCTCCAAACTACAATTATTCTTTGAATTACAGTTAGTAAAAAACTTTTTCCTGACAGGAATAAAAATACTTAGGGAAAACCAATAAAAATGGAGACAAATCAACTGCTCAAATATTTGACTTTGTAGTATTTCAGTTACCTGATATGTTATTATTTGATAATTCAACAATCCACACATCCTTAGCACAAAGCATTTCCCTTTTTACTTCAGCAAAGTCCAAGTAAAATCCATCACTCTCTACTTTTTTCAATATTAGGAAAAATAAAATCAAAGGCTCTGAGTAGCAAAGATCTCATAAATGATGTTATTCCTTTTCTGTAACAAAACTGTCTATAAGACAAAGAAAATAAATAGCAGATGAATTTGATGGGGCCTTCCAGCAGCAGTCCAAAGTGTCTGGGCTTCCTGCCAATAGTCCCTGAACCTAAAATCATGGGTTAACAAAGAAGCCAAAATTTCACACCACTCAAGAACTTTTATGCCTTGGCAAATATAAATTACCAGGGCAGCATCACTAGTATGCTGCCTGGTCAAAAAAATGCTATTTCACCCCCAAAACTATACCTTCTGAATTCCATAATTTAAATGACTTTTAAAATTTCAATTATAGAAGTCCAAATGATCCTTTAATTTTAGAGTGTGCTAATCACTGGAAAGCTCTGAGTACTGTGACATGGAGGGAAAAGAAGATTCTTATTTTAAGGTATTGAAATCAATTAAAAGCCAACCAATACTTTATTAAAATCAAAGAACTGACCATTTCTACAGCTTACTTTATTCAGCTTCAGTTTATAGGTGGAAGGTTGAGGTACATGGCCATATTAACAATAAAAGCAAAGCTACAGGTTCGTCAGAGGTGCCAGTACACTTATTTTTGCTGTCTAGATTTTCCTTAGGCACTGAGACCTTTCAAATGTGGGTTATTTTTTGTGTGGAGTATTTAAGTTACTAGAGATGAAAATGGCACACATTGAAGTCCTATGCCTGAACCTGTAAATGCCATCTACCATCATAACCTATATTTTTTTTTTAAAGTTGTGAGAAAAATAGCCTTAGGATTTTATCACAGAACCATAAAATATGCTGAGTTGCAAGGGACCCATCAGGATCATTGAATCCAGCTCCTGGCCCTGCACAGGACATCCCAAGAATCACACCACATGCCTGAGAGCATTGTACAATTTTGTCTCCTCTTAGTGCTTGTTTGGGAAGAAGTTTAGTAGGAGGACAAGAGAACAGATTATTCACAAATAGAGTATTTTGGGCATTGCAATATGGGTCAGATTTCTTGCTCTGCTACAAATTTGGCATGACTTTGAGCAAGTGACTTAGGGCTGTATCTACAAATGAGTTTTAGGTATGTTGCTGCCATCCATAACTTACAAGAATCTTGACATGTGATGGAATCCATACAGCTGCTCCCACAGGGAGAGACAGATGCTTACTTACCATATCCAGAAAACCAGCTTGTGGCACAGGGAGATATCTTGATATTTGGCCAAGAGCAAATATAAATGAGAAGTGTTATCTGAGGTGAGTATATGAGTATCATAAACAAGAATGTTAATAATAATTCTTGCTTGCCACTACCCTCTGGAAGAGACTGTCCAGCCATTTCCTTATCCACCAAACCATCCACATATCTAATACATCTCTCTGCAATTTAAAGAAAAAGATGTTGTGGGGGAGCATGTCAAAGATCTTACAGAAGCCCAGATAGATGACATTCACAGCTGTTCCCTTGTTCACTGATGTAATTATTCCATCATAGAAGGCCAAGAGATATGTTTTTGAGAGTCAATCTCTGAAATTAGGTTCTTAATCTCACAGTTTGGATTTTGGTTTGAAAAATTCAAGTATTTTTGTGAATTTAGACCCAGTATTTCACTGATTTGTGAAACGAAATACTTCACTGTTGGTGATTCAGACCTTGCATTCATGGTTCAAACCAGTAGATTTGTAAGTGGGTAGTGTGAAAATGTGGTTTTTGGAAAGTAGAAAGCTTTTAGGCTAAAATCATAGCTGTGCATGGTGGGTGCATTCAGTCTAAGATTTGTTTGTGAAAAAACAGTGTGGCACAACTAATACTGTGTTCTCTTCTGTGCTATCACTCAGTACAGAGCTAATTTTAGTTCATGTTGTAGGGCTACAGCCTCCTCCTGCTCATCTCCCCTCCAATACTGTCACCTGACATGTCCTTAAAACATTCAAGGAAAGTAAGTTCCAGTTCTGACTGCACAAAGGGCTGAGTGCACAATCCCTACATACCTATAGTGGGAGAAGAGATATCAGTAACAGTGGTTGCCATGGCTCAATTTACATTCGAAGTCAAGAAAGCTGTTTCCAGAAGACACTCAGCAAGCTTTCAAAATCAATTTCTATTAAATTAGTCCTTCTTTTCTGGAGAACAACCATTTTTATTTTTAATGATTGATACTTAAAAGTCTGTATCACACAGTTCTGCTTATGGCCAGTATGTCAGACAATTGCCCAAGTTATAACACTATGGAATATCTAATCCAATTAGTGTGCTGGGACATTGTATCTTTATGGATTTATAACAAGATGTTTCTCATCCTTTTCTATAATTTGCTATGATCTGCCTGTGAATATCTGTATGTAGATTTCAAATGAAAGGGACAAAAGCCAGATCTTTCAGCTAAACTTAGGAATGCAAGTACATACAGTTATCACAACTTGTTGAAGATAGTCAGAAGATTCTGACGTCAGACTGGAGAAAGGTGAACAGTGTAAATAAGAGAAAAGAAAGTCAGGTTATTTAAATATATGCTTTAAACAATTAATTTTAAATTTATTAATAATATGTATAATTTTTCAACTTTTCCCCTCATACTTCATGGAACGTGACATTAATTTAAAATGTCACTATGGAAACAGTGAAAAGGGGGTTATTCTTTCTAATTCAGGATTGTTGCTAAGACTGAGGCTAATAAATTTCAAGACCTTTGGCTCAGGAGCCTAAATCAATAAACGCTTCCACTTTGGTTTTCATCCAATCCAAGATTATTGCCTTCTATTATGAAACAAATGACTAAATTAGAAGTTTAGTGATCTAGACACTTCCATCAGACACTATCATGAAGAAATCTTTTATTATTTGTCTCTCACATAAGTTATATAATATTTTACTGTATTTTTCCTTTCATAACTCCTCACAACAGAAAGGAAATACAAAAAGAAAAATTCAATAAAATACTCTATTGCTTGTTGGAATTCTTTGAAGTTTCATATCACTATTTGGATCCTAATAAGTTCATTTTTTTATCAGCAATTTGGGTCTGAATGGTCTTCTTACTAATCATATGGTGTTTCAATTTTAGGAGGCCAGTAGGCTATCTTTTTATATTTAGTTCTTAATTTTCATTTTTTGAACATTTTATTATCTAAATAAAACAAAAAGACTCTACGCTGATAGAAAAAAATACTTCCTTCTGCTTATATGGCATCCCATTCTTGACAGGTGTGTTCTTAGTGCCTGTGCTTTGGTACTGGTGAGGAAAAAAATCATTGCTGACAATCTTATTGCTGATCTTCCTATTCTTAAAACCTGGTTTCATGAGGTGCAATGTGCAATTTTTCACCACGTATATAAAATCCCTACAATACCTGCTATTACACAATGAAGACTACTAATTTGCAGAAACATACCTTGAAGTGTAATTATAAGGAAAAAAAAAAAAACCAAACCAAACAAAAACCTAAAAAGTAATTTTCCTGACAGATTTTATAACCAGTTAATCTTTTAGACTTCCCTTGAAGTCAGTGTAAAATCACCAAAAAAACCCACCATTACCATATTCCATTCTCTGCTTGAACTGGAAGAGAAATAGTCTTGTGTGCTTATGCCCTTTCTGAATAAAATAGGTACCAGCAATTCTGAAGAGTTTAAATCCCTTATTAATTGGCATTGATTAAAGAGTCAGTGTGTGTTATTCAAGCATTGGAGTATTTATTTATAAAGTAAATCTTGTGGTTTTGAAGCCAAGGTAGTGGCTCTTTAATTGGTTTTCACTCTTTAATTTTAAAGAGTGAAAACCTAGAAAGCAAATAAGAGTGACATAATGTTTGTTTTTATTTGTCTGGAGTTTCATGATCTATTTTTAAGAAAGTGTCACTAAGAATGCTCAAGTGTGATCAAACAAAGACACACTTTTTTGAAAACCCTTAAAAATATCATATTTTATTTTTCCAAGTACAGGATAAGGCATAATTAACTAAAGTGTTTGTCTGGTCATCAGCTACTAAATTTCTAAAGAAAGAAAAGTGACTACAGGTTTTGCAGTTCATTTGGAGATGTTGTTACAGACTTATTTATCTACAAAACAAAACAATAGCAAATCAATTTTTTTTTAATTCTGATTCATTGTTTTTTACATGTAATGATCCTTAAAAAACATCTTACTGGGGAAACTGTCCCTTACAGATGAAAAAATGTTGTGGTTTATATATTTCATTTTATTACCTAAGCATGAACACTGTAGAAAGTTGAAAATGTCCAGATGAACTGCAAAAGGAAATCATTTAGGGAGAAGTATGATGTCAGCATTACACTGAGACTTATTGTTGCACTTCTTTGCTTAGTCATATTACAGTAAGGTGACATGTACATCTCACTCTCAAAGGTTGTAGATCCCTGTTATAAACACAGCAAAGCTGAAGAGCAAGTAACTGAAAAAGAAAAATCATTGTACAATCATTTTTACCATGTGGATCATGGATACCATTGTCTTCACAAATCTTTCCAAGGCTCCTCATTCAAATCGAGAACAAACTGCATACACTGTTTTCTCCTTTTGACAAACCATTTAAAATCTGTCACTGAATAGTTAGAGTTGTAAATGCAAATATTTCTGTAGCAAATATACATAGGTTGGTATTGTGGAAGTATTATTCCTAGTTTGATCACTGAAATGGTGCAGCTGGCATAATGCCATTTTGATGAAGTGTTGCCAGTTTACCTCATGCAAATACTTGGCTCTTTTCACCAGGAATTAATTTTGCTACCCTTTCTCTTTTCCTAGTAAAATGACTTTGTAGAGGTTTGTTCTAAAGAAGGTTTAAAGAGACCAGGGAAAAGTGTGAAAATAATGACATATGAACAGCCAGATTCTTCTGTGCTTCAATAAACAGTTCTACAGAATGTGATCATGTAAATCCCTGTGCACAACACAGAACGCAGAAGACATCTGGACAGAAAGAAAAAAGATTTAGTAGAAAAAGTACAATAATTTTCACACACCAATTTCTTATTTATTTGTTATTTCTGCAAAGTACTGGTGTTGTCACACTTCCAATGCATTAACAGCAGAGCTTTAATGTGTAACTATTGTGCTTTCATTCTTATTTTTATCACTAGATTTAATAAAATAGTTTTATATTAATTAACTTTTAGAAATCACAGCCTTGTTCATTTGGGCTATTTCTCTTTCATGCTATGAATTAAATAACACAGGTTTTGCTGTAACAGGACTAAAAGCCCTGTAAAGAGTAATTCCACATTGGCAGCTGTATAACATGGTTTTGCCACTTTGGGTCTGAAGTGCATGAAGAACACTATAGCAGAAATATAATGAATGAGACTTTGAAGAAAATAAATATATACTTAATCCCTTTCTTAGCAGCTGTGGTTTTTTTTTTTTTTTTCCCTGTAACTGGCTACTACAGAAGTGGTAAGAAATAGCTGCATTTTTGCAAAGGATCAAACTGAGGGTTTTTTTAAAATTTTGTAATAACCAGGGTAATTACATTTTTTTGACAAGCTTATTAACAGTAATCTTAACATTTCACAAGTGTACATTTCATGCCATATTAGCATTTGCTCACATGCTTCTGAAGTGGAGGAAGTTCCTGAATTTAAATGTTTTCTCTTTATCAGTTTTTCCTTTGCATTTAAAGTAGCAGAAAACAGAAAGCAATTGGATTGAGTGTCAGGATTTCAGAAGAGGTAAAAGCATAAATAGCAATGTTTGAACACATTTGCAGAGTCCCAGTGAATAGAGCACTACACACTGCAGAAATACTCAGAGCTAGAACCTTATCTTTATGTGTACTAATAAAAGATAAATGGAATCTGCTGTAGGCCCCTAAAGCTTCAGTTTGGAGAAAAGGGGGGCACAAGGAACAAGGTTCTATTAAAATAAAAGAGATAAAATCAGGCAGTTTTTCCTCATTAATTTTTCCCCCTCTTTGCCACTGGCGATAAGGGCCAACAATGCAAAGCTCCCACCAGCTGGTGTTTCACAAAGAGAAAGCCCTTGGGGAAAGGACTTTCCTATTGACAGGGGCAGACTGGGAGCTCTGCTGCAGAAGCCAGTGCTATTTACATAAGCACATAAAGGCAAGTCACAATGCAATTAGCCATATCAGGATCACACCAGTGAACTTGAGGGTTCTTTATAAAGAGTCCCCCACACACTCTCATGATGGTGTTTTATGCTTTTAATTAGAACACTGCTACTGACTTTAAGACACTTATTCTCTGGGGTCTAGTGGTGATGAAGTTATGACAGGTGATTTCCCATGTTCAACCTCTTGTAAGTTACATTCTACTGCATTTGTTAAACAATAGGGCTTTATGTTTAGGTAAAAAAAAAACCCAAACCTCCCATCTCCCATCTATTTTCCAAAAAGGAAAAATTCATTGGTGGTTCATAAGTACAGTAATATACACAGGTCCTTGAAGAAAAAAATACCATTTAGATGTGTTAAAAGAGACAATAAATATCAAGCACATTTTAAGCAAATGGGAATCAGCAAAAAAGAGAAACTCAACAGATAATTTTGAAAAAGAAACAAACTAAAAACCAAAATCAAACAAACTAAAAACTACAAAGAAACAAAATACAACAAACAAACAAACATTAAAAAAACAACTGGATAGTAATTTATTAATTGATTTTTTTTGTTCACAAAGTAGTGATTGCTCTGATTAATAAGTCAGATCTTTGAGCATTCTATCATACCCACTGCATTGTTTCACTGTGAAAGTTTTTGTTTAATAAAATTTTTATTTGCTGTTAGGGTTTTATTATTCTTATTGCTTAGCTTAGAACCTGAGTCCTGTTGTTTCTGTTTTCTGACTTGCTAAAAAGTTTGGAAAAAGAAATGGTGATCAGTTAGGAATAATGAATGACAATTAAATCAGTTTATCTACAAATTTCAAATTAGAATTACTTCTTCTTAAATTAGGAAAACTTTGGGCATCCTTGCATATTTTCATAAATGTTCTGTGATTTTTTCCTTTCCAGACACATCTGGATAGCAGGTATTTTTCTGTCAAAAGTGATGTGCAAAAATATGAAAATT
>VXAC01006191.1:163305-233377 GCA_013399225.1 Rhipidura dahli | reverse complement strand
AAAAAAAAAAAAAAAGACATGCAGAACAAGTTAATTTAGTAAACATTTAACTGTAGTGGGTATTAAACACTAACTTATGGGTAAATCATGATTTTTCAATAACACAAGTGAGGGAAGACACCTGGTCGTTGTTTCCCCATCAAAGGGCAGTGGAAAGTAAATTCTTTCTTTTGTTCACATCTCTTTCATTGAAGTTTGTTTTGTTATACTGTGATAAGGAACAGTCTAGAGATGACAAAGCAAATTGCATACCTTATATTTCAAACAGGAGACATCAAGTGAAATACTGATGCCAGGGCCAAAAAAATTTTTTTTTTCTGAGATAGTTCAGTTGTGGAATTCCTTGTTTGGGGAAATAATAGATGGGAAAAGTTCACATGGATCCAGAATGTGATTAGATAGCTTAATCAGAGAGAAAATCCACTGGGAGTTCTAAACACAAACCACCTCTGGCTCCAAATATATGGGAGCCATAGATTCTTGGAAGCAGAGATAAATACAATGTTTGCTACTGGATATTGTTGGAGTCAAGGCACAGGCTAGATAGGCTTTCAATCTGTTAGAGTATAGTCATGCTTTTGAATGTCATTCTTTGATTGAGAGATAAAAGAAAGCAGTCAACATGGCAATAAAAAAAGTGGAAAGCAGTAGCATGCAAAGTTAGGGTGTGCAACAGTATAATATTTCAGTTGTAATAAATGGCAGTCACATCCCCACAGATTTTGATCACTGTATGTGGTGCCTTCATAAATATTTCTTGCTGCTACTGCAATAAATATGATGGAATAGAAATTGATAACCCACTCTCTAAACAGATCCATAATTTAGACTGTGTTATGTTTTCATTTGATAGGATTAAGTATGTTATTCGATTTCTTGGAGGAAGCAATATCTTTCCCTGGTGACAATAGCACTGGTATGGATGAACACCTCTGTTGCTAACTGAGGCATAGTTTTTGTATAAATGAACATTAGCATAAAAAATTTACTTTTTATGGAAATATGCCTTAGCAAAAACTAAAATTTTAAATCACCAGAAAGTACTAACCCACATTTTTACCTACAATGATGTAATAGTGTACATTTTGATATATACTAATGTATATGAAAGTATAATTAGTTAGTTGCTCCTAATACATATTTAGATTTGTATTATCATTAAGCACCTTAAAAAGGTGTTTGCAAAGTTACCTGATATCCAATATAGTCAACTTAGTCAACTTTATTTGTTAAAATATATTTATTGTGGACATCACTTTGTTATCAATAAAAAGCCAATGAAACAAAATGCATGACAGTTCCCAATACCTGCACAATAAATAATCCAATATATTTACATCTTGATTAATAAGCAGAACTCCATCATAAGCCATTTTTCTTGCAAGAGTGTTAGATTCAAGAAGAGACCAGAAATCTTCATGTTCAGTTTGTCAGAAATGTCCTAACTTTTTGCCTGTTATCAATCCTATATCAGTCACAATTACCACACAATACAAAATAGACTTCTAATAATCAGTGATCCTAGAAATCTTCTACAGCCGCAATGTGCTTTTGTGAAAAAAAAAAAAAAAAAAAACCAAACCAAACAATTGTAAATCAAAAAATTAAAGGAGTTAGAATGTCAGGTTTTTTTGAAAATGTAAAGGAGCGGAAAACAGTTGCTCAGACTAGGACAGTTTTCATAGACAGAGTGATTTTTCAGATTAAGAAAGGATGTTTTCATCAATTTCATGTGTTTCTAGCTTTTTATGTATGTTGTATATGTATGAAACTGAATTGCAGTTTTTGAACCGAAGTATTAACAAAGTACTTTAGCCTCATTTTGTATTTTCCCTTAGTCTTACATTGTGCATCATCCATCAAACTGATACTGGGAGCAAAACAGTTTGACTTTCTCATATGTTGGCTCATGTGAAAGTATTATTTTAGCTTGATAATGTCTAAATACCTGGAAAGAAATAACTGCCTTTCTATTTAAGACCTTACAAGAGCTGTATTTATTGGCAATCATGGTATAACAGTAGTCGGTGAACTCATTGCAAGGCAGGAGCTTAGTAAAGGCCAGAACTGGGTTTATACTTCTTCAGTAAATTCATCAAGGCAGTTAATGACAGGTTTAAGTAGCTGTCTGCACTACCAGCCAGTGGTAAGCATGCTTACACAACACAAATACATCAGGACTTAAAATCTCAGTTGTTTTTATACATGCCAAAAGCTGTCAGACATCTCCTTTAGGGCTTAAGATGTATTTTTAGAAAATTCTAATCTAGAGTATCTGTCAAGCTACTCCTATATTTATTGCAGATATAGAAGTAAACAGGGGCAAAAGAGAAGCTTCTGCAAGCTAACACAATGTATAACATTTTCATCATTCCTCTTGTACATGCTACAGCTTTTTTCTCCAAGAGTGTGGCTGCAGTGATAGCCCCTGTATACAGCTCTCTCTTTCCAAAACCCCCCTTCCCCCTCTCTTTAGGTGCTATTTCTTTCCTTCATTATTTTGTGAGATTCTGAATTCTTTTTTTCTTGCTGTAAAGGATTTGTAATCTCTGTTTGACAACTACTCACTATTTTCCAACGACATTACTTTCAATAAATGTATTTTAAAAACCCTGTCTTTCAATACAATTAACATTTTCTCTGTCATTTTCTGAGAATGACGTATTGTTGGGAGGCTGCCCAGCCAAGCTGTGCCAGCATGTTATGTTAAACAATGTATTGAGAGATGTCAAAACAACTCTCAAAAAAATCACATTTATATCAACAATCAATAACACAGACAATAAATTATGAAAAACCAATAAAATTACAGTCATTCAATGAAATTTGGTATAACTTCAATTACTTTTTTTTGACAGCAGCTGAGTGGCTAGGCCAATACCTTTCTAAAAGCTGCAGCATAGAACTAATTTCTGCTATTACTTCAAAGGTATATGTGTTAATATCTCAACTAGAATTTTCTGATATCTTCATAATAGTGCTGGAAATTCCTAAATTCTCTGAGCATGGAAACTTCTCTCTAGATATTTTCATAGACCTGGATGACAACATTTGTATTTTCCCAACCCTTTTCACTACAGTTGTCTACTATGTGGACATTTATTAAATAAAACATGAAATGAAACCATGATCAGATTTCACCTGAACAACCTCCCATATGCAATCAGGTATTCTGAGCTATTGGAAAGCTATTATGCACATTATCATGAAGAGGTCTATGCAAGAAAGACATCACAATGTACTGCAAATGAGTCTGCCTAGTTTTCTAATTCAGCTCCACAAGGACACAGTGTCAAGGTATATTTTCCAGCAGAAAAATCCCTGTTTTTATGTCACTCAATTTCAACATACTTCAATTAGAGCTGACTGCACACCCCAGATCCTTCAAAAAGTCAATAAAAAATATGGTACCTGGGAGTAATTTTGTTTCACACACCACCACTGTGGCTCACTGCAGTTAGTTAACCACAGCTGTAACAAAATTAATGCCTGAAATTAAAAGAGAAGCCAAAAGCAAGTCAACATTTTACAGTGGCTAAATGGGGCATTTTTAAAGTCAAAAAGCATGCCAAAAGTATAAAAAGGTTTCTGAGAAACCTTTCCCACAAAAGGGCACTAGTATCCTGATACAAATTGCAGTTTGACTTTTCTCCATTCCTGGAGAGCAATAAAATATATAATCTTATTTAGTAAATGTTCCAGATTTCTGATGTACTTTAGTGACAAAAGTATTTCTGAAGCAGTGAAACTTTGAGGTCATGTATTATGACTTATCAATTACACATTATGTGAAGAAGTCTTTGATGCTGAGGGGAAAAAAGTCATCGTTCTGATAGGTCTTTGTTTCTAAACACCTTAATATACCACTGCTCCTATTCCTTCCTTGTTGATCTTATACCATTAAGCTTCTTACTATCAGGAAACTGCTCTCAAAACTATTGGATCCTCCTTAATTACTTTTTGCATATTTGCGCTTTAACTTGAAGTTATTTTCTCTTGAGACAAATTCATCTGAAAAGTTGTGTCAGTCAGAACTGGGTTACAAAATGAATAATGGAGACATTTTTAGGTGGAAATTGTTACTATTTTAGCAGAATTTACAGTAATATGGAATTAATTCGTGGCATTGACCAATGTTTTCCCTCTGTGTAAGATAAACAAGAGATTGCTTGACAACTATGACACTATTTAGTCTCACTGAGGAGATAGAGGGCTTGAGGGCAAAATGACACAGAAGAAGATCTGTTTTGAGATTGGGGAGATATAAAGAGTGCTTTAAGCACATTTAAAAAGCACAGAAAGAAGGGAAGGCTAAAAGAGGAGCAATAAAATAAAGGACTTCAAGGAGAATAAAAGCAAAGGGGAAGAAAAGGAACAAAGAGAAAGAACTGCTCTTGGCAATACAGTTTATCTCTTACATTATTATGAAATATAGCTTCATTGAAAAGCACTGAAATATAAGATCCAAATGTTTTGTCTGAGATATCTCAGATTTGATTAACTTGCATCAAATCTAAGGCCTGAACTCCAGAAAGGCAGCCCTGAGGCTGCAGAGACTGGGAACTGCAGGTTGCCTTCCCCCATCCTGGTTGTTGCCCAAAAGCCAGATGCCCAAGGAGTCCCAAACACTGCTTGACAGAATTAATAATGGGTTTCTAACATTGCCAAGTGGTTTGGAATAGTCCAAATCAAAGTATAAAACCTCAACACTTCCAACAAATCAGAATTTCTCCTTTGAAACCCCAAATACTCACTATGTCTTCAAGACTTCATATGCATGTTCTGGTACTTTGTAGGCCTTGACTGTGAGAAAATTTCAATCTATTTTCCTGGTTTTCAGTTTCTGGCTACATGAGATAGAAAATGAGTCAATTTTAAGAGTAAGGCTTTCCTTAGGGGTTTTACTACAGCAAACCATGAAGCATCTATTACCATGTAAGTAACTGCAAAGCATGTAAATTTTACTTACCAAATGGTTTACCCCAGACCTCTTTGTCCAATTACAGAGCAAGTGGCTGCACAGTGCAAAACACATAATTATTTATCTTTTTCTTCACATGGCCTAGCCTCAAAGCAATTCCTCTTTCTGTTTCTTTGCTCTATCAAAAAAATAACTTGGAGGTTACTTTTGCTTTGAACCCATGCCTCATTTTCACAAAAGCATATGTTTGTAATTCAAAGACCCTGACAAACAGACTATCCCCTTCATATAGGAAAAAAATGCAAAATCTGCACCCCATACAATGTATCAGTCATAATAGAATGGAAATATTTTTCCTCAGAACCTGAACCTTTCACTCCATCATACTTTTTCAGTATTTTGCAACCTGATTGGAATTTTCTTAGCTGTGTTTATATATTCTTAATTATATTTTTAACAGCATATCTAGTAACAACCTAGCACTTGCACCTTAACAACTACATCAGTTTTGAATAAACAATGGAAACTTTCTAAGTGCTATCTAATCTTAGGATCTTGCATTTGTTGTAATATGTCTGTGTGCTCACTCACAGTTTGCCTTATCTAAATTAACACAAGAGGATTCTGTTCTTTGCAAACAGAACTCTGCCTTTGTACAGCACTTTCTCTTTAATAGTACTGGACAAGAAAACAGTGAAATTACAGACTAGCACAGAATTAAGAGATAGGGCTAGTTAAGAAAATTAAAGAAGTTATCCTGTTTTTAATAAATAATTAGTTGAATAGTTTATAAATGTGTGTCTAGTGGTAGCTAGACATAAAACCCATAAATTTAAGTGGTTATATGTGTTTATAAAATATATAATTTGAATAAATGTGTCTTTAATGTACAGGAATGTTTACTAGGAAGTTTCAATTTCTTATGTTTGTGCCTGACTGTCATTTTCAGAGATTCAGGCCAAATGGATCTTGGTTGCATTTTTTCTCATCCATTCTTCCTTTTGTCACCCCTCTGAAGAGTTCAGACTTTCAGTACAGGTTACATGCAGTTCATATCTACATTACCTACCTACTCACCCCAGCTGGAAACAGCTTTCCTGATATTAGCACTCAACTCTATAAAAATCTCTGCTGAACTTATCTCTATCTTTAAATAATTCATCCTTTTGTGGTCTCTGTTTGTTCACTCTTTTCTTTTCCACTTTTCTTAAAAAGATTTTGACATCACATAGTTTTAATATGCAACTGTTCCACCCACAAAAACAAATACTATAGCAGAAGAGTTTTATGTGGCAAGAAAGGTGTTATGTATTTGTAAAGAACTGAGTCAGTACTTCATTATAGGTGATTTCACACTGGATAGAGGTTGTGAAAATGACAGCAGACTTATTAGTGATTTCCATTAACTCATTTTAGGATCAGATAAAACTTCCTTTCCATTCATATATTTTTCTCTAGTATCTGGAGATGTTTCAAAAATCTTTCCTAGAAGAACCCAGAAAGTGTCAGAAATTGATCATGGATTTCTTCTTCAGAAAGTCTAAATCACTATGAGGCCTTGCAATTGTAAGGCAACAAAAGCCTTGCAGTTCTTCAGATATTCTGGATAAATATACCTCAGTGGTCAGCACAGAGTGAGGAGTTATGTACTGTGCCTTGCTTTTAACAACTGGCACACCCACAAAGATACAACGCATCTTCATTTGTCAGACTGCCCAGGAGTAATCTTATCTCAAAGTAAAGTTTAAAAGTAGAATAGTGTTTACCTAAACTATGATATGAGATAGGGGTCATGAAAAGATATGACAAAACATCAGCATTGAGGCTATATTTAAAAATAAGGATTCTCTTTGGGTGTTCCAGCAGTTATCTGCTTTGTCACTGCTGGGTAATTAGCCTATACAATGCACACTTGGCCCTAGAGAGTTCTTTTGGCTACTTCATTATTTTTCCTATTGTTGAAGAAGACTATCTGCAGCATCCAGGGTGGCTGCCCTGGATGACCTGCCCTTTTTCTAAGGCTGCCTAGGATGACCTTATCTTTCCTCTCTGCTAATGTTTACCTACCCCTCACATTTCACACAGCTGGGCACTGAGAGATCACAGGGTAACAGAAGGGATTAAATAATTTCCTTTTCCCCTCTTTTAAAGATATTTTTAATATTTATGTTACTTACTTTAATTAGCACTCTGTATTTAGAGTGACTTACACATTTTGCAGTTTTCTTGAGAATTCTTGTAAAGCTATTCATTATGTATTTTCAAAAAGATAACATGCACTCTTTTCCTACTAGATTTACAGCTTCTTTTTCTCTTTGTCTCTCTTATGAAGAGCAACCATTGCATAAGAGGGATTAGGAGTTGAAATGTAATATTCTGTCAACATAATTGCAGCCAAATTTTTAATCCTCCAGTCAGCCCCACAGATACTCACTGCCAAAAAATAGTATCTGCAGATTTTTTCCTTCTTCCAGACAGAAGGAAAATAATACTGTGCACTTACAGGTTGAAAGACCCACCTCTAAGCTCCATATGGCAGCTGATCAACAGAAAACTAGAAGAACCACTCCAAAGATGTAATTTGTTTTTCTGCCAGGGGAATGAGAGAAAACACACGATCCATTGATGTATGTTGTGTGGGATATGGAATAGAATGGGTGGAGTATGGCTATCCTGTTGTTTCTAGACAGCTGCTCATGATTGCCCGTGTCTACCTACCTGGGCCAGTGATATTCAGGCTATGTTCTGTGACCAATGGCCTGTGTCCCACAGGCACAGTTCCCAGAGAAGTTTGTGATACTTTCAACAGAAGCAGACTGGATTTTCAGAAGTAGCATAAATCCTTGTTTCCTTATTTTTTGTTGTCTATCTTTTGGAGGTTTTCCATGTTAGTCGGTAAAACAGTCACATATGTGTAGAAGCTCCTCAAGTTGCAGGACATACCAAACAATAATGAGATTTTAGTATTAAGAATCTAATAATAATTCTTTTTCCCACATATTTCTATCTTCTAGGTTATGATGTATGTTGTACAGAAGACTTTTCCTAGGTATGTGTTGTTTAATCTCAGTTGTTTTTTAGTTTGTGTGTGTACAAATTTATTGACTCAATATCGGGCATTTTTCAATTTACAACATTCACAGGCCCATTAAATCCAGTTCTCTCTGCTTTCAGTTTTTTTAAAATAAAAGTAGAAATTCCTAGTCTTCAAAACATATCCTGGAAAGGCAATTGCTGTCAGGACTAGTAAATGTGGAATGGTATCTCAAGGTAGAGGGTCTATGATTTCTATTTATTATTGAAATTTGCAGATGCCTACAAACATAATACTAGACACTTATCAAGGCTTTAAATAGTGGGACAATCAAATCCAGTAGTTCACAGGATCGCCACAGTGTGCCCAGGGTTGAAAAACACCTTAAAGATCATCCAGTTCCAACCCCACTGCCATGGACAGAGACACATTTCACTAGTCCAGGTTGCTCAGACCTCTATTCAACCTGGCCTTGAACAATTCCAGGAATGTAGATACTTCTGTCTATAATGAAATTTATGTCATTTGAGATGGCTAATTAGGTGTTTGAACCTGAAAATATGAACAAATTTTTGGCCAATCTATTTTATTCTTGTGAAGTTCATAGGGTCAGATTAAATATTACATTGGAGGCTTTTTGTTCATGCTGAGGAGTAATTTCCCCCATGTCATACATATGAGAAAATAATGATTGATTGAGCAATGCAGGACAGTATTTTCATTAGTTGTAGATGAACTTTTTCTACGTAGGTAAATTTTAATGTAATTTTATGTAACAACAATTTTTTTTGATTCTTCGTTTTTTCAGAAACTTCCTGAGCATTGTGAGAATTAAACGCATTTGCTTTTAAAAAGAACATATTTTTCAGCTCAGTATTACAATTCTTCTTTTCTTTTTGTCATTCTTATTCTGCTTTCTTCTTCTATGACAAACCAGATCAGCTAATCTTGTCTGGTTTTGCCTTCCTTCTGTGTAAGATGGAGCAGACAAATGGAGCAGACAAAACATTTACCATACTCATCATCCTCTGCCTAATAAAGAACTGGTGGACAAGAGCAGGGTTTTTATTGTTTCTTTTTGCATAATGTATATCAGTATTAAAATGTCAAAAGGATGGTTCAACCCTTGAAAGGTGTAAGTTAGAATACTTATTTCTGAACAATTGAGATGTTATTTCTATGTCTATGGAAATGAGAATTAGGAATCATATTTACTCTTTAATGATTTTGCAAAACCTTAACTCAGGTTTTAGTTTCCTTAGTCTGTTTTTATGGTGTTTTTCTTGTTTGTTTCTTTGTGGACTTTATGAAAAAAAGGAAAACACATGAAAACTAGTGATTCAAAATGACTTTATGAAAAGTTCTTTCCACAACTTTTCATAACTGAAGGTTGAATGTGAAAGTCTGACTCTTTATTGTACCAATAAGAAGGCAGATCATATTTGTTAGAGATGCTAATTAAAAGAATTAACTTACTGGCTGAAATGGTGAGCAAGCGTACCAGAATCTGCCCCTTAGGCTCTTGAATCACACAGCTCAATGGAATCTGTAGACCTTTGTCCAACAGTTTCAGAGTTACATTTCATGAGTTAATAAGGAACAATTATGGAATTAAAAAATCATTTAATTAAAACAAAAAAGCAAAGTCAGTCATTTCATAATTTGAAGCACTAATATGGTCTCAGGCACTCGCCTAGAAGATAAAGCAAAATATCCACAATAAATTGCAAAACTATATGAAAGACTCATGCACATTTGCTACATTGCAATGAAGATTGTCACACCTCAAGGCAAAGTGTCCATGCTGAGGAACACATAGGAAAAAAAACTGAAATTGTTCCAATGAAAAATTATGGTGAAAAGAGGGTTAAATTTTACTCTTTTTTTTTTGCACTGGCTTAGTGTTTCCCAGTTTGGAAAATAGATTTATTTTCCATTAAAAACCCACTACTGTAACACCATCAAATGATTGCGATCAATGGGAAAAAAAACCCAAACACCACAACCAAAACAGAAGCTAAAAATAAATTCTGAGATGGTTGTCCAAATGTGTTTCCATAATTTAAAAATGCTGGATTTGCATTTTAGAATTCTTCAGATACTTTTAGAATGGCTAGTCTTTGACATTCCAGAACTCAGAAAATTGATAATATTTAATCATGACATTTCAGGGCCTTCTGATTTTTTTTTTTTAATTAAAATTATTGTTCCTAAAAAGTCTTCAATCTATTCTATAGTCTTTAGACTTAGGCGACAGTGTTAGTTAAGTTCAAAATTTTCCATGTATTTTCTCATGCCTGTAAGAGCTAAGAATCTGCAAAGAACCAACCAATATGCTGGGTTACAAATTGCCATTGAACAAACCACCTTGATCAAAAATCTTTTGATCTCTGAAAATTCAGGGTAACCACAGTGACTGTTTTAGGTTATCTGGAATTTCATTAAGGTGGAAAATGAATTATAACAAAAGTATCTGACAGAAGCTTCTTAAAACCTTGTGCTCCCTTCTATATACAATACCCAGAAAAAGTAATGTCAATACCATGAAACATTCAAATAACAAATTGTGTTATTATTCAACATTTGTCTTTTTATCTCAGGTAATTTTACTCCAAGCATGTGTGCACACAGAGGTCCTCAGCCATGGTATCTCTGCTTCTGGTGACTTGTATGCCACAGGCCACATGCCACTAATATGTCTTTTTGATCCATTCCAGTAGAATAAGACTGAATTATAACCATGTTGTCTAGAATTACAGGTACAATACCTCAATTTATTTTCAATTCTAGATGTAACACAGCCATTTCTATGTTCACCAATCACTGAAACAGGCATATGAGTTGATCAAAATCTATCTGTCTCTCAATAAGGATGAAAGAATATACACTCATGAGGTCAGCTAGATGGTATCTTTCCATGTGGATCATGTTTGCAGTTTAAGTCTCATTACCAGTTCTGCTGATAATGATTATGTAAGTGCCAGTAGTAGTGGGAACATGGTTTATTTTTACTACTCGTTACGCTGCATGTGGCGTGAAAATATCTGTTGCATATCCTGGTCCATATCTCTAACATATGTCTTGAAACTTTGAGGACATGGTATTGAGAATATTATAGTATTTACTGGTTTGCTGGAAAATTTCAGAATGGAAAAGCACTTTTCTTTCAAATATAAATTTTCTATTAGAAGCATATCTGGCCAGTGCTGGAAGTCACAGTTTCACCACTAAGAGAAGTCAGATGATGTATTTAATGCTTTTTGACCTCACAGAAATTTTGTACTTGCAGTGTTACAGTGCACATCATTGCACACCACAGGTAAAAGTGGCTCTAGGACTACCAAGAGTTTTTTAATATAGAAAAGGAGATCATTTTAGTTGATAATTAAAATTTTTATTGTCTTTTAAAAAAATCCCTATCAGTTGCTGTCAAGATTTTCAACAGTAACTTTGCTTTTAGATTTCTTTGACCATGTACTCCTAACGATGTACTGAAATAGAATGGCTTGCAGAAGGTGTTAGTGTGTATTTTACCTCCAGGGTCCGTTTGCCCATTCAAATGATTCTGAACATTTTCAGTGTTCTAAGACTAGGATTAAGTGGACAATTCAGACTTTTTCCATCTTTTGTACATCATCTAAACTTTATGCTGCACTGTTTCTCAAAAATGACAACTAGCCTCTAACATTCCTTGGCACTCTTTCACAAATTCTCATGCATTTTAGTCAGTTGCTAAGAACAACCATGAAGTTCTTTGGATCTGTTGGGGAAAGACAAGTTACTTATAGATAAACTGAAATAAGAAATATCAGCTGACTCAAAATTAATGTTTTACAAACTACAAACACAATCAAGGCAGCCAAAAACTAGTCAAGACTATGTACACATTTATATAATGGGCACAGGAAAGCAGTGCTGAAAATTCTAGGAGTAAGAGATTTGTGGGTTACTTGTACATAAGTTTCCAGCTTTTTAAACAACTATTCATTATTGAAAAATAGTTTACTGTTAGTCAAAATTCCCAATATCACCATGCCAAGACATGTATTGATAAAATTTTGAAGGCAAGAGTTTTGAAGATTTTTCTTCCTTCATTAAATGTCATGGATTCAGATATTGGTAAAGTGATTTCAACATAGGTCATTAAAATTTAAATAATAAATAATCTACATTTCACAGGCATCATGTATTCCAATCCACTTGTCAAGGCAGAATCACTGATGTATGCCTCAATTTTTTGTCATACATGGTAGGCAGCCTGCCCACATAAATAACCTCTACAAAAAACATCAGTAAGGATGTCTTCTCCCAAAAGATGTCACCCTAAACCCCACATGTAATAGAAACTGCTGCATCATGGCAGAGGATGGACAGAAGAGATGTTTTCCTGGTATAAACTGAATCAAAATTATTTAATGCTTTGTTAGACAAAAGCAAACATTCAACTTGCAATAATCTTTTGTCTCCAAGCACAGAACACAGGCTATAGAAATAATACATTCCTTTAGGAAACTCTGTTCATTAGTTTGGCAGGCACACTCAGGACTTTTTCAAAGAACAAAATATTTTTAAGAAGCAGATTATGAACAATGCAATTTAATAACCCAATTTCACAAGGACAAAAATGACATATAATTAAAATTTGAGATATGCTTTTTTAAAAAATTAAATCTATAAGGGCTTCTAGAATAGCCAAAGTACCAGAAGATTGGAATGAGGAAATGTGATTGGTTCAGAGATATTTTTAATAATTACTGTCTGCAGAACCTTGATATAAACTCTACAATTTGGTTTTTGGTTATTTGAACCCTTCTTTGAGCAATGTGAGCTATTCACAACACAGGTATTTTAAAAATGTAATGAGATCATAATTAAAGTTGCTTAATATTACATTTTTGTGTGTACTATAAAAAACACCCAATGAGATAACTTGCAGAGATTCTGTTAGAGTTACACTTAAAGTGTGTGAGGCATTATTATGGGACCTATTGTGCCTCTCAGAGGCACAATGAGGAAGTGACAAAGTCACCACCAGTTTGATTGTATATGGTGGCTCAAAGATACAGCATTGCTTGCCTGGAAGCCATGGTAATACCTTCTTTAAAATACAAAACCTGATGTCCAAATTATGACTAGTCTACTGGTAGTATTCTTAGAATATCTGCTTTGTGTGGCATTACTCCAGATGTACTCATCTTGATTGTCCCTGGATGGCATGATAATTTTGTCACAGTCTATTCACAGAGAATTTTGGAAGATGGCATAGACTACGCATTTACTTGGTTCATAGCAAGTTGCCTACATAAGAGTGTGAATTCTCCTGTGGTCAGAACTGTCTTTCAGACTTCCATTCTGCATTGACAGATTGCAAGGGCTAAGATTCAAGGAACACAGCATAAAATATTTTTTGTAAAGATTTATATAATTATTCATGGAATTCTACACTCTATAGTGAAGTTTTATATGGTATTTCAAAGCCTACATAAAGCAAAATATTTAATGGACTTTAGTTATGTAGGAATTTTCCAGGAAGCCTATCTAATATCCTTTCACTAAAAAATCCTTGTGATTCACTTTGTGTTGCACATTTGGAAAACATATGATAAAATGCATAATAAAGTTCAAGCTAATCTGAAAAGTAATTTCTTGCAGGGTGGATAAATCCAAGTTAGCAATAAAAGATTGGAACTAGACCTTTATGTCATGTGAAAATATAGTAACATCTGGAGACTCCAGTTAAAGGATAATGAGTATGACTCTTTCACTTTGAGTCTTTTTAATATCTAACAATTCTACTTCAATAATTCAAATTAAATCTGCCCATAATGACAGATTGTTTCCTAAGATAAGGCCAGCTTGCTTTGTTTGATGTAATTTCTTTGTCAGTATAGCTCACTTTTATCTTTGGTTTAAGTGCAAATTCTTAAAAATCTTAACTTACAAGACATTTATGCAGAAACTGAGTATGCAAATAATCTACAGCAGAATCTTTAGATGAAGAACAATTGAAAGATCAAAAAGGTCATTTAAAATAGATATGGAGAAAAAATGATTGAAGGAAACAACCACTTCAAAATATTTTCCAAGACTTTAAGAAAGACCACAAATTAAGGGTTCTTAAAAATAAATTCAGTTCACATATTCTTTCCTTTTCTGGGCTCAAGCATTTAGAAATATACTGTGTTGTATCATTCAGCTGGTGTAAAATCCACTGCCTTCATTTCTTTTTGCAGACAAACCTGTTCATGTCACCCATTTTTTTTACCATGCTCCAGTCCTGACAGTGTCAAAATATATATTGCCTATTAGCTCTCACACATGAGAGCTTCCAGTGTTTTTTCATAACCTTTTTTATTCTCCTTCCTGAAGACTGTAGAATGTCCAGCACTGAACAGGACAGCATGAAGGGATTAGATAATATAAATAAAATCTGGGGTTAAAGAGGGCCTGACCCACAGCCTGTAGATAGCTAGAGATATATACAGAGCTTAATTCATGTAGTTATGTGGATTGAAAAAAAGGAGAAATAAAAGGGTCTTGTGAGTAGACCTGGTTTATGAGGCCCCAGTAGCATTCTGGCAAAGAAAAGAGGATTCACACTGCATAGTATCAGAGGAAAAAAAGAGCTGTGAACTCCAAATGAGACTACTTTTCCATTGTTTGTAAAAGCCACCATCATACACAACTACAACTTTTGAAATATGTAGCCTCCTTACAGAATGTCACAGTGCTCCCAGTTAGTTCTTAAGAAAGAGATCAAAGTGAGATTTCCAGGTCTTGATGTTCTTGTTCACACTGTGTTCTTTCTGTTCTGTTCACAACACTGAACAGAACTCAATTTTCCAAGCAAGTGACAAGAGAACACATTTTTCAGTACTCTGTTCTTTTATAAACCCTTGAGCGTACTCCAAAGGAGAAACGTGAAAAATAGCCCACTAACTATATGTTTAGGAATCATAGTTCTCTTTAGTAGACTGAATTCTCCCCTCTCTCATGTTGTTGCAACCCAAACAGACCTCTCAAGACATTCTCAGAAGGAGTAATACCAGGGGTTTTTGTGAAGCTACATCACTAGATGCCAGCAGAAGATTTGTTCTACTTGATTTCAACACATAATCTACATATTTACTCTATTTTCCTTTTTGGATACTCTTTAGTTTTAGTCAAAATAACCTACATTGCTACATGAGAGCTTGACTGATCATTTGCAGGGAATGGATGTCACTGTGATTAATTTTATTAGGCTAACTAAATAACTTTTAAAATAAACATTTTTATTATTTTCCCACTCATAGAAAGCTTAAATAGCTAATGCTTCTCTTTGTCCAGTAATTCTGATTTTGTTTTCTGTTTGTAATTCTAATTTTCCTAAAGAAGTTATTCTGTGTAGGAAGACTGGAAATGTAGGCATCACGAGAATGAGAGACATTTCTGTGAAATGATCATGACACTGAGAAGAGACACAGAGAGAAAGAATAAAGCAGAACCATTTTATGTGACAATATCATAGCAGAAAGGTAATTGCCTGCAAGTTTACAAGGCAATAAATGGCTCTCAGTGGCCGAAGAACATGAAAGCCATAGGTATTAAAGGCAGAATAGCTCTCTGTATTTACAAACCATCAGATTTTAAGTGTAGCACCTCAGACAAACCAATAATATTTTAAGTTTGATAGATTTTTTCTATTATTTTAAAATTAAATTTATAGTATCTTTGGATCCAAACATATTGAGAGGAAAATAAGAAAAACAGCATGTCATCACAAATGAAGCATAGACAGAGGAGACTGTGGAGTCAGAACAAGGTGATGGGCAAGAGAAACTGATTTACAACATTTGTGCTTGTCCTAATCCAAGGGAAACAGGACATCCTTGTATTGTCAAAAGCTAGAAGAGAATCATAACCACAGTCATGTGATAAAGGGGAGAACTGCCTAGAGGTGTCCCCAAAAGCAAAGAGGATGTAGAAAAGAGTATCTTCATGCTTCCTTAAAGAAAAATCCTCAAAAAGCATATAGAATCCATGCTACTACTTCTATTCCTCTATTTGATGAAATGATCAGGCATAAGGAGAATTCAAAAATTGACATCTGAACGTTGCAAAAGATTATTTCAAGGATCAGATAAATTAACTCGGTGGTCACTGTAAACATTTGACCTCTGAAAGTCACATCATGTATTTAAAAACATTCTCTAGTTCAAACTTTAGAAGCCAAGGTTGAAAATTAACTCCTTCTTTCAGTCTTGCATTGTAGTCCTTTGTCTTCTGCAACAATTCTTTCCAAATCTTCTGCATGAAGAGTTGAGACACCCAAGACATTTATTTCTTTGTTTGCTTGTTTGTTTGTTTGTTTTTTAAAAAATAGTGCCTAGTTATTGAGACTGCCATTATTTATAAAACTAGTCCCTTATGTCTTATAAAACCCTTTACAAACTGTTCAGAGAGTGAGAAATAATCATGTTGATCATTAATCAGTCACCTTCAGCTGCAGGTGTAGAGGCACACAGGTATACCCTGTGTATAGCTATTTGTCTTACAAATTATTTAAAGATTTTTCACCTATTTCAGTCAATTTCATTCAGCAATTTAATTACTGCTCCAGATAAATAGGAAAAATAAAAAAAAAAAAAAGGAGATTTTGTGGTTTTAATTGTATAGTTCTTTTTAGACACCAATGAGCTCTGGGGTTTTTTGTTGCTTTAGTATTCTCAGCCAAAAATTTGTGTACACTTCTTTAATCTATGTCAAAGGCAAGCATTAATATTTTACAGCTCTACCTCTTTTAGTATTCCCTAAGTGTGGATGTATTTCTAA
Source organism: Rhipidura dahli (assembly GCA_013399225.1). NCBI lineage: Eukaryota > Metazoa > Chordata > Aves > Passeriformes > Rhipiduridae > Rhipidura > Rhipidura dahli. The sequence continues at coordinate 216,608 of VXAC01006191.1, read as the reverse complement.
CAGGCCGTGTATTTGTGTGTCCCATTATTTCCTACAGCCTTTGCCTAGCTCTATTTTAATTTTTTTTTTTGTTTTTTTGTTTTTTTTTTTTTCTGTTTGGCTGTTTGGTTGTTCTTTAACAAATGGCAGTGAAATGCCTTAATAGCCTGGTCACAGATTTTTCTAACTGATACAGAATTGTCAAGAAGACAATTTTTCAAAAGCACGTTTTCATGGCAGTGCCATAAATGCTGAAAAGCAGCATCTTTGTAGTTCAAGCACAACTTAAGGATCTAAAGCAGATGAGGCTTGAGGCCTCATTCTGTGGCCTGGAATATGCTGGCAGTCAGGGTAAATTATTAGAAAAGTCCTTTCTGCTCCTTTACTCCGAGTCTGAGAAAACTCCTGTACTTACAGGAAAACACTCAGGCATCGTTGTTGCCAGGGCCACAGCTCCAAAACTGCCAGCCATTCCCCACAACACAGGCATTCAGCAACACGGTTATTCACATACTTTGCGTTGGGGTTGCTATGGTTTTGTTATGAAGAGATGTGGAAGGCTACTAGAAAATCCTTTTTGTAAATGACCACAAAGGACTCTTGCCACCAAACAAACTTTAAGCTCCAAGCAGTCACTGACCATAGTTTCCTAGGCCTTAGTACTTTCTGAACGGTACTACAGTTCCTTCCTTCCTTCCTTCCTTTTGAGATAAAGTCTCACAATGTAATATTTGAAAATCAATGGAAGCACGTAGCTGCATAGAGAAATTCTTTCTAGCAATTTCCAAAGTCACTTGTACTTGACTCAGTCGAAATGCAGTTTCTACTGTTGGCCTTTTTCCAGCTGAACTTGCTTGTGTTGCACAAATCCTGTTCAGGAAGTGTTTTATTATACTGGGGTTTTAGCTGCTATTGCATGAGTAGAATCATATTTGGCTATTGAATGCCACAATTTCTGTTTTTACAGTAATAAATCAGTCTTTTCTAGCTCTAAACAAGGACATATTTTTAAAATATGTCCTCTCTTTCATCCATTAGGTATTCTGAGAAATCAAAACATTATTTGTTCTAATCTGATTTGATTCCCATAGTGTTTCCACTCATGTAAGTATGGTTTGACAAGAGATGTGATGAGCTAGATGAAGTTACTGTAAGTGTCAATACACACTATCTGCATCCTTAAGATTCTTTAGGACCATTTGAGATACCATAGGTGAGAAGAATATCCAGTGGTGGCCATCTTTGCCTACAGAATTACTAGCACAGTCAGATAAATGTCTTTAGTGTACAATATGAAAATTAACAAAGGACAGTGAATATTGATGTTGTCCAAATTTGCTTTCTGCAGGCTTAGTAATATGATACTATAGCCACTGTCTCTGGCTCCATAAGTTAAAATCAGCATCAATATTTTTATTCAGCTCTGGAATCCGGGAGTGCTGAGTCCATTTTGGGATGCCCAGGGGCACTCTGGGGTGATTCTCATACAGGACTACCAAGATAGTCAGGGCTGTAGCACACAGCACACAGAAGAGTTTGAGAAAACTGGATTTGTTGTTAAAGGAGGAGTCTAAGGGTATCTTAAGGAGTAATGGTTAACAGGATCTCATCCACTGGAAGGCTATAGGGAAGATGGAGCAAGACTCTTCTCAGAAGTGCACGGTGTTAGGATGGGAGTCAAGAGTCAGAAGTTTTAATGGAAATTCCCATTAGTTATTAGAAAAGAAAGGTTTCCCCATGAGTGTTGTCAAATAGGAAAGGCTGAGAAAACTCTAAATCTCTGCCCTTGGAGAAGCTTAGGACTCATCTGGGCAACCTCCTGTGTAACTAGATCTGTTCTAGCCCTGGACTTGAACTTCAGGTTGAACCAGATAACTATAGGTGGTCCATTATAATCCAAATCATTCCACAGTTCCGCAGCTCTCTGGATGATATGGTGCTACTCTGCCTGATAAGCACTGATCACAGCTTGTCCAGACAGTTCCCTCCCCTGCAGTGACAAAATGGACAGAAGCACTCATTCTCAGGGATGTTCTCCCCCTTGCTATACCTGGTGTAAGCTCACTGTCACAGTGCAGTTTGAACTTGAATGCACTGTGCATGAAAAATAAAAATCCAGGTATATAAAATACTTGATAACATGTGAATTATTTTCAATCCTCAATATAGAGGATATACCAAAGTTAAATACACTTTCTCATTTTTCTCTATTTTCACCCACACATTTATTATTTCACAGTCCACCACAGCACCCTTCTGATCCACTGAATCACATACATTTTCTATGTGTTAATATTTTGATTAACAGTGTAATAAAAAATTAATCTCTTAGGAAGTGGTGGTGAAGCACAAGAATGTTTTTGTGAGCAATACCCTTGATGAAAAAAAGAATTTTGCTATTTCAAAAAATATGCGTGTGACAGAGAGAATTGTAAAGCTGTGAAAGATGAAACTGTGTAGATGCTGTCAGCCTCTGAGTCAGCAGCTCACATTTCGCAGAAATTAGCATCTTAAGCCTAAGTGCTCCCCTTGCATGCTCAGAAGCACCTTCCTGCACAGCCCACTGCCTGCTGCAGTCTGACAGTGCCTCAGAGCTTACACCACTGAAAGAGCAACAAACTGATTCACTGGGAGTTAACAAAGTGCAGCCAGTCACGCTGAGGAGACATTTACCACAAGAGCAGCCTCTGTCATGGAGGGGGTAGGAGGAGCTGACAGCACATGTATTATCACAGGGAGATGAGTGTTTTTTACTGAGGTTGAAGGTGAAACACCTGCAAGTGGGTCAAATGATTTATATTATTTCTTTAATAAATTAGGGCAAGCAACAGTCATTAATTAACACAGACACACAAAAAGAAAGGATTTGTTGGAATAATTTCACTTTTACTTTTTATAATTTTAAATTATTTATGTAGCAGTGCCACAGTATAGCAACAGCAGAGTTGCTGTTTCATAAAGAAGGAGAGCTTTTCACAGTTATACAGCATTTGTAACAAAAGACCTGTTAGTTTTGATCTCCACTGGTGCTCTGCCAGCCTCGAATATGGTCACAATGCCCTGGAAACCATTTTCTTCTACGCCCAGCCCCTTTGATAGCAGGAAGACACGGTGACACAGAGCTGCTCTACTCTGAGTGCCTCTGATAAATCCAAACTGTCAGACACTGCTGGTCAAAGGTAAATGGGACATCAAGGGGGAAAAAAAGAAGCACCAAGGTTAAAAGAAGCACTGGCCTTTTTTGCAGTGCACTTGCAGTAGTATTCCATACTAGTTTAGCTGTTCACATAGCAGTGAACAGAAAAAAAGGCTGCTCTGCATATGGCATGGCCTCTTTTAGTTATTTTTTTGTGTGAAATGGTTGCCACAGCTTTTGAAGACCTGTAGTCTAGCATAAAGACACATCTATAAATAAAAGATCATTTTAAGCAAGCTTTGAAATTATTAGACAACGTAATGCAGTTTACAAACAAAACCTGATCCATTGAGGAAGATACATCTGAGGATGTAAAAAACAACACTTGGGTCAAAGGATGCCCATCTAGCTCAAAACATAAAGCAGTGACCTGGAAACTAAAAGGAACCCAAGGAGGACAGATTTGATGAAAAAGTGTTTATAGAAGTAAAATGTACTACTGTTGCACTCAGAAGATCATAAGCCAAACTGAGTCTGGGATATACCAGCTCTTTGAGGAGTGCACAGAGGGTTGGTGCAAATGCAGAGCTAGAGAAAAATCTGCACAAAGCAGTATTGATTTTTTTTGCTGACATCTGTGGCATTTTTAAGTCAGAATACTATGTGCAACAGTTTTTCCCAGAGAAGCAGAGCTTTGACTCACTCTAAAAAGTGAAAGAGAAATTCTGTGAAGTCTCAAAAAAAGGAGGCATCTTTCTATAATGTACCCATCTACCAAACCTCATGTGTCATTGCTGTTTTCTATATATTTTTCCAGTGGTTTAAATGCAAGGAATTTCAAATTTCTTATTATTTAAAAAAATATAGTTTTATCCATAAGACCTGATCATATAGAATGGCCTTTAGAGTCCAGTTAAAAGAGAACTATAGTGGCAAAAACCTCAGACTAAGTAACAGCACCGGACAGTGGGCAAGAATCAATTATTCATTCAGAAACATCAAGAGCTAGTCAGATGATCTATCTGCATAACAAATAAAACTGATGATTTGTCCTGTTTTTTTGAATGCATGATTCATGATTATATGATTACTCATAAGGCTCATGACAACATGATTTGATCCAATCCAAAAAAAACCTCAGGAAAAATAGCTGAAGCACCCTGATTCAAGCATATGTGTATGTTTTAAAATATGAAAATCCCTATTTAGGGAATTTGACTAATCTTGGTCCTAAAGTTATGCATGTTTAAGTGCATTACTTAACAAGAGAGATAAGCCACTCAAAACAGGATGTGTGATAATAGAGTGTCCTGGTACCTGCTGGGACAGAGCAAAATTTTTACAGTACTGGTAAGAGTGCAGAGCCTGGAGCCTTGTAAGCATGGCTAAGAGATGGTTCTGCACCACCTCACCTCATTGCTGGGGGCAGGAGTACAACAAATCCATATTAGAGCTTGTTCTTACTCAATTCTCAGTGTCCCTTTACTGGGTTTATGTATTTCATGGATCTCTTGTACCAGGAAGCTGAGAACTGGACACAATATGCCAGATAAGTCTCACCAATGCTGAATAGAGGGGCGAGATCACCCCCTCTGACCTGCTGGCAACACTCCTCCTAATGCAGCTCAGGGTACCACTAGCCTTCTGTATTGCAAGGACACACTGATGCTTCATCTTCTACTTGCTGCCCACCAGAACCTCCAGCCCTTTCCTGTCAACCCAGTCAGTCCCAGCCAGTCCCTGTACTGAACAGTTCATGGGGGTGCTCCTCCCCAGGTGGAGGACTTGACATTTCCCTTCACTGAATTTCATGGGACTCCTGCCGGTCCATTTCTCTAGTCTTTTGAGGACCCTCCAAATGGCAGCACAGCCCTGTGGTGCACCAACCATTCCTTACAATTTTGTATCATCTGCAAATTTCCTGAGGTTGCTCTCTGCCTTATTAACAAAGTCATTAATAAAGATGCTAGTCAGTACTGGTCCCATTATTTTTTCATGCAATATGCCACTGTTGATGTGCCCCCAACTGGACTTTATGCCTTCTATCACAACTCTTTGGGACTAGAAATTTAGTCAATTTTCAATCCACCTCTCTGTCTATTTATCTGTTTGTCAATCAGGATGTTAAAGGAGACAGTGCAACATAAAGGGTACAATTAGCAACAATGGGTACCCATCATGAAATTACTGCTACTGCCAGCAATTAAAAACAGATCTAATATCTGTCTTTTCTAACAATCTTATTTTTGAAAGAGAGAAGCAGCATTCTGAGCATATCTTGGAACAGCTATAATAAAAGAATTGCAATCTATTACTGCACAGTAAAGCTAAACTTTCTGCTCTTACGTCAGGGCAGATAACAAATAAACTTGGGTCACCTAACTTGACAGTGTGTACACAACTGACAGCAAGATATGAATTTACTCCTACCATAAGAAAAAGATCAGTGAAACCCAAACTGGCACTTTCTTTAAAAAAATGTAATGCAAATAAAACATAAGAAAAATGTAAAGCAGCCACAAAAATTAGCACAACAAATGAAGAGCTTAGTAAACTAGAAACAAAACCAGGTAGATTGAACTTTCATAACAAATCAGATTTTTTCTTCTTATGAAATTTATCAATGTTTGTTGTTATCAAATCATGGTCCCTTTCACATCATGTGGCCATATTTTATTTCTGAAGAGTTACCCTTTTTAAATAAGCTTGGAAACTCCCATGGAAAATATCTTTTATGATTCATTTATTCCTGATTCTCTCTTTGTCTCTATTACAAAACCTAACATTGCTGGTGACAAACTCAACATGATCTTTCTGGTGTTTGTTTCTGCCTTCTGCTTCTCTTTGCCTGGGAGATCCATGGGGATCTCCTGGGGCTTCTTTTGGGTGGATATGATTTTGAATATGGAATCTGCATTTTCTCCTGCTTGGGCTGAGCATTCCACACTTGTTGTATCACCTGCTATAATACCACACAGTTTTATATTGTTACATATAATTTTGTGTTAATTATATTTACTGTGGAGGAAGTGTCTATATAATGGGAATATTTTTATCCTTACTTGAAAAAAATGAAGTACAGTGTTGTATCAAACAGAACACTGAACTACAAAAATGTAATGAGAAGTACACAGAGCAACAGAATAAATATGGATATTTGAATCCTTAAGGATAATCAGACTCTTTACCACTTGCATATGTTTTTCCACAGACACTTTGACAAAGCTCATGTACTGATATATCAAGGAGATTTACTGAAACAAAAGACTCATGAATGTCAATTGTGAGATGAAAACCCAGAGCACTCAAACTGATTTAATCTGCATTGTTAATTTGCAAGTTCATGAATTTTGCAACATCTTATTACAGCTCAGTTATTAAAAATTAGATCTCCATGAATGGAAGAAGATATTTTTACAATTAAAAAGACTTCTATATTTTAGCTTCTCTATATATGTCATACTTTGAAAGTTTTGTTCTTGGCCAGAATAAAGCATTTTGGCAAATACATGTGATCCTCAGGTTTCAAACACCTTAAAACCAAAATGATCAGTTGGCATACTATGAATATAAATAAGTAAATAAATAAACATATATATATAATTTTAAAAAGCATAAATTTGATAGAAAGAAAGTGAATTTTACATTATATAATTTTCCATGACAGATCTTCATCTCCTGGAGAAAACGAGAACCTTTAAGGTTTGTGGGCACATAGAAGGGTTTTCTTGCTGGGCATTTGGGGAAGAGGTTACAAAATAAGTGTGGCAAAATTGCTTGAAAGAATTACAGTCTTAAAGTCTTTCTTTATCAGCTAGGTCCCTGTCTTACATTGCTCATGCACTTGAACTCCGACATTATATAGAAATATCTTCTGGAAATTAAAGGATCACTTCAGTCTTCAAACTGTCCTTAACCTCTCAGCTGGTAATGTGAACAGAAGTTCCAATTAGTGCCAAATACAGTGGAATTCTGTGAATGCATTCCAATTAGAAACCATCAGTTTGTTTGACAATTAGTGCCAATAGAAAGTACATTTGAGTTTCAGAGGAAGTTATCAGTATATATGGTATGCCAGAATCTTCCTCAGAAGCCATTATTGTAAACAGTGTCAAGAAAATAGTGTAGAAAAGACAGATCAGTAGATCCAGATCATTAAGAACTACCTATTGAAGGAACAGTAATGGAACAGTTGATTTGCTTCAAATAAGAGAAAGCGTGAAGTAATGAAAAAAAAAAAAAAGAGGTTCTGAAGTAATTCTGAGTATTTATGGTAAAATACATATACATGTCCAGAAGTAATTGGACAAAGATTTATCGCCATCCTTAAGTTTTATCCTTCTTCTGATGTGAATTGATACATAAATCTGGGACATTAAATATAAAAGCTGATATTTTCTGGTAAATACTATACGTAAATATCATGTGTACCCCCAAAAGCATACACTTAAGTGTTTGGGGAGTTTATTGTTTTTTGTAAAATTTCTATCTGCTTCTTTTCTGAGGTAGATGATCTGTCACTGCATTGTATGTTAGGCACTACCTTTTTATCCAAAGCATAAGAATTTCTCATATCTTCTTCCTTCATCCTTATAGCACAGTCAACAATCACATATGGTACACTAAGAATATAAATTATGTATTCTTTGCTAAGACAAAATGAGATTGTATTGTATACAGTGCGTTTTTCTTTAAAAGGAGAACCTGGGGGTGAGAACAGTTGGTAATAACTGACCTTCAAAATAAGAAGATGGCAAATCTTACCTCTAGCTCATATTGTGCTCTATTTCGAAATACAAGGCTTTAACAGGATTTTAGATAATTGGAAGCTGAACTCAGTGTAAGTCCATTCATGATTTATAGTGCAAATCAGCACTTTTGTGCTGCTTTTTCAATGACACTTAGATATTGCTTTTGTCATTTTTGTCACTACTTTTGGAAGTTACACAACTCTTTTGGGTAAATGGAAGAACATGCCACCTAAAAGCCAGCAACAAAGCAAGAATAGACTTAAATAAAAGATTTCATAAATTAAACCGTTCTGGGACATAGCCTGGATAGACTGGATGACATTTTCTTATCTGCAGGGATAGAGCTCCATTAGTAAATCTCTGCAAAGCAATGGGATTTGGGTGCATTACCAGACAGTGTATCATCCTGAAATATAGAGATATTATTAAAATATAGTAACTTTTTAATGTCTTCAAGGTCTGTCTTGAATTTAAGAACTAAAAAGATATTTGGCTTCATTAAGCCTCCTTTGTCTTGCATATCACCCTTTCCTCTTTCACCCTGCTCCCTTTCCAGTATATTTTTCTTTAGACATGTCTTCATTACACTTGCTTTTGGCCTTTTCTTGCTGTTTTAAGAAAATAATTATGGACACTGAGGAAATAGTCTCACCTAACCTGATTAACATAATTAAAAGGAAAATATACAGATTTTAAAATTTTAGTGAATATTTATTTTCACAGATAGACAGAGGTTTAACTTCAGCAGAAAGGAGTACATTGGTTTACAAATAAAACTTTGCTGTAAAAATAGCAAAAAAATGTTGGTACCTGGTACAAATGTTTGGACATCTTGGTGGCTTGCAGTTTTGGAATTTATGAGTAGTTTTTTTGAATCTAACAAGTAAAGATATCTGCATAGGACTGCCATATTAAATATGGAAATATTTCCTAGGACAGAAAATGGTTTCATTCCTTTTCTGTAATTGTTGCATTAGTATTCTTTATTTCTGTGACTTATATTTCAGTATAAGGTGTGTAATTGCTTCCTGGAAAACATTCAGAAATTAAGAAAACTCCAAGTTCAATGTGCTGGGAATACTACAATATTGAATTTGATTAGTGTGTGATTCCTTACAAGACACGGCACTCACCTGCTTCCACATCTCAACTTACAGTCCTCAATCTGAAGGAATCAGGATTTTTTGTAACCTCTGAACTGTAAAGCAATGATAAAGTCTACAATAGTTTTTTTTGGGTTTGGTTTTGTTTTTTTTTTTAACAGTAAACCCATTAATTCATTAGCAGAATGATAGTTCTGCTCTGATTCAATACTTGTGTTCCGGAAAAGGAAGGAGGCTTGATCCGCACATTTGCTTGGCTATGTAGGTACATGGAGTTCTGGCTGATCTTCCACCACCATCTGCTCGAGTGCTTTTGTATGTCTGTGTCTGCAGGAAACTTTTTTTTTTATTTTTCCTCCTCCCTATTACGGTACTTACCCTCTTATTCCAAGAAAGCTGCCTTTTATGTACCAGTCCACCTCTTCCACTATTATGTACAGATACCACGTGATCTTAGACATTTACAGCATAGACAAAATCATCTGAAATGTGCCTGTCAGAACTACATTTATAGTCGAAAGATAAAAATAGGGCATTTCTGTCATATCCTCATCCTTATGTAAAGCTTAAAAATAAACCACATGAATTACAACTTAGAAGTTCCTATTTTTCTCCAGTGAGTGACTAAAAAGGGAGACAAGGATGACTAATTCAAATACAGCCCTCTGCTTTGTAGATGTTCAACTCAAATAGCTAATATACATATTTTATTTACTACTGATCTTGTACTGCTTTTCCTCATTCATATATGAAGAATTTTTTTAGACAATCCTTTATGACATATACTACTTTGTTTTTTCCCTCTTCTTTCTCCCTCTGTTCAGACAGGAGAGGAATAGTGGAGCCAACTCTTTCCCAGATACCATCTTGGGGGTTTTTTTAAAGCTTTCATGATTTAAGTAGGAGTTATTTGCTTCAGTCACTGAGATTATATCAAGAAAGCTTAGAAGGCATTTTACATTATCAGGGCAATTTTAAACACATATCTCACTTGCTGATGAAGTAGGAGAAAAGATACCATGAGAAATTTTATTTAGCATTTAATCCCCCATTTAATTTACGAGGGCAGAAAGGCAAAAGCAGGAGGCAACAGTAGATTTGCAGATTACTTCTGAACAAAATGCTCATCTAGAGCAGCCTTCCTCAAGCCTTTGATGGTAACACTAGATGAGATGAATGTTTTCTAGAAGTGCAGGGTAATTGTTGTAGTGCATTAACATCAATTTGTTACCACTCTAGCTCTGACCAAAGGATAGTGCCACAGGAAAGAAAGTTGCAATTTAGGAAATTTAATTAGCTGAAAATTTTATCTCTTTTTCCCAAAGACTTCTCCAAAGACTTTAGTTTAAAGGCTATTATGATTTTTAAAAACTCATTAACTAAGATGTTTCCATAGGATATTCAGGCTTTGAGAGGTGAAATGGGCTCTGAACATCCAGTTTGCCATAACTTTCTCCTCACGATACAATATATAGGCAGTGTGCAGTGTACTTAGCTGTTCAGAGTGTATCAGCTGGTAAAACATGCTGCCACTTCATACACAGAAGATACAGGATAGAAATTACATCATGCTAAACTACTATGCAAGAGGGCACTCATGGAAGTAGATGACAGTCTCTGCAAAAAAAAAAAAAAAAAAAAAAAAATGTTGTATGTGATTCCAAGGACAGCCTGTTGACCCAGACTCCTTCACCTGGATTGTGCAAATTCAGCAGGATTCTGGAAATGTGCATTTCATTCTCCCAAAAAAGAAAGACATTCTCCCAAATGCCATCCATTATCAGAAGAAAACATCACTTGCAGCTTGCTGCTTCTCAGGCTTCAAGATTGCTTGATTACTGTTGAGAACTTAAGGATGATATTTCTAGACTGTCTAATTATGGTTTCTTATGTCTGTAGGAATAGGAGATAATAACCCTAAGAAAATCTAGTGCTCACAGGATCAGTTCTATAGAGCTCACAAGAATAATATTTCAGTAACACCCAACAGAATTGTTCAACTTCAGGCATAAAATTATGAGATATGGCACCTTAGGGTTCAACCTGATTCCTTATATAGCATTGTTTCACTCATTAATCACATAGCTTCTAGAAGTCAGTATTTATTGAATGACTCAGAGAAAACTTACTGAGAAAACCTATAATGGTCTAAAAGTAACTGCTGTGAGGAATGTGGTGGGTATCTCACAACACTGTTAAAATGGTTTGTGGAAATGCATAATAAAGACATGACAGCCATTTAATGGTTTAACTCCTAGGACCACTGAAGACAGGAAATTCACCTTATGTGAAATGATCTTAAAATCATCAATACTGTGATGACTGAAAATATAATAAATATAATATAAGGCTTTTCTTTAAGAAAGAATTTAAGAAAATTAGCACGTAACCCTACAGAATAGGGAGAACTCAGCTGTGTTTGAACTCCGCAATTTGTCAGTTCACTCTTACCAGAAAGACAAAGACTAATGGCCAGAAAGATTAAACCCCCAAAATGAAGGATGTTTAAAGCAGTTGGTTTTAAACCACATTATATCACAGCCCTCTATCCAGATGATGTGTATTGTACACATATTGACAATATATGATAATGTAATATATTTTGTGTGCTTTCGCTTGAATAGATTTGCAAAGGAAGGCAAAATTTTAGACGAAAGTGCAGAGGAGGGAAAATAACATGGAAGTAAAAATCATAGTGAACTAATAAAGGAAAAGATGAGAACAAAAAGAAAGAAAAAAAAAAAGAAGGCAGAGATTATGCAGTACAGAGGATTAGAAGGTACACATTGATGCACAGATGAGAGAAAAGAAGAAAACTAGCAATCATCAGTGAAACAAGAAGGGAGAGAGGGAAAAGCCATGAGCAAAAAATGAAACAAAGTGAAGAATAAAAGATTGCTGGGATCATAGTCCCACCAACCTGTGAATTTTTAATGGGTACCAGCCAGTGCTGGGAGGAGGCCAAATAGTTGCTTGGCTAAATGAAAAGCAGTTGGCATCTTGGTGTTTCACATGTGATGAGCATCCAATATGTGACACTTGATCTCATGCCAGGAACATGCTATGGTTTGAAACTTCTAGCAGCCAATCAGGATGCCCTCTAACTACTTTCTTTTATCATATTAATTGCATGTCCTGCACCAAAGAATACTTAATCCAGATGCACATGAATTAAGATGGAAAAAAACCTCAGACTGCTTAAAACAGCTGTTCAAAATCAGTCCATAAAAAATAAATTCTACTTTGGGCAGAAGCTTGTTTCTTAGATCAAAGTGCTTCATTCATTCCATATTATTTATTCTTTAACCAAAATAGTCAGTTCAGTCAGGATTGTTTTTATTTAATTATATGTTTATTTGATAGCCTTCAGACAGTCATGGCTATCAGAGGTGGCACTAGAAGTACACCTACTTGTATTTGCCAATCTCTGAATTTATGATGTTGCAGCACTAATTCATCTATGATTCTAACACTGAGAGCAATCTCAAATCAATAGAAAAGGTATGGTATTATCATAATCATCATTCCTCTATTAGAGAGTACATTTATTTTTGGTGATATGTATGCCTTTGCAATATGTGATTAAAAACTATGAAGATGTTATATACATCTTAATATTAATATTTATCCTGAGCCAGATGCTTTAAAATCATATTTTCTAAAGATTAAAAGGAGATAAGCAAAAGTAGGATGAGATATATTTAAATTTTCTTTTCCTACATGTCTTTTTCTATACTTATACAAATTTGACTGCTTTAAATCTCTTGCTTGTTAATTTTGCTAAAGGAACATGTCTGATAATAAATAGTCTCAGATGCTTCAAAACCAGAAAGATGGCCTATGACTCCCTAGTTAAAGGTTTGGCATAGGGGGTCTAGTTTGATAACATATTCTTTTCTTATTATTTTATAATTAATGTAAGTTTCTGAAAGCACTCACTTCTGTGTTGCAGAATTTTTACAGAGACATCCATGTCCATTTATTAGAAGACTTACTCACATGAGAAAAGCTACTCTACATTGATAATCAGTGGAGTCTTCTCCTAATAATATTTTGTTGCAGAGTATAACTCTGGTTAGGTCATTACCTATAGAAATATAAAAGGTGTTGAGTATTCGGAGCAATCCAACTGAGATAATACCTAGCCAGTCCTGCACTGGCCCATTCACCAGTCCTCTGAATTAATCATTTTTCCAATATCTGCTTAAGCTTAAGAACTAAATTGTAAAAACAATTCAAGTGAGTAAAGATGTTGGAGGATGTAAAACAGCATTTTGAACCTTTTAAATGAGGTCACACAGTAACAGACCAAATTTTGCTGCTGTGGAATCTACCAGGTTTTGTTATGTTAATTCTAACATAAGCCAATCTACTTTTTTTTCATGTAACACAGGGCTCCAGGAATATTTTCATGTAGGATTTTCATTCAGGTCCCTGAACCCAGCATGAGTTGTAATTGTGAATATGTTTATACAGGCAATTTGTGTCTGTCAGAGGAAGGTTTGTCTTCACCTCCACAAATATTCTGGAATGCAGATATAGTCACTGGAAATTTATCTCTAAAATTCTCTACTTTTAGATACATGTACATATCTTGTGAGTTTTTGGCCCATTGGATAAAATTCATAAAACAATAAATGTATTAATCTAAAATATAGAATTAATTTTATTTTCCTAATGAAAGTCCCTGTCCTAATTATATACTTAAATAATCTGAGTAGTTTTTAATCTATTGTACTGATTTTTAACCTCCAAATAAGATTAAAAGGAAAACTAAATAGATAAGCCATCTTCTATAATTTAATGGTGCTTTTAATACTTTAGCAAGAACAAGCACATTGTAACCGTGTCTTTTAAGGTACAAAATAAAACTGTGTAGGGAAGGTGATGACTATATTCAAACAAACAGTGGTAAAAGTTTCTGTGAGCTCATTATTCTACAGAAAATGAAGGAACTGTATTTCATACCAGAAGCCCTGCTTTAAAAAGCACAGTGCTTTTATTCCCTCAGTGACTTTGATAAACATCCTACACCATGGTGATTGCAAGCATGTGACCACAACAAAAGTCTCATATGACTCCCAGGGGCAGCTCAGCATGAGTAAGCAATTCCTAGCACCATCCAAATCTACATTCCAGTAAGAGATTACAGTTTTTGTACAGCCTCATGATTCCTGCCACTCCCCATCCCCCAACAAAAACATCATTGTTATGATTTCCTCTACATCAGGAGACTTAGTGACTATCACACCTAACACTTTTAACATTTCTTAGGAATAAGAAATAAGGCCATTTTCTATTTTGGTCCTGGGTGATGACAAACGTGTTAATGGGCCCCAGATAAACTAATTGAGATCTTCATTGAATCCAGAATGTCATAATGCATCTGGAAACAAGACAAAGTGTTTCCAAGAAAGACGTGCTTTTACCCGTCACAAATAACCCAATTAACTGAGTGCTTTCAGGGAAACTCATAGAAAGACAGGATTTTGCTTCCAGTGAATACACATGATTTCCCAGTTTATGGTTCAAGCCTCAACAAATTAAAATAAAGTCAGAGGCTCTCAGCAATAGGTGGTTTTTAGAGGACTCTCATGAGACCACCTGGATCCTGTGCCTCCCTTACCTTTTAAATTAACACAAAAAACAAAACTAAAACACCTCAAACCACACCCCTACCCCCCCAAAAAAAAATAAAAACAACAAAACAAAACAAAACAAACAAAAAAGGAAGAAAAAGAGCAAACCACAAAACAAAACAAAACAAAAAACCCAGACAGTTTTAATATGTGCTGACATCTCGGTGTAGGTCAGCTGCTGGTCTGCCTTGATAACTACTGCACAAACTTGAGTTTACTGAAGAAATAGCAGCTTATTTCTCAAATCAGAAGCTTTGTATGTGTGAGACAAGGATGCTAGGCCAGAGTGTCACAGTGCTTCTGCTGTGTTTCTTCCTGTGGTCTGTGTTAGTTCATCTACTTTGAGCTGTTTCATTCCATGTGAATAAATATTACTAGTCTGGACAGCTGTATTCTGTACATGTAGCAAGAGAATGTGAGGACTGCCTGAACCATGGTAAAACTGCCATAAGTTTTTTGACATGAAGCATAATTTACATAATATTTAATGCCACCTCTCATTAACACCATCTTATGCCTCTGATGCAGGGTCTGAATCTGCATAATGCTGATCAATTAGGAACCATTTCATTTCTACAAAGTTGCTGCCAAATAAGCTTTTTCCACATCTTCTATTTGCAGGCCACAAAACAGTGAAAGCACATCTTTGCCACCCAACATCCTCTTATCCTTCTGAGAGAGTAAGTTTGCAGATTAATTTCCACAATATTTCCTTGTATAAGCCTTCCTGGTGTCACTTGCAAATTTTAAACTATGGCCTAACTACCAACACTTTTGTTTACTTCGCCTTCAAGGTTTATGAGCCAGCTTGCAGTGTCAGCTGAGCTTTGAAAGGCATAGCAATGTCTCCAAATCTGTTTCAAAGCTTCTTCTGGAGTCCAAATGGGAAGCTGATCTGAAGCTTAACTCACATTATGCAAACCACAAGAAAACTTTGCTTTACAGGGATTTTCATGAATACATGGCCAAAAACTGACTAAGAATCACAGAATCACTGAATTGTCAAGGTTGGAAGAGACCTTTAAAAGCACCCAGTTCAACCGTCCACCCAACACTACCACTGGAACCCCTAAACCACTAAACCATCACCCAGCACCAGATCCAGATGCCTCTTAAACACTTTAAGGGATGGTGGCTCCACCACCTGCATGGGCAACCCATTCCAGTGCACAACCACCCTAACAGTGGAAAAATTTTTTCTTTTATCCATTCTGAATCTCCCATCTCAGCCTAAGGCCATTTCCTCTGGTCTTCTCTCCGAAGAAGCAGAAGACTGGTTGGCACCAGAGGATACTTTCAGAGAGTTGTAGAGAGTGATGTGCTCCTCCCTGAGCTTCCTTGTGACTAAACAAACCCAGCTCCCTCTTAAGACATGTTTCTAGATCTTTCATGAGCCTTGTTGCCCTTCACTGGACACTCTCCAGCACTTTAATGTCCTTTGAAAGTGAGGAGAGATCACCTGTAGCACATTACCTGTTGACTCACTGGGCTCTCTGTCCCTGCAAGCAGTCAACACTCTCTGGATTAAACCAATTTAGTGCAGTATCAACATATTAAAAAATGGTTTATGCCTCTTCTTTTTTGGCCATTCATGTTGAAATAGATACCATTGCATTCTTGCAATGTTTCTCATTAATCTAGATAATAATATATAGGGATTTTTTTTTCTTGATATCTTAACAACACTTTATGCCTATTTGCTTTGAGATTTAGGGGGAGTTTTTGAGGTAGTATTTAGGATTTTTTTTTTTTTTTTACTTAATAGATATCTTTTTTTTCTTGCTATAAATCTTTTACAGTGTGGTAATAACATTCCAAATACAGATCAGTGTTGGTATATATGCTGACAAAGAAATTATAATTTCTCCTATTTTGTATATTGAAGAGAGTAGCTTAGCACAAACATTTGGAATGACTGACACAATGTGATTCCAGGTTGTGCCTGGAGTCCTGTATGTTATTAAATAATGGTAGTAGGTTAAATGCTTGGTGGGGATAAAGAGGTGAAGGTGCAGCTAGAGGTGGGCATACAGGCAAATACAGCCAGTTACAATCGCAACAGATGTCTTTGGGAAGCTACTGAAGAGCTCTAAATTTAGAGCCAGACACATCAGTTTAATCCAATAACAGATTTTAGGGGTGGTGGATAGAATGCATTGGGTAGTTGCCAAGAAGGGCCTGATGGTTACACTGGTCTCTTCTAGGCTCAGAAGCAGCTAACTTTTATTTCTAAACGGGCTGCATTCAACTTATTACAATCCTAGAAGGAAGGCAAGACAGGGAAGGAGGCTGCTGAGAATTATCTTGATTTCTAGTCCCAATATTGATGTCCCTGTGCCTTTGTTAGGCACAAGAATTATATATAAAACACTTACAAATCACACAGGGTGCGATCACTGACTAATTAAATTGGCATTAAGTTTCTCTAATTAGACAGTGTTTGGGAAACATTTCAAATATTAAGAGAACTTCTTTAATGCAAGAACTATTAATCATTTGATCATGTGAGCTCAGCGAATGACCATAATGCACATCCCTGGTTATCTGCATTTAAGCACCCAGGTAGTCATATTTACTTTAATAAAACTCAGTGATATTCTTTTAGTCAGGCATTTACATTGACCTGCAAGCTCTGAAATGTTTTACTTACCTCTGCTAATCTCTTGATCTCCTCTCACCCATTTGTCTTGTTTAACTTGCACATATGAAATCAGAAACAGAAGAAGCTCTTGAATAGTTTAAACCTGCTTGTGATTTGGCAAGAGAAAACTAGACATTAAAATAAGCTGCTGGCATCAAAAGAGAACCAACACTCTAACCCTTGGTTCTGCAGGACATAATTTTTGAGCATGATAGCCTCACTATGCTTCAAGTACTCTCTCCATATTCCTTAAGAAAAATTGCTATTCAAACCAATGGAAATTTTCTTAAAAAAAAAAATGTTCCTAAGAATATACTTTTGAACCATTGAGGCTGAGAGTTAGTGACTGATGCATTTTTAGGAACACTTTTATCTTTATTCTAGAAATAGTAGTTTTTGCAGGTGCATTTTTTTTTAGCCATATGTGAGAGTGGATGATTTTAAAAAATGCAACTAATCTCAGATGAAAACCTATTTTTCTTAAAACATATTGACAGGATTGTGATACTGTAATGTTAGTATTGAGATGCAGGTGAGTATTTTCATATCACTAGAGAAACCACAGTTTGATTTTCATTTCATCAAAACACAATGACAGCAGCATTGCTGCCTGAAGTAGTATTCATGATTAGCAATAGGAGATTATTGTTATCCTGAATTAGATTACGTATATCTAGAACAAAAATTGTAGAGGCATAGAAAAGCAGAATGGTTTGCTTCTTCTTTTTCTGCTTAAAATATTTTATTTTCACACCAATTATGGACAGTATGACAATTGTTATTTGGAAAAGAAGTAATACTGAAAGAAAAGTAGATAATTACTATAGGAAGAAGTGATAGGACTTACCTAATCCAGTAGCTAAAGGCAGAGAAGGCTGCCATAGCTTCACATTCACAGATCCAACCAGCAGTGAGGCTGAGCCTGAGTCTCCAATAATCACACATGTGCACATTTATGTGTGTGTACACGCAGCTGGTCACACAGACCACCACACAGACAGAGAATGCACTCACACAAACAGCATCAGTATCCTTTCTCTGTTCCCATCTCTGACTAGTGAGAAGGAAGGTCATTTAGTGGAGCACATACACTGTGTGGATCCCTTCAGCAGCTGGGTTCAGACTGTCTGTGCAGCAGCTACCCCTGGATCACAGGTCACCCCATCACTGGCACCTGGACATACGAGCCTGCAAGGCCACAGCCCTACTGATCAGTTTTTACACATTTATTTATTAAGTAGTTTGTCTAGTTCCTAAGTCAAACTAAGGTACCTGCTTCAGCTTGTTTTGTACTCACTTTTTAGGCTCTGGAGAGGCAAGGAAGGGGTAGGTCAGACATTTCATAGTGTGGGTAGCCAAGACACAATTTTACACAGCTCTCTGCACTACCATAAGCTTCTTATGTAGTGTTTGACAGATCAATAGTCTTTCTCGCCTCTCTCTTGTTTTCTCCTTCTTTTTTGAAAAGTGGAAATATTAAACTTAGGTAACAATGTGCATTGAAGACAGCAGTCACAAATTAAAACCATGATACCAATATTAGGACAATATATGCACTGCTGTTTGTGTCACAGCCTGGCAGTGGTGCAACTGGTGTACCTATACCCGGTGAAGGAAAGTCTCCACCCTAGAGAATTTATCACATTAGACAGGAGAATGAGTCAGGTAGGAAAACAGAGGTACAGTCTTGCTTAGCAAGTCAGTGGCAGAAATGAAAAAATGTTTTAGAAGATGGGCTGAGCCTCAGACGTTTAAGTAATCTCCTTGAAGATATTGAAGTGCCTTATGAAAGGAGAAAGAGGAAATCAGATAATCTTAAGATCTTCAGAGAATACTGTTAGATAAGAACATTTCTTAAAAATTATTGAAGGTGTGTATTGTGTTTTACATAATTACTTCTAGTGGTAGTAGTTGTATTTGGTTAACTAAAGTCTGATGCATTACTATTGCAATAAAGTACTGTTAAACTTTTAAAAGAATATTGTAAGTTTCATTGATAGAAATTCGCATTTCATTTATTTTTATGAAATGTTTGCTATTTTTTTATTTCTATATATTTAATTATTTTACCCATTTGAATATAGAACATATTTTTTTTCCAGTCTGGTACTAAAGGCAATATCTGAGCATAGTTTACTAATCCATGCAAGACGAATAATATACATTTAATTTTGTCGAATTTAGAATCCATTTATAGATAGATTTGTTGAAATTTAAATTCTTTTTTGTTTGGCTTGCACTAATAGATTTTCCCATCACATTCATTATAATACTTCTCTTATGTGTCTGTCGCTTTTGCCTTGTGTTCTTTTCAACTCAAAAATCACACTTCTTATAATTCCTCTATTTTTTCTCCTGTTCTCTTTCTGAGCTTCCTTTTAGTCCCTAGTCACTCTTCAATTTATTGTGCATTACAATCTTCTCCCTCTTCCTAATGCTTATCAAAATGCAAGTTCCAAAAAGCATTTGAGAAATTACTGTTCTTTCATTCCTTAAACCTTACACTCATATTTACACATTATCTTCTGCATTACAAGAGTTCAATGCCCTGTCTTTTAAAATTTTTTAGAATTCACATCTCCCTTCAAAAGACTAGTAGTGGGCTATATTTCCTTTTACTTTGCTTGGCTTTACAATTAGCAACTGCGACATAACATAGTAGATGAAAACCTGGTCATGATTAGAAAGTTTTGCTATTGATTTAATTCATGCACGCTGCCAGAAATAAATAAATAAATAAATTCATATTCTGATCCCTGACTATATGAATAAGATGATCTGGAGTTACTGCTGGTACAGATCAATGTGAAATCAGTGTCGGGCCTGGTACATCCGCTAATTTGGTTTTCATTGCAACTTTGTTGTACCTGAGGGCAAAATTTCAGTTCTAATTTCAATGCTATGCGATGTAGAACCTTCCTTCAGGATCTTCTTGAGCACTCCTATAAAATTAAACATTACAGTTTCATAATATAATCCTATTTATAGATGGAATTCAAACTTAGCTACTGTCATGCAAACCAGAACTGCTATCAGAGAGAAGGTTCTTTAGCATCTGCAATAGTTTCTTAGATGTAAGAGGCAGACATGCATTTGGCTAAAAGATTGCACCAGGTTTGCCTGAAGCTGGAGGACCATCCCAAGCCTTTCAGTTACTGTGCCAGGTCAGGCTTGCCCAACAGCCAAACTCCCTCTGGGCTGCTCCTCCACTCCTCTCCTCAGAGGGGCAGGGGGAGGATGGGGGATGTCAAAGATCCTGGGCCACGATAAAGACACAGAACCAGTAACCATGACAAGCAAAACAGACTTGAGTCAGGGAAAGTTAGCAGAACTTATTGAAATAGAGAGATTTTGGGAATAAGAGACAAAGACAAATGTTAAAACAACACCTTTCTCCCCATTCACTTTTTTCCTCCTGACTCCTCTACAACCCCTGGGCAGCACAGGGAATGGGAATGGGCGCTTGGTCAGTCTGTAAAACATCCTCTCTCTGCTCCTTCCCTCTCTTTTCACCTGCTCGAAGGGGGCCCCTAGATGGGCCTTTTTGCCCTGCATGGGCCCTTCCAGTGGCTGGGGTTCTCCAAGTTAACCCTGCTCTGGTGTGGGCTTTCCTTGAGCCTCAGTTCCTGCAGGAAATCCCCTCTGCTCTGCTGTGGTCTCTGCTTTGCCATTTGGGACACCTCATCCCTCTTCCTCTTGTCTGATCTTGCTGTCTGTAGGGCCATTTCTCACACATTTTTCCCTCTTCCCCCTTTCCCTTGTGGTATTTCTTTTCCCTTCCTTAAATGTATTTTCACAGCTAGCAGTCCCTGTGGGGGGTGGGCTGGGGCTGGCTGGGATGGGACACACCCAGCCCAGGGCAGGGTGGGCCCCTCCTTGGGGAGCCCCTGCCCATTGTGCTGTGCTGGCTTGGAAATTAATCGTTCCCTTTTCCCTATCACCAAAGTTTAAATTTGTATAGTCAGAAATTTCATAGTATTTACATTTGCAAGAGGAATGTGTAAAATTATGGGTGTATTTTCCATATTCCAAATTTTCAGGATTATTCATGAACCTTCTAAGAACTTCTCACCATGCAGTTTATTTGTAGTTCTCAGGAAACTTGTTTGGTTTTTTTTAATAGTGATGACATTGAACTTTCATGAGGAGGGTGGTACCCAACCCAGGTTATCTTTCAGATAATTATAAAAAGGAGATAAACTGCCTCACTGAATCTCAGCAGAAATGTAGGTATTATGTAAACTGTTGCTAGGAACAGAACCATTTACCTCAGTGAGTCTTTGGGAAACCACCCAGCCCTATACTGCAGGAGTCAAATATAACCAACAATTAAATCTGACTAATTATATAGAGTATTCCAACATTTGTAATGCATGAGACCTCAAGCCACATCCCAGTGCTATTTTTATCTTTTCAACATGTGTCACTATACTTTTAGTAAAAATATTTTCCTTCATCTATGTCTTTTTAAAAAGATTCTGAAATTACTGGAGCTGACTAATAAAGCTAAGGGTCACATATTCAAAATAATTTTAAAAATAGTGTTTTAAATCCCAACATCAAGAAATTCTGTGTCAGCAAGCACAAACTCTGTTAAAAATGCAGAAATGTGCAGAATTGTCTTGGGACCTTCTTTTAAAATTAAGTCTTCCTACAGTTAAAGAAGTTCCATGACTGCCTTATATCTGTGGGGTTTTTTTTCTAATTTTTCCAAATAAATATATCTTTGAACATGTATCTTGAAAATTTTGAAAATGTCACATTATTGAAAAATAATATTAATAAATCCTTCAGTACATGAGAATATATCTCCTGGTGACATTTTATCATTGATTTAACAAGGGGGCTTTTTGTAACATATTTTGGATACCAGTATGTAAATAGGATTTTGTAGAGAAATGGAAGCAAAAAATGAGATAAGTATACAGGAACAGTCTGAAAGTGGTGGGAAGTTCAAAAAAGTATAAATCCAAAATTGAAAAGATCTTTCTGACATATCTGTCCAAGAGCTTTCATTTGTTTGCATTTAGAAGAATTTGGAATATAA
The DNA here is from genome assembly GCA_013399225.1 of Rhipidura dahli. Lineage (NCBI taxonomy): Eukaryota > Metazoa > Chordata > Aves > Passeriformes > Rhipiduridae > Rhipidura > Rhipidura dahli. The sequence goes on along the minus strand of VXAC01006191.1, from coordinate 194,312 downwards.
GGAAAAATCAATACTGTTAAGGAAAAACATTACCACAACATTAACTTACCTCTAGTTTTTCTGACCTGTGCCATAAAATTCTGATAAATGCCTGAAGTTTGAAAATAGTGAAGACTTACATCACAAAGCTTAAATGCTACATTTAGTTTTCTATCAAGCTATGCCTTCAGGTACCAGTTTCACTTCATTTATTATTTGTTGCAGTTTACCATGCCAAACAAATGGATTTACTTTGTCTACACCTCCACACTCTCTCACTGTTCATTCTGAAAGGAAACCAGGGCCCCTAACAGCTTGAGACATACTCCTATTTGGGCTACCATAGCAACGAGTATGTGTATTAAAGTATAGGTCACATGGCTGAGTTTCCTAGGGCCAATTAATTTCACTAATTATGGCCTCATACCAGCTGCAGAATGTGTTGGTGACCTAGTGAAATCAGCTGTAGACAATTGTTTTCCATACTGGGGTGGTACGACCTCACCATGTGGAAATATTAATGTCATTATGAGAATTGAATACAGTATGTACAGAAAACAAATACTGCTGCATGATTAGACACTGGACCATGGGACCTTGAAGATTTCTAATGTAGATATTTAAATCTTCTTTATTGCTTTCTCTATCATCTGTCAGTATTAAAGTGGTTATAAAGAGCTGAGTAGTTAAGCTTAAAAGATTGTCATTGAAAGGTTGTTTAATTCGCCAGCTTTACAAAGGATTTATGAAACACCTATCACTTAGGGCAATATAGACATATATATAGTTATATATTTAGTACAGTAATCTCTATCAAGCAAGTAAAAACAAAATAGCTTCTGCTTGTTATTTTTTCTATATTGTAAAACTAACACTTAACTGAAAATCAGAAAATATTATATGTCACAAATAAAATCAATTATAGTACACATTACAAAGCCCTAAGTCTCTCTGCTTTGCCTGTACAATAGAGTTAATTTTAGCCCTCACCACATATGCAGTTTGATCTGTGTTCTAATAGAAAAGCAGGTGTCTACCTAGGCTTTGGGGAACAATTAACAATTCATTTTGTATAAAACCATGGTGTCTCACTGGTAAAACTAATTGAAGTAAATAAGACATTTTCAATCAGCTAAAAGAAGGCATTAAAATAACCTTGCAAAATTGTCATGACAAATTACCAGCCAGAGCACAAAACCTTCTCAGACAGTCTTTACCACGGTGATTGATGAGAATGAAAAATTAATGATATCTTACTGGCCTGCCAAAAGAAAAAAATTGCTTTCCTGACTGAATAGAATGTTGTGAGGCAGCATTAAATTATGGAAAATTAATAAAATACACAAATTTATTTTATATTTTAGCATAATTATTGAAAGTGCTGATTCTCCTACAATGGGGTAAAAAAGCCAAATTCTACTCTCAATCCCTCAGGACACAGGCTGTCTCTGTCTCGGTTTGACAGTAGCATTATCAAATCAGTAAAAGGTTATATTTGGGAAATTGTGCAGTTAGGATGAGCACAGAAGAGAAAACTTGTGCCTCATGCATTTGTTACCAGGCAGACCCCAGGAATTGTCCCCAGGTGCTGCAGTCCTGGCTCTGAAGGGGGATGCTCCCAGCTTCTGACACTGGGCCCGTACCCATCAGCCTGACCATGAACCAACACAGACTTTCTCAGAGTTGAGTCCCAGTGGAAGAACAGAGTTTGGGAAAATACAGAATAATCAGAGGAGTTTCATTAAATATTTCACCTGTGTCTCTATTCAGGGTGCTTTTTTTACCCCTTTTTGCCTTCTTGGAAATGGACAAGTAGTGTCCATGTATCTTATACCTGTGTCACTTCCTCCTATAACAAACAAAGAGTCTGCATAGTTCTGCTGAAATGCATGAAACAGCATGAGAATAAATAGGGAGAAAAACCCTCAGATTTTTCAACTAGCGATAATATCAAAATATTGACCATAAAAAGATCTTTTAATCTCATTTTTAAATGTGAATTCAATAATCAAGTGTCTTTTGTGTGTAAAAAGATACATAAGTACTCTAACATAATATTCCAATAAAAGAAATTGTCCAGGTATATTTGTTTAAGGAAGAGTTTTTTTCTCCCTGTTATGATTGCCTGTGATGTGTACTTGTACCTGTTAAAAATACTGCTTTCTTACTGTCAGTTTAGGTTGAGATAAAAGAGGACTGTATGTTTAACAGCTATATAATGTGACTTGTCAACATGATTATCTATCTCCCAGCTTATACAAAAAGGACATTGAGTTTATTGAAGCAAATAGCCTAGAGAGACTAACAGGCTGAAATATTGCCTAACTGCAGTAACCCTTGTGAAAAGAAGGGTCAATTAGTGAGGCTGATGACTAAGAAAGGGTTCTAGTCTCTAGGTCAGATGCTGTGTAGACTGAAGCTAATGGTACTAATTTTGCTGCACCTTGTAAAGAATACTAGTCAAAACATAGCTTTCAAAGGGACAATAACAAAAAAGGGTGGGGGATATTCATGAATAGAATGAATACCAACTTAAAATTTTCTTCTCAGGAAAATAGGTTTTATAACAAAAGCAAAATGACCCCAAGAAAAAATAAATGCCCACAAGGAAATAATTACCTGTCTATATTTAATAGTTTCTATACTGTATATTGTAAAATCATACGTCACATAACAAATAAGTTTGTGCATCTCTCCCAGTATGCAAGGCTCTGAAAATGAGATGCAGGGTACAACAATGAACCAAAGGACACACAATGTTCAAGTGGTAAAATTGAAATACTGTGGGATTCTTCCCTTTGGTTCAGGTAATGTTTTCTGCATTGAAGGGATACACAATATGTGGCACAAGGGGTGACACTAAAAATCTAATAAATTATGTCCCATTGTGTCCAGGTGGTCAAGAATGCCAAGAGCACCCTGAACTCTATCAAAAATAATGTGCCCTGTAGAAACAGGCCAGGGATCATCCCCCTGTAACTGGCACTGATGAGGCTGCACCCCAAATTCTGTGGTTTTTTTTGGGTCCCTCACAATAGGAAAGACATTGAGGTGCTGGAGCAAGTCCAGAGCAGGACAGCAAAGCTGGTGAAGGATCTGGAGCACAAGCCTAATGAGGAGTGGCTGAGGGAGTTGAGGTTATTTAGCCTGGAGAAGAGGAGGCTCAGGGGGGACCTAATCTCTCTCCACAACTATCTGGAAGGAGGTTGTCACCAGCTGAAGGCTGGTCTCTTCTCCCTGGTAATAAGTGACAGGATGAGAGGAAATGGCCTTGAGTTGCAGCAGGGGAGATTTAAATTGGATATTAGAAAAATTTCCTCATAGAAAGGGTTACCAAGCATTGCAACAGGCTGCCCAGGGAAGTGGTGGAACTGCCACATCTGTGGAAGTATCAAAAGGTGTGGATATGGCACTTGTGCATATGGTTTAATGATGAACACAGCAGTACTAAGCTAACAGTTGGACTCAATGATCTTTGAGTCCTTTTTTGATTCTACAATTCTATGTCCTTCAAAGGAGAGGCATGGGCATGACTTGTACTTTTTTATCAAAAATGACACACTAATGGCAGATCATCATGTTTCAGAACTCAATCCACTAAGCACAGAAATAAAGAAAAATTACTGAGCAGCTAAATTACCACATTTACAGTGCTACAAGTTAAGAATGGTTAAATCAAAAGAATGATGGCTGCAGATTTTCTTTTTTGAGTGTGATAGTTATTGGATATTTGTAGAATAGAAAAATATATCTAGTAATAAATGCAATGATTTTTATCTTCATGCCTATCACCTGATACTGTCTATGTCAGTGGGAGGAATCCATGACACTTGTAAGACATAAATGTTGCACTCATTTAAGAAATAGTGTTTCAAGACATCTGTGAATAAATTGTTTCCTAATTTTTTTTTAATTTGAAATCTGAAGGTCATCAGCCATTTTTTTTATAAATCATACCATGGATCAAACCATAAATGAGCCACTGATAAATGCTGTAATATAGTCCAGTTTTGTTTCTCATCTTATAGTTAAGCAAAGTTTTATGAACTTCTATACCACTCCAAAATTACAATGCATTAGCTATGAGGGGAATTCAAAGATAATATCTCATTGCTGCTTTATGATATCTATTTGCTCTTTTAAATATTGACATAAGATTTACACATTCCTGTTCCTTTAGTGCTTCTCCAACACTACTAAATGTGTTAAAAACTATCAGCAGACTAAAAGGTCTCCTTGTTCAGATCATTCTAGATTCATAGAGATATATTATGCAGTTCCATTCATAAAAATGTAGTCATCACTAGAAGCTGTTGTTTTAAAGTCATCATACAGAGTTTAGTGCATGAAATGCTCTTAGGAAATACATTGCTATGCTTGCTTTTTCTCAAATCAGATGCATCTGTTGAACACTGCTTTTTAAGTTCATTTTTAGTAATTTTGCAATGTAGAGGTCCATAATACTGCCAAAATCAACTTGATGTTTCTTAGCTGCCACAAGTTTTATTATTTTTACTCTTTATCATTAACATTCCACACATTTCAATTTCTCATTTATCTCCACAACTATTTCTCTTTCTTTCTGACAGCAGTAAATTGCTTTCTCATATCTAATTGATTTGTTCTCCCTGCTCCTGGTTCAAATGAGTTTGCATCAAAGTTTGTTCTCTTTTATGATTATGAGGTCCTGACATTTTAGCCATTTTCTCACATAAATCCTTCTGTTGATATGAAACATGCTCTATCGATTGGACTTTTCCTTTTAGTGTATGTTGTGCATAAGTTGTTGTACCATATTACAGATGGAAAGTCTACAGTATAGGTGCATATGCAGTAATGTTTTTATTACAGAAATCCATCCATTGCTGCAGAACTCCTTTGATTTCTTTACTCACTGATTGTGAGAATACATTTCAATTGTGTGAGCTATATCTAATTTTGTCAGTTGGATTTCTTCTCAGGAGAAAGAAGTTTCAGTTCCTGTGCCACCTAAACAGAACCTACCACTTTTTCATAAACTGAAAAATTGCTATATTGACAATTAAAGAATTGCCAATTTAACAGTAAATTTATGGCTGCCCCATTATTAGTTTTCCCACCCACATGATGAAGGGCATTTTAAACAGCTCAGCAATCTCTTACTGGCACAGAGGCTAAAATCCACACACAATGAAAACCTTCAATTTTGCACTACTTGTTCACCACAGCTACTTGCTGGTATACTCCAGCACTTTTTCCATTTAATTGGTATGTATAATGCCCTATGTGCAGTGCAGTGGCATTGCTTACACATCTCAGACCACCATTATCACTGTTCTCAATGACACTGTGAAACTAATCCCTACTCCAGTTTGAGCCACCAGCTCTGGTGTCAGTAAGAATGAGCAACAAAATTGCAGCAATTAGAAAATAGTGCCAGTGCATTTGCATTGGGTGGGTACTTTTCTACTTATTTAAATAATTTCTATATTTAGGATAAGGTGAAATGAAACTTCTTTAGAAATTCAGCAGTTTCTGACAAATGGTTTAAGGAATATCTGGCCTGAAATGTTCCAACGACTGCTTTAAAGAACAGCTAAATCCCTCATTGCAAACACATCTTTGCTATGAGTAAGTATTCTCTAAGCCTAAAATATTTAAAGAAAGAATAAAAGAAGTAAAGAAATAAAAACAATTCTTCTTCTTAAGCACCATTATTGGAGTGTTTAGACAGGCACATTCTCTTCACATTTTAAAGCAGAACTCATTTTTAAGCAAGCCATTAATAAGGTTCATGTCCAAATTTTTCTTTAATAATATGTACTTAAATATGAATAATTTAGCAAAACCACAGTGAAATTAGTTAGCACTTTTGTTTAATTTTTTCTGGATAATTGTGAGGTTGCCTGAAGGTGGAGAGTGGTAAAAAGAGCCCTTCTTCTGGAATGTGAGAGTATGGGATTGGAACTCTGTGTAGCTTCTTATTCACAGAACTGTGATTGAAGCGTGCAGCTGATTGAATACGAATAATTAATAGAATACTTACATTATAATCTGTCATCTACATTATGGATGCATGAAATCTGTACAAAAAGAGGTAATTAATTGCTCAGACTAACAGGAAAAAAACTGATTATCCAATCTACACATGTAAAACAGAGCACCGGATATGCTACAGAACAGATGGAAAGCAGAAGTCAGGGATCTTTTGCAATTAATTACATTTTGGGGGTTCCTGCATGAAGTTTTCTGAAATCAAGCATTCTCCTTGACTTAAACCTTGACTCAAACATATTCCTTGGCCCAGAGGAAGTAATTTTTTTTAAAACAACAGTTTAAAGGAATGCCTAAAGATTAAATTACAAGGAGAATGGATGCATGTTTTCCATCCTTACAGTAAGTGAATATACCTAGTGATCAAAAAGGATACCTAAGTCATTGGAGACTCTCAAGGGTGTCCTAGACATCTGCATGGGTTGACAGAATGCACAGAACTAGAGTTACAAGTTTTGGGGCCAAGGATGACACTCTTCAGATACTCAAAAGGCACTAGATACTTGTGTATAAGTGTCTGAATTTCTCTCAAGATTTCTTTCCTTTGTGTTACAATGTAGGTTCCTGCACATCTGAGTCCTCCAGCCAGCTACCTTTGTGCTTTCTAAAATATATCCAGTGTCATCTGTACCAAAAATCTTCCAATCGGGTAAATAGAAGACAGTTTCATCATCACCTTCTGTGTAGTTTGTCTTTTTCAGAACCTCTGTAAACTAAAAAAGCCTAAATCTGTCTGCAGAATAAATGAAAAAAAGAAAAAAACACAAAACAAACAAAACTAACCAAACCAAAGGCAACCCATGCAACACTACCACCAACACCAAAGCTCTGTAATAGCCAGTAATGTAGATGTGTCTGCCATTAGCAAATATTTACACAAAGAGGAAAAAGAACATGCAGAAATTTTTGTTAGATTGGATTCTAATGATGTCTCTCTTCAAATGAAAAGTGAACCTTTTCCTGGGCCACTCCTCTTAGAATTTTATATACCATATTTCAAAAACTGCACATAGAAAAAAATCACAAATATTCAAAATATATATCTAAAGACCTGCAAGATCCTTCATCTCTTTAGACAGTGCTCAAACTGAAAGACAGCAACCTGTCATTCTATCCTATCCTAGCCTGCCCATGCAGAGGGATAGCACAGGGGTTAGAAATGGTCAGATTAGTGGAGCCTGCTCTACCGTGAGATTAATGATACAGAGTGGTCCTGATAATTCTCCCAGAGAGGTCTTTTAAGATTTAGCCAAAAAACAATGCTATGGTGAGTGATCTATCCCCTTCTTCTGGTATTTCAGTGCATTGAATGACTGTGCAAGCTCAGACTGATGCTAAACCAAGGCATTTGGTACCGTGCCCTTTACTGGAGCCCGGGTAAACCATCAGCTTGAATGCTTTCCCACAGAGTGTGAGAAAACTTTGAAAATCACTGCATGAGGCACAAAATCAGGCCCTTTGTATCATTTTCCAAGAACAAAACCAAGAAGCAACATTTGTTCTGTGCCAGTGCAAACTCTATTCTGGCATGCTTTCTGTATTCAGGAGTTTTCTATTATTTTGCACTAAGGAAATTAATATGACCTTGGTGTTTTACCCTAAGAGCGGTTCAAACCTACAGCAGATTGAAACAGGTAGGAAATTCACTGTTTCATGCAGAAGAAAGATCAGTTCCTACGTTTAGCTGGAGTGCTTCACATTGCTATCACCACTTTTCAGGAATAAACTGAAAATAGTATTATATGCTTTCTCATTTTGTTCTGCCCTTCAGTCTGTTTTCTGAGTGATGTAGAGTGGAAGATTGACACTTACCATCTAAGAGTATCGTATTACTGAGTGCTGTTCTCCAGCATTGGTATTGAAACCAGAACATTTTAACATCTTTGTTGTCAATTTGGACAGAGGGATCAAGTGCACCCTCAGCAAGTCTGCCAGTGACACCAAGCTGTGTGGTGCAGTTGATATGCTGGAGGGAAGCAATGCCATCCTGAGGAACTTGGACAGGCTTGAGAGGAGGGCCTCTGCAAACCTGAAGTTCAACAAAGCCGAGTGCAGGGTCCTGGCCCTGGGTTGGGGAAATCCCAAGCACAAATACAGGCTGGGTGCAGAATGGACTGAGACCACCACTGGGAAGGAAGAATTTGTGGTGTTTGTGAATGAACAGCTCAACATGACTTGGAAAAGTGCATTTGCAACCCAGAAGGTCAAATGCATCCTGAGTTTCATCAAAAGAGGTGAGACCGGGGAGATGATTCTGTCCCTCTACTCTCCCGTTGTAAGACCCCACCTGGACTGCTGCATCCAAGTCTGAGGCCCCCAACACAATAAAAAGGTTGACCTGTTGGAGGAAGAGAAGACCCACAAAGCTGATCAGAGGGCTGGAACACCTCTCATATGAAGACAGGCTGAGATACTTGTGGTTGTTCAGCCTGGAAAGGGCTCCAGGGAGATCATAAAGCAGCCTTCCTGTACCTAAAGGGAGCCTACACAAAAGCCGGAGGGGGCCTTTTTATAAGGACATGAAGTGATAGGACAAGAGGGAATTTCCTGAAGCTGAAGGAGAGAAGGTTTAGATTAGCTATTCGGAAGAAAATCTTTACTGGGAGGGTAATGAGACACTGCAACAGGTTGCCCAGAGAGGTTATGGATTCTGCATCCCTGGAGATGTTCTAGACCAGGATGGATAGGGCTCTGAGTAACCTGGTCTAGATGAATATGTCCCTGCCCATGGCAGCAGGGTTGGAAATATATGATCTTTAAGGTCCCTTCCAACCCAAACCATTCTATGATTCTGTGATTGATTCTATGATTCTATGATTCTACTCACAGTGTATGGAATCTAAAGCCACAGTCTGCAAGATATTTATTGTTTTACCACAGCAGGGAAAACAGACACTGAATTAACACAAAGCGTGCCCAAAAACAGTCTAGGTTCCACCTGTTTTGAAATAAGATTAATTGTTACCTAGATCTCTCTTGGTTACCTTGTTTGTCTGCCTGTAAACTCTCTCTGTTTTTTTTGAAGCAAGAATTGACTCTCTCTGTGTATATATAATGAGAATGGAAGATTTTAACTTCCTCAGAGCTCCATGGCCTACTTCTGATGCTATTCATTGTGAAATAGCATTAGTCTCACTGAAATAATGGGGCTAGGTAGAAACAGACAACTGAACTACAAAAACTTAATGTGAGATTTCCTTTAAGTGGGAAAACATGTTAATTATAGAATGTTTTATCTGAGACCAGGTTTTTATTTAAAACTATAGAGCAATTAATTCTGGGTAAAGATAACTTCAACAAAACAACAAGTTAATAAGCTTTGTTGCTTTCAATTTGACACAGTACCCTTGCTGGCAAAATTATAGCATGATTCCAGCTTGTTCACAGGCCTTCCAGTGATAGGCCTGTGTTGTTTGGATCATATGCTCTGATGAACAGGAGTTGAAAGACGTCGTGACCAGCATAAGTTCCTTGCTGTGAGAAAGTTTATCATATAAAACTAGTAAATTTGTTTTAGCATGCTTGCATGGGAAAGACAGAGTTCTCACAAACTGCTAGAGAGCTGAAGAAATTCACTGCTGAAGTTTTTTCAGCATCCAAGAGGCCCAGGGCTAGGGTTCAAAAAACCACAAAGCCCAGAGATCCAAGAACACTGACAGTGTGACAGGCATGCCAAGGAGAGCTCGACAATAGTCCCAAACTTGCACCATTCTTTTCTTCCTGACTGGCTCTCAACTCAGCTCAATAAGATTACCGCCTCCATTTAGGGTTAGGGTTACGCCTAGGGTGCGGGTTCAGAAAACCACAAAACCCTGAGCTCCAGGGACACTGACCATGCAGAACGCATGCCACAGGACCTCAACACTGTCCAAACCTTTCAGTATTCTCTTCTTCCTAACTGGCACTTGCCTCAGCTCAATGCCAGATTCCCAACTCCCTCTAGGGCTAGGCTTATGCCTAGGGTTAGCATTCAGAGATCCACAAATCCCAGAGCTCCAGGGACACTGACAATGTGAAAGGTGTGCCAACGTTCTGGGACTACAAAATAAAGGTTGCATGACCTTAGGATAGACCTTTCTATAAGAGTGAATTATTGCTTGAATGCTCTTTAGCATAAAGGGGTTTGTTTTCCACAACTTGCAATTTCTGTTCACAGATGCCTGAACATGTTGATGATTCTCATGCTCTAAAATGCAGCATAGGTAATGTGCCACATACAATTTATATTCATGCACTGGTCTTAACAGTTTATTTCATTAAGAAAATTCATTGGAAAAAAAGGGGTGGAATTGTCAAGTGTCATATAGAGGCCAGTGGATTACTTGTATGCCTCTGAACAAATACAAGGACTGTCTTCTGCTCTTTGTTAATCATCTTGCACAGAGAGCTCCAGACTCCAGACAAGACTGCTGCAAGAAGGCTTCAGATGTACACCACAAGGGAATTTAGCTTTCCATTTACTCAAATTCTTTTTTCCTGATATCCAAGCAAGTTTATAGTGCTGATACCAATACTGCAAGTGGTGTTAATGTCTGGTTATATCAGGGCTTGGGGTAGAAAGGACCGTGAGTTGTGTCTGATTACAAGCAGTTTATAAATTGCTTTTCAGGGAAGTGTTATTAATCTAATATATATGGACAGAAGAATTGAGCTATTATTTTTTTAATTTTAATGCATATAAATAATGTTTAATTTAGTTTTGTCTCAACTTCTCCCCCTTGATTTTCCAAGACACTACACAGGCTTCACTGTTTTTCCAAGCCACAAGACTAGAATGTAAAAGTGACTGTAGCAGAATTAAAATCAACAATGAAAAGATGATTAAGTATTAAGATAATTTTAAATTGAAGAGGAATTTAAAGCAGATCTTTGATGAAGGTCATATTTAGTCTTAAGTGATGAACTTCTCAATGCTGTATAAAATTTTCAGGACTAAATAATCTTTAATATTCTTTGAAATAAACATGCTTACCTGCACAGCCAGAAATATGTCTTCTGAGATTTTCAAAAGAGTTGGAATAATTATCTACTAGAATTCTTTAGCAGCTTATCATGATTACTTGCTTTGCCATGTTAAACCTCTGCTATCCATCATCATTGGCAGGAACCATATAGAAACACAAGGGGCTAAATTCTAGGATTCTGATTGAGCACTGCTTCATTGATTCAACAATGTACACACACTCTGCAGTGGGCTATAAACTCAGTAAAATTTTTCAAGTGGTGTGTAGTAGTGCTGTAATCTGTCATTTTTAACTTCTGGTTTAGAAAAGAACAACTAAAGTAATATAATTCGCTCCATATATTTTCTTTTACCAGACTAAGAATCAACAAGTACATTCAATACATTCCAGTAGCACTTGGTGGCCAGCAGTGAGTGAAAAATTTCTTAAGCCCACACTTGCAAAAATATGCATTTATGAATCTAAGGATGAATTGATCTACTGCATAGATATACACAGGGTCTTTATCTTGACCCACTCACATAACAGATGTGAATTCATTGGAAAGAAATTAATAGTTGGCTTAAGCATTTTCTCTTGTTGAATTCTGAGAGGGTTGGGCTTATAAATGTTGTAAAAGCTGAAATGAATACAATCCTTTATATAAGACAAAGGTTTTGCTCAGCAATAAAGGCTCAAATTACAACTATTACTTCTTACTGTCCAAGTATTTTTTAGAGTTTTTTTGTATTAACAAGTAAGTAAGATGTGGTCAAAAAAGTTTGGTGGTAGTATGTATGTCCAGGTTTTACACTGACAGAAATCAGAAAATAGAAATTTGGCACAGTTCAGAGGTTTGATTTCACAGGGACCACCTAAGTATCTGGAAATGGCTGTAATTACAGATTGTGCTATCTGAATTCAGTGTGTTTAATATGTAGCTCTGCCTGTTGCTCTTATATGCTCTTATATGTAGCATGTACTGTGTCAAGACATCTCCAAAACTCGAGGCAACTCTGGAAAATGCAAAAAGTGTCATCAGTTTTGGAAAAAGAATACATGATTGCATATGATGTTGTACTTGATTTGTTTTAAGCCTTATAGGCTAAATGAAACAGAACAAAACAGGAACGAACAATCTTTAATACAACTTGTCTAGATACTGAAACAAAAACCAGTAGACAATCCTAAGAAAAATTATTCTCAAAGTTATCTGAAGACAATGTTTACAGGAGCAAACAAATATGTGTAGAAATACAGGTAGTTGAAAGGAAATGAAAAAAATATACTAAAAGATAATTGCTGCAAGAAGAAAATGAGAGCAAATTCTATGTATTTTATCCATGAGATAAGAGAATGACAGAATCACAGAATGGGTCAGGTTGGAAGGGACCACTGTGGGTCATCTGGTCCAACCTCCATGCTCAAGGAAATTCATGTGAGAACACATTGCACAGGATTGTGTCCAGAGACTTCTTGAATACCTCCATTACCTTGAACACCTGAAGGAGACTCCACAGCCTCCCTAGGAAATCTGTTCTGATGCTTGGTCACCTGCACAGTAAAGAAGTTCTTCCTCCTGTTCAGGTGGAACTTCCTGTGCATCAGTTTCTGCCCATTGCCTCTTGTCCCATTGCTTGGCACCACTGAGCAGAGCCTGGCCCATCCTCTTGGCACCCTCCTTCCAGATGGACATAGATAAGGTCACCTCTCAGGTGTCTCTTCTTGAGGCTGAACAGGCCCAACTCCCTCAGCTGTTCCTCAGAGAGGTGCTCCAGTTCCTTAATTATCTTTGTCTCCTTCCACTGGACCCACTTCATGGTTTTGCTGTCCTGAGGAGCCCAGAATTGGAACAGTACCCCAGATGTGGCCTCACCAGGACTGACTAGAGCACCAGGGTCACCTCCCTTGGTCTGCTGGCATTCTCTAGGGCACCCCAGGATGTCATTTTTTCAAGCATGTACACAAACTTCTGGCTGAACCTGATAAGAAGGAAAATGTATTTCTGTCTATATTGTAAACAGAGGTCGTTTTATATTTCCATAAGATTTTTGTCTTCTTGCAATAACTTTCCCTTTTCTTAGTGATTCAGATTCTTCCTTCTGTGCTTTCATGCACTATTATCTGGCTTTCAGACTTGACATTCCTGAAAATGTGGTGAATTTGTGTTAGGGGACTACCTGCTGGAGTATGTCATGCAGCAAACAGTTTTGTATCTATTATAATCACCAGTGACAAAGCTCAAAATAAATAATTTTTATATATATATATATATATATATATTATGCTGTGGAAGAAAAACAAGAGATTTGGAAGTTGAGGAAAGGATCTTTCTCCAGATGATATGAACCATGGAAATATGAGAAGCATGTACAGACTATACAGTCATGAATGTGATGCAGAGGCAAGGACTGGATGCTAACTACATGTTCATCCTCCTTAATTCCTCTGGTTTCTCTAAAAAATAAATTTAGAATGCATATATAAATTTTGAAATAATAGATTAGAGAAGAACTCCAGCATCTTCTAACATAACTCAGGATTTGGATGATAGGGACACACTGTAAAAAAGTCCATGTTACATTACATTGAAGTGTGCTAAAATGTGACACTTAAAATCCGGTGTAAACATATCTTAGACCAAAATAGGGATTTATGGCTTCTTCAAAGCCCTAGAAGTATGGATTCATGATAACCAAGGTACCCATTCTCTCAATATGAGGTGTAGAAATAGTCATCAAAGTTGTAATTTAAATTCTTCAGAAGTACCTTTTTCATTTTATTTAGCTACAACATGCAAGATAATTAAGTTTTCCAATACTTACTTGAGAAAATTAGGTAACTTGTGAATTCAGGAAAAATTCATCCTCATGAATCCACTCCAATAACTATTGATCTCATGAGAGAAAAAAAAAGGGCTTTTATTTGCACGCCATACATTTCGTTTGTATGTTCATTTAAAATTTCTTGTCATTCACAATCTCAGAAAAAGCAGAATATATCACTAAAGAGGTCTAAATTTTTAAAAGATGTTTTCCATGAAAAATAAATCCGTAAAGAATTTTGGCTGCTGATAATAAAAAAAAAAATTCAACATCAGTATAGTGGCACTGCTTGATTTCTTTTGGAAAATTTTTTCTCTTCTGTTTAAACAAACAGTGACCAGCTGTCTGCTTTAGAAATCCTTTTCTTGACCCTAGCTACTTACAGTACAGACAGTAATATAATACTTAGAGTATTCCACAAACCAAAATCCTGGGTTTGTGTTTTATCAACATATATGTCTATCAGAGACTCAGCAGATGAAAGTTCTTATCACAAAGAGTTGGTATTATTTACTACACCATAAATTTTGAATTGATTACTTTTCTTTCCATGAATCCAAGCATTTAAAGAAAACTACAATTCACAGTTCAAATTTATGACATAAAATCAACATTATTCAGGTGTAGAGTCACATAAAATTGGAATATCCCTTATAGCCATGCAACAGTAGCTGTTTCAGGTTAACAGTATGCTTAGAATAAGAATTCTTGTGATAAAAATTACTCACTTGCTGTGAGAAAATATGCTTCCTTCAGGGTTTTTTAGGATAGTGGGTAAAAAAAGAATTTCCTTCTATCTGCCTGTTTACAATTGCTTATAATCTAGTAATAATTTCAAGAACAGAGCTATTAAAAGATTTTCCAAATACACTTTAAACTTGAACATCCCACTTTTTCATCATGCACAGCATGGAAAATTCTATTATATTTCTAGAAAACTCATATGTATTACAATAATTATTATGAGTTATCTCTGTTAACAATAGGTCTGGCCAAAGGCTATTCAACATTGTCAGTTACCTATTTTAAATTAAGAAAGAGCAAATATAACTTTTAGGCCCAGACTCCACGTCACTAGTAGTTAATTATGAAAGGGACAAAGCTCCCAAAGATACTGCATTTAGCATTTATTCACATCTGAAGATCTGTCTCACATGATTTAGCTGAATGCCTACATTGAATACCTGATTATCTCTGCTGGGCAAATTGTTGCTGATGTGGCCTCTTTTCATCACCTACTTCTTACTCGTGTTCAATCAATCAGAAACAGGCCTTGCCTAATGATGAGCACATACTTGGACAGCTGCATAAACAGTATTGGACTACTTAATTACAGGTTGCCAGTACATTATTGGCTACGCATAACAGCTTACTGATGAAGGTGTGAAAAGAAGGAGCTGGGATTTCCTAACCTACCTGAGCTGCAGATGATCTTGCAACCGCAGAGTTGCAGTGCAGACTGAAGCTTTTAAGAACCTTGTTTCCACAAGCACTTGCATGTGCACACATACACATATGCGCTGTGGAATGTCTGGAAAAAAATACTGCTGTACGGAAGTGGGATGCTTGCAAGTTGAATCACCTGCAGGCATAAGAGATAAAAGGACATCTATTTTCCCTGTTATAGTTTGATTAACTTTATTTTTTATGCTTCTGCATGAAGTGAGACGTTAAAAAACAGGGCTGAAAGCCTAGGATGTAGCTGCAGTACTGCATTGCTGTACCGTCGTGGGATATCATACCCAGCTGATTTTTATTTTCAATATGTAATCAAAAAAGGAGGCTCAGGAAGCATATCACATTTCTCAAATTTGTTACTCATACCAACACATGCTTCCTCTAGGTGCACAGCAGAGACACCTGGAGAAACCGCAGTGAGGTACAAAACCACTGAGTGACTAAAAAGGGTAAAACCTTTTATGATCCTGGATGTAGGAAATCATCTGAAAGGAAGGAAGCAGAACAGAAGAGTATTTTCTTCACAGAAAAAAAAACCAAAAAACAAACAAAAAAACCCCTCCAAAACAACAAACAGCCAGCTGTGACAAACAGCTGCAGCAGAAGTTGGTGTTAATTTTGTGGGGATCTTCTTCAGAGAGACGTCAACCAAAACTTGTAAAGCCAGGTTCAATTCAACAATGAGAGGAAGAATAAACATTGTGTATGAATGAAGACAAAACTGATTTCAGCAAGGAAATCTTCCTTCTTCCAAATGAAACTGTTTTCTTCTAATCCTTTATTCTAAAGACTATGAAGAATACTAGTCACATCTCTTATGTTCTCAACTAAAAAAATCTAGCCCGTTTTGAAACACACAATAGAGAAGGTGCAATGAAGTTAAAATTCAGTAAGAATTTTTGCTTTCAGATTAGTAACCCATAATGGACACTGTATAATTCCTTTAGCTTCACTCTAGCACGAACATTACAGTCAATAAAAGCAGAGAAGAGCAAACTGAATTCCACAGATTCAGAAATGGAAAAAAAAAAAAGTAACAAAAGACATAACACAGAACCATTATGCAGACTAAAAGATTCAAAATTACAAATGAAACTTTTAAAAGACCTTGTCAAATCTTTATCTCCTTTTATCTCCTTAGGTAAACCATCAGCTTTTTCTTACTGGTACCATTCATTTGGAAGGGCTTGTTAAGTGACTTCCATTTCAGGAAGATGTGAAAACTAATATCAGTTTGTATCATGGAACAGACCATCTGCTGTGAAAAGTTCCCATATCAAGAGAACAGAGGGACTAGTTCCCAATTAATTAGCTATTTTAGGAGGATTGGATATACACTTTCCAAGTTGGTTTCTGTTGATAAGACAATCATCTGTCCATCAAGCTATGTCTGTTTGCCTGTTAGTCTAGCTAGAGTATTGGAAAAAAGTCAGAGAGATGTTTATTGTTTATATCTTTCTTCTCCCTTCTCCTCCTCCCACAAAATGAAAGCCATCCCAGGAACTGAATCATTCAACATAGTCATTACCCTTTTTTATCCAAAGTTGTTTTGCTCTCTTTTTCATGGTGAATATACAAATGTCCCAA
Organism: Rhipidura dahli; assembly: GCA_013399225.1. Taxonomy (NCBI): domain Eukaryota; kingdom Metazoa; phylum Chordata; class Aves; order Passeriformes; family Rhipiduridae; genus Rhipidura; species Rhipidura dahli. The sequence continues at coordinate 177,487 of VXAC01006191.1, read as the reverse complement.
AGAAGGCATATGAAGGGCAAAGGGTGTTATGGGAGTAGATTTTAGATGTTATTTATAGCAAGATTTTCTAATGCAGAGCTATTAATAGCAACTCATTGCACAAGAGTTGAATGAACAATACAGATCTCTCAGTCTTCGTTGAAGGACCTATTCTTTTCCTGAAGAAAAACCCTGTTTGTACAAGGCACCATTTACAAGTCTATTGTGATTTTTTTATAGCTATGAAATAATGTTGTTTTTATCTCTTTCAGCTGAACTGAGCTGCTGGCTTCCGTTTGGCAGCTTCACAAACAATCTGTGTGCAGCGAGCCACGCTTAGCAGGCCCCCAGAGCGGGTGACAGGAAAGATTGCACGCTGAGACAGGGAGACAGTGTGGTTTCCTCATAAAACCAGACTTTGAAGCCCAGGATCATAGGGAAGTCTAGCTAAGGGAGCAGGTATTTATAAAGCCCAAGAGAGTTTCATGAAGAGTAGCAAAATAAAAGTGCATTTAGCTCAATGCACTAAAGGCCATTAAAGGTAATGGGAGCATTCATAATATAGGTATATCAAGAGATTTATTTCTTTTCTTCTTCTTTTCTTTTTCTGTCTTTTGTAAAAAATAATAAGTTTGATACCTTATAATCCTCATGATGTGAAAATACCAGCGTGAGAACCTGGGAACATGTAAAGAAAAGTGTAATTTCATTACATAGTGTATGATGAAGCAGCTTGCCATAAAGCAGTCTGGAAACTGCCTCTCAAAGACCAAGCATTAATTACAGTGGAAACTGCACCCATTTCCATAATAAAGTTGTAAAATCACATCCATGTTTTAGGTTAAGAAGACCAGCTTTGTCTCTAGTGAATGACCTGCTACAAATCCTTGAGAAATTGATGTACATGAGTCTTGAAATGAGTAGCTACTTAACAGCTCAACACTACCCATAAACTCGCTACTGTTATCCTGATTTTTTGTTTGTTTTTACTTCCAAAAGATCCCAGAAGATGAAAGATGTGATGGTAACATAAATTCTCTTTTTTTTTTTTTCTCCACAATTTTCCATGTTGCAGTTGTGTTTTTTCTGGGCACAGGACTTTTGTGCTACTCTCAAAAATATCACCTATATAATAAGTTCATGGTACTACCAGTGGGAAAATATTAATTACTCTGAATCCCATCAATAACCATCTTCAAATACACCACCTACATTACAGGAATGGTGGTGGAGATTGCTCATCCTGATCTGAAAAGTCAGTATCATGGAATAAGTCTTTATCTGCATGGAAAAAATATATTTCAATCATTGGAAACTGGAAAGAGTTGTGGTCTTTTCTGCTCCAGCGCTACCAGTATCAGTCAGTAAGACCAGAACAAAAGCATTAGCTTTAAAAATGTGACAGCACACACCTTACATCTCCACAAATCTATCACATAAGAAGTGACATGACAGGCAGAATACAGTTTCTTGAGAGGGCTCACTTATGAAGAGAAAACAAAACTTTATGACCTTTCTTGTGATCAAGTACCTCCAACTATTGAATATAAGAGGAACAACTTACAGAAAAATAATTAGGCTAATATTTTTACCAGGTATTGCATCTAAAATTGTGACTTTTTCTTGACATTTAGTAACAGGGAAAAAAAAATTAATTTGTTGCAAGAATTCAATCACTTCAATTATTCATGCACTTTTAGAAAAATAATGACACACCACCAACTAGATTTTTTTCCCTTGAACAAAGAATGCAAATTAGTATCCAGATAGATTAATGAACTGAGAATGCATGAATAGTGAATGTTTTTGACTCTTAAACAGAATGAGAAATGTGCATCCTCTCCAATCCATCACTCAGTTTCTATCATCAGTGAAAAGAAGTAAAATGACAGCATAAGGCCTTCAACAAATGCATTTTAGGAATCATGTACAAAATAAAACAGCACCTCAATGTGCTGCTTTCTTACTTGACAGCTTTATAAATTTGTTTCTGGAATCATAGATCGTGTTGCCAGCATACTCTGGAATGGTCCCTGTTAAAATCTTCTCTTTTCTGATTTGCTCTGAATTACTCTTGACAAAAATGTTCATTTTTATTTAAATTAACTATTTTTTTGTTAATTCAACATCTAAGATCATGAAGATCTTCTGGTTTGATCAGACACTTCCAAGCAGTAAGGTGAATTTGTTACTATGCTACACTTCAGGCAAATAAACAGTAGTTTAAAGCAAATTTAATTTTGTTCTCTTTTTGTTAGATCAGCTTATACATGGAGATATTCTAAAGGTTTCATAGTTGGTAGAAAATTACTCCTGCAATCTACTTTATTATGAACGGTTGCATTCATTTCGTGTGATGGAGATTTCTTTTTAATCAAGAACAGCATCACATAAATTAAGTAGTCTTCAGAACATTATAAATAATTCTGACTTAGTGAACATTTGCTGTCTGAAAGCTGCAGTGGAAACTGTAGTCCTTTATTCACCATATACTACAGGCCAAGTCTGGTACAAACAGCTGCAAGGGAGTTCCCCATAACTGCCCTGCCAACAACTTGAAGTTTGATTTGGAAAACTTAACCTCTGCATTAGCATTTTAGACACTACATTAGCAAAATCTGGTCCTTTGCTAAGGTCAACCTGACATTCATAGAGATTTTAGTGAGCTGTTTGAAGCTTTCGATTTCCTTACACCTACCTCAGATATTCCCCAAACTCTTTTCATTTTAGCCATCAGCCCTCACTCAGGATCATAAGCAGGTGAACAGCACCAAATACAGGTATATGCACACAGTGTTAATAGTCTCAAAGTCATGTTTTACATTGCAAAACGTTTGTACTGTGATTTCAAATGAAACACTGCAAATTTTGTAGGTTTCTTTTTAATTTTATTCATCAATATGTGAAGGTCTATACATATTTATAAGGTTGATTTTATACACAGAGATGCCTTTGCCTATAAGGTTGCTGAAGTCTAGAAAATGTATTTCCTTTTCTTCACCTTGCTAGGTCTTATTGAGCCATGCCATGTAAGAAATTACTGGTGCCTGTAAGTATATGACATCTCATCAGTAAGAAATGTAATGATGTCTTTGGTGCATGAAGTGAAATTATTTCAAGTTGCAAAGGACCTCCAGGAAAGGGTCAAAAGGTGGGATTCCAAGAAATAAATCATAGGTGTCTATAGAGAGTTTCTTCTGTGTTAAAGGAAAGATTAATTACCGACTCAAGGTTTGACAGAAAGTTGAACTATAGGTGGGTCTGTGTCTAGTGGTTCAAGCAGGGGCCTGAGAGCTGAGATTTCTGGCTCTTCCTGGTTTCTGGTTCCTAATATGTGTCTGTGCAATTTACTCTGCCACCTTTTGTTAACCTTTGAATAAAGCTTGTGTCCCCCATACTTAGGATTTTAAAGTGCCATATTTTACTTATGATTTCAGCAAGTCATTTAAGATTCCTTTTTTTTTCTCTATCCACATGGTTAAACTCTGATTTCATTTCAATACTGACATGAAAGTTCTTTTATACAAGATGTTTTTCTATTGTATCATATGGAATAATATTCTTCTAAAAGCTCTGAGAAATATAATGCTGACACAAGTCTAGAGCAAACTAGCAAATATCAATTAACAGCAATTACCAAACAGAAATAGTAGGCTTTCAATGTTAAAATACAATTTATTCAGCAGGAGTCCTACAACAAGTTTCTTAAATACAGTTAACTTTTCCACGGCTTTGACTCAAGAGTGGCCAAAGCAAGTAGAAGTCAACTCAGAAACTTTACTGAGCCACAAACTCAACTAACCTTGCTCTATGAATTCAAAGAGGTTCCTAAAGTCCTGTAACATCCTTCTGGCACTTGTAATCTAGATCTATCATCCTTCTAAATTGTCTCATAAACAGGGGACTGTAGTTCTCTCCTCTCCCATTTTTGGATAAGCCACTGGTGAGGAGTCTGAGTGGACACTTTCCTTCACCTCTGTAGGGGGCAAGGAGACTGACAAGTCCTCTCCTTGTCAGGGACTCTGTGGGAATAACTGCACAGTAAATAAAAAGGAGGATTTAACATGCATGCACATTTGGTTAAAAAAACCAGTCCCTGTATTTATTTTAAACAGACAACACAGAATAGATAAAGCCCCAAAAGTCAACAAAAATAGAAAGAAGACCAATGAAAAAAAGATTTCCATGCTCTTTTGAAATTAGTGTCTCTCTCATTTTTCTAGGTAGCTCAGTATCTTTGAAAACACAGTAAGCTCTAGTCAGTTCAAGATACACTAAAAAGGGAGAAAAAGCTTATACATTAATCTTTTTTCCTTTTTCAATGTAATGTTCTCTAATTTGAACTTTGCTCCAGAAAGTAATATTCTTTTGACAGTAAATGATACAGAGGTCATTCAGGATATGCCAACAACTTGAGAGATCTATTTTAAACCTGAAGAGACAGGAACAATTAAATTTTTTCTGTCCAGACTATTTTAATGACACAAAACAAGCATGTCTGCTTCCGGAAGGATGATGTTTCTCTCTCAAGAAAACATTAGGCTCCAGGATTTTATGCTTTACAAAATCTGAAAAACAGAAAAAAGTATCTCAGTTCCTGATGGGCTAGCAATTTTTGTTAATTCACAATTGTTCAGCAAAGATCTGCTCATTTGGGAAGCATTGTTTTCAGGATCCAGAGCTACTTGTTGGATAAAAGTAGTAAGGAGAAGAAAGAAAAATTACACATCATAAAAAAGATCAAGTTTTTCTCTGTTTCTTTTTCTTACCTCTTCCTTCCACCGATCAAAGACCCAACTACATTTTGCAGTAAATGGAGTATTATCAGGCAATGCTGCAGGGCAATTAATGCATTTTACCTCAGGCTACCACAATTGCTACAGCTAGTCCAAAAGCTCCAGTCAATGCCCATGGCTGCTTTGGAATCATTAAATTGGTGTTTTGAGACACACAAACCTACAGGATACGCTTCAATGAGAAATGAGGCATTGCTATTGGGAAGAGTCATAGGAAGAGTTGAGAAACAAACCCTGCTCATATTAAGGATATTAGACAGTTCAATCCCACTCATCACTAGTTTAGTAGGGTTTCAAAAATTTTATTTTTCTCAGATTTGTGCTTTGATATCAAAATTTTACTTGCAGTTTCCCCTCTCTTCCCAAATAAACACTGGTGCTTTAGTGACTTAATGAATTCTCACAATTCTGGAACACAGCTTCTTTGAAATGCATATGCAGATGAGTAGAGGCAGACAGTTCCAAACTCAGACATACTGGGTCTGACATGGCAGGACATTGCCACAGGAGTTAGTCGCAGTTCAGTCTCTTAATACCTCCTCTAAAGTCAATGCACTCATTCTGGCAAAAACTGTATGACAAGCTCATGATTTGGAGATTTTGGTGGCTAAGAGTCAGGTAGAAAATTTAAATTAAAAGTTCTCAGTGCTTTTACACAGCCCTTTGGTCTTTGTTGAGGGACATTTTACTCTTAAAGGTGGGTACAGAAAGCTCAACGCTTTGCCTGGGTAATTTGCTGTGGCAGGGTACTCACTGCAGCCCAATTTTTCTGTGTACAGCCTCTGCCCGCGAAATGTCTATGGGGGAATCCTGTGGCGCATGCCATGGCCTGCAGGCACTGCAGTAGACTCTTAGGTAATTGTCCTAAAGCTGTGACATGGCAGGAAAATAAATAATTTAGAAGAAAAGGCCAGCATCCTGCAAAACAGATGGTAAACCATTCTTTGGTCGTTTAGCAGGATATATTGTATAAATATGTAACCAATCCTCTTCTTCCTGTATCCATTTAAGTACATGGAAAAGGTCCTATTGACATCAAGGACTGTTGAAACCAGTCAGGCACATCAATGGTGTCAAAGCCTGCTGTGTGTAATAAGAATATGGAAAAGGAACACTTTGTTTACACCAAAATCTGCATGCTGCACAGCAAAGCAAAATTCTTATTTTTGGCATTTCATTCTGCAAGACATTAACAGTTTTTGTGCAGAATTAGGCACTTTTGAGTGATGTTTTCAGATAAAATAAAAACTATATTAACATTAAAATTACACCCAGTTAATTAGTTTATTACCTGGAGCATTTTATATATTGCAATTTTATAGCTGTACAAATGGGAATTTTAAAGTAGCCATGCAATTGTGAAACCTCATTTAAAATAAAAAATATGTCTCTTTGTGTAGATAAATGTAAGACAGGATTCAGATCTGCAGGAAACCTTAATGGTTCAAAGAAGGTGCAGCTGAATGTTTAAAAAGACAACTGCTTTTGAAATATATCAATGACAATGAAATTGTCAGATTCATCATAATTTCATTTTAGACAAAATGTTACTCTGCTACACTTCTTAATCATCAGTGAACATAGCAACAGCCAAATTCTAGTGAGAGGGAAAATTTCATAGACATGTCAGGAACATGGGGGACAAGGCATTTAAATCCTGGTATTTCAAATTGCCTTTCCTTTTCATCTGAGCAAAGTGAAGAAAAAATGTCATCCAACCCAAAAATAATACACAAAACGTTAAGTGTCTTCTGGATATTAAATTCTCATCAGTTTATCAAATATTCTTAAATATCATACAGTAGGCTTTACTCCTTTATATTTTCAGCACTTTAAATCCCAGTAGTTCACTGAGAAGGTTGAGCACACAGAATAGAATAACAATTCACAGCTGTATTTTTTTTTTTTTAACTTTGGCTGGAAAGTGTCTTGAAAATTTTTAACTTTGTCACTTTCCAAGACCAACTACAGTACAGTACTGCTCCCTACTAACCTGGAAAAATGTCTTGCTTAAAGTGGCAACAGTCCATGGAATAGAAAGGCTTTTCTCATATGGGAAATTTTTTCCAAACTAAGGGATATAGGTATTCCAAACAAAGCTCCACTTCTACATATACAAAGAAGATAAAAAATACCATACAAATGAAGGAACAGACAAAAGTGCAAGGAGTCAGGAATGGCCTTGATACCTTGGCTTTTTCTCGCATGAAAATCAATGACAACTGACATTGCCGAGTGACTTTCTTCCTTTCCTCCGTATTTGCAGGTTAAATATCTAAAATATTTAACCATATTGGAGGGCTGAGAAAGGTGGATCAGACTTAGTTTTCATCACATGAATCATGATCTGTGGTCTGCAGCTTAAATCAGGGGTCTTGTACACAAAGCAACAGGCAAATATTCTGCTCAGGACCCAAGACTTGTATTCTTACCAAACAGTTTTGCAGTAGGATTAAATATATGGTCACTGAAGCATGACCTTATTTCTTTAGACTTCAGGAAATACCTGAATGTCTTTCTGGATGCAGCTCTGGGAGACAGAATACTTATACTCTTTCATTTCACATAAAATCAAACTGATGTTAGACTTTCAGGAGAATTTGCAACTTTTTCACTGAGCCAATTAAAATCCTAATTTATTATTTTTTAAAAACTTTATATTTTTAAAGTCCTGTTCCTATTAGTTTTCTTATGTCAACATCTGCTTTCTCTTTCTTAGTTTATACATGATGTAGCCTGCTTTGTGTGCCAGACTCCAGTGTGTGATAGCTGTTTGGAGTTAAGAGAAAATAAAAGCTTTTCTCATTTGTCTTTAATTTTAACTTTAAACATTTCAAAATATCTAACTATATTTAGGTGAATTAAAATAAAATATAAATCAATAATTTATCTCCTTCTCTCTCTCTTATTTGGTCTCTCTCTTTTCCCATATGATTTAGCTAAAATTATATAATCTTCCACAACTTGAACAAACCATTTAGAAAAGTGCATGAATAAATGCATAGTGCAGACTATGTGTACTGAACCATCCTTATTAAATCAAGAGATGAATCTGTTTTTGCCATTTCCATTGACAGCCCTCTTCCAGCTCACAGCCAGCTGGCAATTAATGGAATCAGATTTAAAACAGGCATTGGGGAGAAATCAGCTTCTATTTGTCATTCTTACACCAGACATATGTGCATCTGCTTTACATATGTCTGTATTGTGTTTGCATTTGTATTGGTATTGTATGTACAAGGATGCATCATTTTTCCCCTGTGTGCCAGTTTAAAGATATGCAGTCTATTTCCTAATACTTAGCCTCCCACAAATATTAAGACACATTGTCAATTTTTCTTAAACTTATTTTAACCCTGATTTCAATACAGGCAGATAGATTGCTACTAAATGTTATATTATGTTAGATAGTTTATTAATATTTATTTCTATGCTTGTCGAGGTGGAAAAAAACCAAACAACACAAGCATGAAAAAAGAGTCACACCTGAGATGCAACAGTAAGCTGTATTCAGAAGAGTTAGAACTTAACAGGTGTCAGAAAAAAAAAAAAAAAAAAAAAAAAAAAAAAAAAAAAAGAAACAGTGCTCCTCTGATGGATGTGATGTATTTAATTTTAAAGTTTGGCTGGGGAGGGAATAGAGTCTTTCTTTTGGTAATCTTATTCAAAGATAAATACAATTTACAGCAAGGATTCCTTTTCTAGTGTTTCAGCTATAGTCTTCTCGTCAGAATTTCATACAAGTTCAGTTATTTTTCTTATTAGGTTCCAGTTACTGAAATAGGAGGGAAATACCTGTATTCCCTATATAGTATATTAGTGACCACAGAATGGGATGCACATGCACAGTATGCTAAACAGGGAAAACAGTCATTAGAAATGCTAAAGAAAAAGATGTCTATCTCAGAATTCCCCCATCTGCTCACCTGTAGCCCTGCATTAGACAGGTCTATGGAAATTAATATGTAAATCTCAAGGCTCTTCTTTCCTTTCACAACCCTTTTGGAAAATGCAGAAATCAGTTTTTTGCTCCTGGGATGCATCTGCAAGACAGGGAAGAGAATGCAAGTGAGAGCACAGGAGGGAACCTAAGCATGTATACCAGTGGTGAGGAGCTCCTCCAGAAAGCTTGAACTCTAGTCCTCATCCTCAGCAGCTTCCATACTTACCTAAGACTGTTTAATGAGAATAGCATAAGAAATGTTTGAATCAGAGCCCACAATTATTTTTCTTTACCTCAAACTTCTTGTCTGTGAATATTCTCACCAATAAGCTCCAACATAAATCTGTATTTTGTTCCTAGTGCCCCACTCCTCACAAGTCCTTCCTTATTCTTGTACACTGATGTGACCCCAGCAATGGGACATGTGCTGTCTTCCCTTACCCTTTTGCCTTCCCTGGCCTGTGGCTTTCTGAATGGAGAGAGCTTGTGCACCCTTGCACCCCCTCAGGCTGAAGACAGGATATCTTCACCTCCCAGCTGGTGGCAACCTGTTAAAGCCTTTTAGTGATTATGTTACAGAAGGCACATTCTCCTCCTGTGTTTCTGACTGAAAACATTTTCTGTTCTTGTGGTTACTGAACTTTGGACTGCGCCAGAGATTCCAGAGAGAAGTCTGAAAGAGTTCCTACAGGAGAGCCTGATTGTGAATCTCAGATAGCTCATTGGAAGACACCAAGCTGTTGAGGTCTTCTACAAGGACACTAGCTTGGGTATGTAAGGACAGCATGAATAATGTGCTACAGCAGAGCACTGTAAGACACAGCAAAAAAATTGTCCTGAAACATTCTTATTGCAATCCTAGTATTTTAATTTCCAAAGTTACAATCTAGTTAACATACAAATTCTGTAAAGGACTAAAGTTTAGACATCTGGACTGTTTGTGAATTCAAATTCCATTACACCTACATTGCCTATGATTTTTATTCCCCCTCTAATAATTGTTCCACTATTTTAACAATTATGAAATTGAAATGAAAACCAGCAATTTCTGGGAATAATTTGCTTTGTTTTTATGTTTATTTATTTATTTTTCTGAAAACTACTCTGCAGCACCATCTAGTGAGAGTAAGAAGGACCAGTTATGCTGTTTCCATGTTTGGAGAATTTTCATGTGTTTGCAGCTTGTATACCCACCTGTAATCTCAGTAGAAGTGAGAGAATAATTACCAAGTCTCCATGTAGAGTGTACATGTGTATCCTCTGTCATATCAGCTATCTTGAAACAAAAATCTGCCTTTGTTATAGAAAGGTATAAAGACCCTTTGGACAAGGTGCATTATGGACAGAATACAAAACACACCTTGACTACAAAATACACCTTGACTACAAAATAATCTTCATTTTAGAACCAAATTTCCCAAGTTTTCATTTTGCTGAATCAAGTACATCATTAGCAGCTATCAACCTGTTGTTAATGCTGTGTAATTGACAGAAGAATTTCTTCCAGTAGCTAATAGGGTCACTAAATATTTAAAACAGTGAAGAAAATCCTACACAGTAAGAAAGACAACTGGAGATACAGACCCTCTTGAGTGTTTAGGGCTTGCCTGTTAAGGGTGTTTATCTACGTCAATCTTTCCTTTGAAGGTGGAAAAGATCTTCTGAGGAAACAAAAAAATATATTCATAACTATCTATGTAAGTGGTTATATAAATAAATAAAATCCCTGCATTAAAAAGTCCATCACCACATTCTGTGGCAGCTGCTACAATGCTGCCTCGTACCTGTGCTGACTTCTAGCTCGACCAGTTATCTTGATGACTAATATGGCAACTCCCCACCGTGGTGATGGCAGCCATATGGCCAGTTCCTCCAGTGTCAGCTGTGTAAGACACATGCAGAGAAATACAATTACTCTCTTGCAAAGAAAAGAAAATTTCAGTCCTTTTGATGCCAAAAGAAGTCAGGTCACTTTAGGTCTTATACTCTCAATCATAGGCTAAATGGCATTTATTTTTTTTTCCTTCAGTTTTTAACACTGATAAAAACACAGACCTTACAAATGAGAGTGACATTGCTACTTTTAAATGAAAAGCAAGTGCATTTGTACAAATACAGGACATCTGTTAAGAGACAATTCCTGAGTCTCTCAGGCAGTCAGTTACTCAGAATTCCACTGAAGTATAAGATGATTATTACAACAACCAGTTTTCTGATCCTCCAGAGACAACTGACCAAATGGAAGTAATGGACCAGTAGACTACCAGACCACCTTTCTCCAGCTTTTTGTTTGTCAACTCCAACTCAGTTCTCAAACTCAGTCAGAGATTGCAGATATAAATGGTTATTAATGGAACTGAGCCTGAAATTTTATGTCCTTTAGTGCAGCATAGTCTCTGGTTCTGTCTCTGCAGAACACCAAGATTATTATTATATTTTTATTGCATACTGGCACTTCTGCAATGCAAAAATGAGGTAAACATTAAGTACCAAGCTACTGTCAGAACCCTGAGGACATCACTAGGTTTTCCTTCCCTGATGATTGTTCAGGACCACACTTCTGCCCATCCCAGTGCTCTTGGTGCCTGCCCTGGTGCTGCTCTGGGATTCCAGGCTCCAGCCTTGTTCCTGACTCCATCTGCTTTGCTCCCAGCTTGATTCCATTGACTAGGCATTGCCCTGGCTTGTGACTTGGCTGGTTTGGGACTGTCAGTGAACTCTGAGACCACTGACTGGTGCTGTGGGCTGCGGCCAGCCTCATGGGATTGGGTCACCCTTGTCTCCCAGCTCCACATCCCTTGGGGAGCAGCCCTGCTCACACCACTTCCTTGGCATTGTGTTCTTTCTGCTCTTTCACCATTTAGTTATATATTCAATAAGCAGAATGGATCATACTGGGTGGTTCTAAATGTTTGGTGATGTAGGAGAAAAGAAATAATATTACACTATATGAAGAAATATTTTCAACCAGCTTATATGATTTAAGCATATATTAATCACTTATTTGAATGATGAGAAATTTAACTGAGTGTAAGGTACTAAAAATAAGACTTAGGAAATCTGCAGATTGAAGTATCCTGTGAGGACAGTAGATAGAAAAAGATCATTTATCATGTATTTTCCATTTACACTGTGGATGCAAATGTAATAGGAATATTGTATATTTAAAAAGCTACTTGGCTAGAAGGTTAATCACAAAACATAACTGGGATGTTATCATCAAATTAGCAGGAAGCCTTCATACTGGAGGCTATTTTACATTCAGTGTCATTCAAGATTTTCATTTAAAACTGGAAATGACAGATCAGATGGTATGCTAAACATAGAAGGATTCAGGAAAAGGGGCAATATTTATTACAGAAAACCGCTGGAATAAAATGAGAGCCAACATAGACAGATGCACTATGTGTAAAAGGAAGAAATAATCAAGTGTCAGATCCTGTCAGGAAGTGTAATGAACTTCATTACAGATGCAGGTTCTTTGTGCCTCTCAGGATCAGTCCATAAATGAACACAGAGGAAAACACTGACTCAGCTGGAAAGAGATGAACAGTAGGTAACTGCCTGTCTTGGACTGACCGTGACTGAAGGATACAATGCTATCAATGAAAATGTGCTCTGGGTTTAAAACAAGGAGTGCTTGGAGTAACGTGTTACTCAACCATGTGTTAACTCTTCTCTAGTCCCAGAAATTTGGCTTTAGATGGACTTCAGTGTAGGATATTGTATTTTAAAAAAACAGCTACTTGAAAAAGGGGTGATAAGAAATACCAGCACACACATATTTTCTGCCACTTGTCATGCTAAGTAACACCTTGGGAACCCAGTGCTGAAGATGTAAGCAGGATTGTACTCAAGCTCCAAGCAGACATGGATGGTAAAGTTTGTAAGTCAAAACTATAGTTGTGAGGGATGGCCTTACAAACCATCTGGAGACAAAGGAATCCCATGACATGGTAAGAGCTGTATGGACCAGAAGGAGAATTATCAAACAGTCTGTTACAGGCTATATTTATACTGATTATACCCTGGGCTTTTTCCCTCTTTTTCTTTGAAAGCTTCTGTATCTTATCTGAATTCAGAAAATCCCTAGATGGAACAGATGTGTTTATTAGCAGTTACTGAGGCTGTAGGCTGTGCTCCCAGGCATGGCATGCTCTCTGGGTCATATAAAGAGGGAATCAGGGCAAGAACAGCAAAGGCCCCATCCATACCAGTGCTGCCAGTAGCTCTGCTGTTGGTAGCTCTAAGGAATCTTCATTTTCCTTGATCTACTTAATTCCCTTACACTATTTGTGCTGAAGCAGATGGAAGGGTTGTTAAGCACTCAGTCCACTGTAAATTTATTCCTAGTGTACATTTATTCCTTTTGGAGTGCAAAACACTGCAAAGAGACCACTCTAGTTCAACCCAAATCAAGACCCAGTGATGAAGCCCTCTATAGGCTCTTTTCTTCCTCCTACCTTTTTCCTGCATAAACATATACCCTTCAAACAGAGGAAATAGACTATTTCGAACTTAAAAATTATCTTGATTCGTAGCTGTCTTTAAACATAGAGAAAAAAATTTTTTTTACCTGAACAATTTTGGTAGTGTTTACATCTCCAAAATGTGAAATTTGAATCTGCATCTAAGATTAGATGATACATTAGTGTAGAATTAATGCATTACTTCTCTGTGATATGGTTGAATGAGCAGAGTTTTAAAAAGGGATACCTAATTTTCAAATTATAAGCTGCAAACAAAAGGTTCAGATGCTTTTCCTCAGTGATTTCTGTAAATCTTATCTAGTATTCTGAGCAGAAGATAAAACCATAACGACACAATATCTTAAAAGATAAAAGATAAAAGATAGAGAAGAGTAACAGTAAAACCAAGCAATAAGGTAGACACCCTTCAAGGGAAAAAATCATAGTTTTTAAAAAAAAAAAAATTCAGCAGCATTCAGAGTTTAAGTGATACCTGGCCTATGTTCAATAAGCAGGTGATCTGCTTGCAGTTCTCGGAAATCCAAAGGAAAAAGAGCTGCCAAATAGAGTTTCAAATATTAGAAAGAAGCCATGAAAAGTGGGAGGTGGAGAAAGAGAAGACAAATTAATAAAACATTTGCTTAGAGAACATACCAAATACACAGTTAACTTTCAACAAAAAAACCGTAACTCTTTTTCCTGTAGATACTTTAGTTTTAGAGAAAGAACAAGACCGTGTATATTTAACATGCAGAAATCTTTCTTCATGGTGGCATTTAAGATCTCTGCCTCAACAGAAATATGAAAGTTGTGCCCAGGAGGAAGGAGGGCTGAAGTTAAGCAGGAGCCCAGCCAACTGAAGCACACAAGAAGAACTCTGGGACTTTCCAAAAGGCCAAGGAAACAACATGAAGTTGCACTCAGGTAACAAAAGGCCAAGTACAGCACTCCAAGACATCTAAACCAGGCACCATTTTTTCTCCTTGTCAAATTCA